>JANUWF010001255.1:0-2500 GCA_026120185.1 Voacanga thouarsii | reverse complement strand
TTTAGGGTTTAGGGTTTAGGGTTTAGGGTTTAGGGTTTAGGGTTTAGGGTTTAGGGTTTAGGGTTTAGGGTTTAGGGTTTAGGGTTTTAGGGTTTAGGGTTTAGGGTTTAGGGTTTAGGGTTTAGGGTTTAGGGTTTAGGGTTTAGGGTTTAGGGTTTAGGGTTTAGGGTTTAGGGTTTAGGGTTTAGGGTTTAGGGTTTAGGGTTTAGGGTTTAGGGTTTAGGGTTTAGGGTTTAGGGTTTAGGGTTTAGGGTTTAGGGTTTAGGGTTTAGGGTTTAGGGTTTAGGGTTTAGGGTTTAGGGTTTAGGGTTTAGGGTTTAGGGTTTAGGGTTTAGGGTTTAGGGTTTAGGGTTTAGGGTTTAGGGTTTAGGGTTTAGGGTTTAGGGTTTAGGGTTTAGGGTTTAGGGTTTAGGGTTTAGGGTTTAGGGTTTAGGGTTTAGGGTTTAGGGTTTAGGGTTTAGGGTTTAGGGTTTAGGGTTTAGGGTTTAGGGTTTAGGGTTTAGGGTTTAGGGTTTAGGGTTTAGGGTTTAGGGTTTAGGGTTTAGGGTTTAGGGTTTAGGGTTTAGGGTTTAGGGTTTAGGGTTTAGGGTTTAGGGTTTAGGGTTTAGGGTTTAGGGTTTAGGGTTTAGGGTTTAGGGTTTAGGGTTTAGGGTTTAGGGTTTAGGGTTTAGGGTTTAGGGTTTAGGGTTTAGGGTTTAGGGTTTAGGGTTTAGGGTTTAGGGTTTAGGGTTTAGGGTTTAGGGTTTAGGGTTTAGGGTTTAGGGTTTAGGGTTTAGGGTTTAGGGTTTAGGGTTTAGGGTTTAGGGTTTAGGGTTTAGGGTTTAGGGTTTAGGGTTTAGGGTTTAGGGTTTAGGGTTTAGGGTTTAGGGTTTAGGGTTTAGGGTTTAGGGTTTAGGGTTTAGGGTTTAGGGTTTAGGGTTTAGGGTTTAGGGTTTAGGGTTTAGGGTTTAGGGTTTAGGGTTTAGGGTTTAGGGTTTAGGGTTTAGGGTTTAGGGTTTAGGGTTTAGGGTTTAGGGTTTAGGGTTTAGGGTTTAGGGTTTAGGGTTTAGGGTTTAGGGTTTAGGGTTTAGGGTTTAGGGTTTAGGGTTTAGGGTTTAGGGTTTAGGGTTTAGGGTTTAGGGTTTAGGGTTTAGGGTTTAGGGTTTAGGGTTTAGGGTTTAGGGTTTAGGGTTTAGGGTTTAGGGTTTAGGGTTTAGGGTTTAGGGTTTAGGGTTTAGGGTTTAGGGTTTAGGGTTTAGGGTTTAGGGTTTAGGGTTTAGGGTTTAGGGTTTAGGGTTTAGGGTTTAGGGTTTAGGGTTTAGGGTTTAGGGTTTAGGGTTTAGGGTTTAGGGTTTAGGGTTTAGGGTTTAGGGTTTAGGGTTTAGGGTTTAGGGTTTAGGGTTTAGGGTTTAGGGTTTAGGGTTTAGGGTTTAGGGTTTAGGGTTTAGGGTTTAGGGTTTAGGGTTTAGGGTTTAGGGTTTAGGGTTTAGGGTTTAGGGTTTAGGGTTTAGGGTTTAGGGTTTAGGGTTTAGGGTTTAGGGTTTAGGGTTTAGGGTTTAGGGTTTAGGGTTTAGGGTTTAGGGTTTAGGGTTTAGGGTTTAGGGTTTAGGGTTTAGGGTTTAGGGTTTAGGGTTTAGGGTTTAGGGTTTAGGGTTTAGGGTTTAGGGTTTAGGGTTTAGGGTTTAGGGTTTAGGGTTTAGGGTTTAGGGTTTTAGGGTTTAGGGTTTAGGGTTTAGGGTTTAGGGTTTAGGGTTTAGGGTTTAGGGTTTAGGGTTTAGGGTTTAGGGTTTAGGGTTTAGGGTTTAGGGTTTAGGGTTTAGGGTTTAGGGTTTAGGGTTTAGGGTTTAGGGTTTAGGGTTTAGGGTTTAGGGTTTAGGGTTTAGGGTTTAGGGTTTAGGGTTTAGGGTTTAGGGTTTAGGGTTTAGGGTTTAGGGTTTAGGGTTTAGGGTTTAGGGTTTAGGGTTTAGGGTTTAGGGTTTAGGGTTTAGGGTTTAGGGTTTAGGGTTTAGGGTTTAGGGTTTAGGGTTTAGGGTTTAGGGTTTAGGGTTTAGGGTTTAGGGTTTAGGGTTTAGGGTTTAGGGTTTAGGGTTTAGGGTTTAGGGTTTAGGGTTTAGGGTTTAGGGTTTAGGGTTTAGGGTTTAGGGTTTAGGGTTTAGGGTTTAGGGTTTAGGGTTTAGGGTTTAGGGTTTAGGGTTTAGGGTTTAGGGTTTAGGGTTTAGGGTTTAGGGTTTAGGGTTTAGGGTTTAGGGTTTAGGGTTTAGGGTTTAGGGTTTAGGGTTTAGGGTTTAGGGTTTAGGGTTTAGGGTTTAGGGTTTAGGGTTTAGGGTTTAGGGTTTAGGGTTTAGGGTTTAGGGTTTAGGGTTTAGGGTTTAGGGTTTAGGGTTTAGGGTTTAGGGTTTAGGGTTTAGGGTTTAGGGTTTAGGGTTTAGGGTTTAGGGTTTAGGGTTTAGGGTTTAGGGTTTAGGGTTTAGGGTTTAGGGTTTAGGGTTTAGGGTTTAGGGTTTAGGGTTTAGGGTTTAGG
>JANUWF010001254.1:2200000-2690000 GCA_026120185.1 Voacanga thouarsii | reverse complement strand
GTGTTGATCTCTGATGTGATGTGATTCTTAAGTACTTAAAGGGACTTTATACCGATACTAACTTACCTAAGTTTGAGAATGTTGTCCGGTTGGTGGCCATCTTCATACTGTGATTTCTTTCTTTACGGGGTACCAGTATTTGATATTTAGTCGTCTTCAGCTAGCAACACATTATCCTAAAGTAGAAATGGAGAAAGTGCATAGGACACCTGGGCCATTATGCCAGACCATAATGATGGTTAGAGTATAGTTGATTGTGGTGTACGTATTGAGTTAATCATACATATGATCATATTCATAGGATTAAAATCTTATGATGCAGTTGGATTGAGATCCTTCTGAGTAGATGGGATGAGATTCTATCAGTGTTTAATATGATATTGCAATGTGGTTTTTAAATATGAAAATCATACTTTGAAAATACGATATGATTGATAATTAAAAGCTCAATATTAATATTATGCAAATGCCAAAATTTTAATGGCACGCTTCCCATAGAAAGGAGATATGCTCAAATGAGTTTTTATTATAAATCTTCTCTCGTAAATGAGAAGTATCGACTTTTATCACTGTTCCAATAATTCCAATTCATACATCATGAAAATGGTTTTTCCTGAAATTTCACATCACACACTACGGGACTTATTGAAATATATTATCTCTCACACGACTTCATTCATACTTTTTAGGTAGACCTTTGTGAATACCTGGACTTGTATAGAATCAAGACCCGCAAAAGATAGTTGAAGTGTTTTGACCTCTTCTAGTTTTCAGGCTTGCATCCAGGAGGTTATGTATTAGAGACATATATGGACCCATGTCCTGAGTTTATGATCAAATTTCTTTTGGCATTATGTAAGTCTCTGAATTTATTTATTTATTTATTTTTATATTGTTATAAAGACCCCTTGTCATTTAGATGGGGCAACATCTACAACCATTCAGGCTCTATGGTTGTGGGGTGTTACAGTGTGTGTGTGTGTGTGTGTGTATGTGTGTGTGTGTGTATGTGTGCGCGCGCGCGCGTGCGCGTGTGCGTGTGTGTGGAGTTCATAATTGTAACCCGTACTGGCACTAGATTAGTAATTAATTGGATTAATTGTTTATTGGCAAATTAGCTCTTTTGGTTCCTAAACTTTTTTAGTTTGGCAAGTCAAGTCCCTAATCTTTATTTTCAAATTTTTAGGTTCCTTATCTTTTTTCAAATGAATTATTTGGTCCCTTCATCCACCTACTGACGGTCAACGCTAGTCGACATTTATTTTGAGGAGAATTTTTTAAAGAGAAAATTTTATGGACCAAATTTGTCAAACAAAAAAAAAAAAAAATAGGGACTGAAACTGCCAATTTGCCTATATATATTATTTTTTATTTTTGAAGTTTTTAAATATATTTTGGGACAACCAAACATAAGAAATACACTACAATCTTTATCTTCTTTTTTTATAAGACAATCTCAAACAATAGAGCCATAATATGATTGTTCTGAAGTTCAATTTATATTTTTATTCATTATATATTAAAAATATAAAATTAAATGTCTATATTTGTATTTGAAATATAAGTTTTATTAATTCATATATCTCACCACTAATTCTTTAAATTGATAAAGATAATATAATATCTCTTAAAGTAAAATATTTTCTTAAATTTACATATCAGGTAAAAATAAAATATTTAAATTTTAACAAGATAAGTACAGAAGGATCATCTTTTTCAAATTAATGCAAAATTCCTTAGAAGGGAGAGTGGGGTAGGGGAGAGGATCTTTATTCTCGCATCTTTATTTGGCAAGTTTTACAGATGAAAAGTTGACGAAATAGCTTACTTCTTTACATAATTGTCAATTTTTCACTACATTTGCCTCATATTATGGTGTATTTGTCATTTTTTATTGTCCTAAAATATTGATTCTTTCCATCAAAAAAATATGTTTTTTCTTAATTTGTAGCATTCCTAAGAAGTTAGTAATTTAATTATACATTCCCTTCATACAAAAATAAAGGTTCACTGCTTTATTTTCAATATATTAAAAAATAATATTCATAATTTGTAGCACACCTTAGAAGTTAGTCAATTTAGAATATTTCTTCTTTTTCCACAAAAAAAGGAAAGAAAAAGAACTACTTGTCTCTTGCATATATGAGTGACCTGGAATAGTGGCCTAGGAGTTAGAGTGGATTTTTTGGTACCTTCTCTAATAATAGAGCAAATGTGTTCAAGTTTCATAGAAACATGAGCAGTTGTTTGCTTAATAATCAATTATTTAAAAAATATGAAATAGATATTATTCAATGATTGACATAATTTAAGTTTAAAAATTATACTATTCTTTTTTTGAATGGGTGAGAATAGAAGATAGAAAATATATTTAGAAAATTTTCAAAAATAAAAAATTATATATATATATATATAGGTAAATTGGCATATTTAGTCCCTAAACATTTTTTGTTTCACAAGTTTAGTTCCTAATCTTTTTTTGTTTGGCAAGTTTAAACCCTGAAATTTTCTCTTCCAAAAATGCCACTCAAAATAAGTGACCCTCAGTAAGTGGATGGAGGGACCAAATAATTCACTTGAAAAAGGATGATGGATCCAAAAATTTAAAAAAATAAAAATTATGGATTTAACTTGCCAAACTAAAAAAGTTTAGTGACCAAAAGCGACAATTTGCCCTATTTATTCAATACTTGGCATATATGCTTAGGAGATTTCATCTAATTGCATGCTATTACTTCTAATTACATGTTATTACTTCTTGTCTTACTTCTTGATATTGTAGTAATTGATCTTATGTGGGGTGTAGTTATTTTCTAGTTAAGTAGTTATATTTTCTTATCTCTTAAGTTTCATAGGTTAAATAGTAGAATTAATGTGAGCAAAGTTGCTTACTCCTTAAGGATCGGTAGTTGTTGCTATCCTATACTATATTTGCTATGAGTTCACTTGCTCTAGTAGGTTTTGGTGTATAGTTCTGAGATTTGACTTTTTAAATTAAAACTTGGTTATTTGTAAGTTGGTTGAACATAATTTTCCTCACCTGAAACACACACACACACACACACACACACAAATGCATGTATTCTATATCCTACATAATAAAGTGATTGGTGTAAAATATTATGTTATCATTGAAAACGTATTCAATTTTCACATATACAGTAGGTAAATATCTCAATAAAGATTACTAAAATAAGGGAAGATATCTTTAAGGTTTTTAGATTTTTATAATTTTAATAGTTATTTAGATTGCATAGAGTAAAGAAAATTTATCAAGAAGTTTTTAAGAATGTCAAAAGAGTTCTAACTTAATTGGGATCATGAATGTTTTGAAACCCTTTCATTCTTTTTGTAGATAGTGAGAAATATCTTATCTTATTCATTGATAAGTACTTAATATTTTGAAAGATTTTTAAAATAAGGAGAGAAAAGAGAAGGAGAAAAGATTGGAAGGGATATTGAATAATTTAATAATTTAATATATGCTTTCCCAGCCAAAGACATTCTTGAAAGCTTTGTTTAAAGAATGCTTATAAAAATCAAGGGTGATAGATCCTTCTTAACTTTGATTAATCTTCTTTATAGAGAAAAATGAGTTGGGAGGCACTGTTCATTTTTTGTCAATGAGGGTATTTATGCCTTTTCACTGATGTTTCAGTGCTCAACCTGTACAAAATATTTTATGCTAAGATGTGTCAAAATTCGTGTACACTTGGCAAGAATTCTTCATGAGGGATTCCACTGCCGTGCGTGGTTTCGGGACGGGTTCCCCACGAACCCGATGACACAACCCTTTCTCTTTCCTTCGCCCTCACTCTCTTCCTTCGGTTTCCACTCTCCTCCGTGCTTCTGTTCGCTATCCCTCTCCCTCTCCCCCTCCCTCACCATTATCAATTCCAAGCTTCCTCTCTCCCTTCCTAATATAATATACCACCCCTCTATTCAATACGGCAACGGTAGCAGCGGTGACAAAGGCAGGGCACCACAAGGCCAACCAAGCGGTGGTGACGGAAGCTGGGGAAGCTAATAGATCTGGAGCATCTAAAGACATTGCTTTTGGAGGCCCGGATCTTCCGTATATGAAAAAGGGGAGGAATTCACATGATTTTTATTTTTTTCTTTCTAACTGCATGCCATTTTTAGCTATATAGATGGAATGGATTTTGAACTGGTGAAGATCAAGACCCTCCTTTACATGTCTTCGATGTGTTTCAGGCTTAAAAACTAACCTTCTCCTCTACGTGATACCCTAGAGGTTTTGCAAGTAAATCACATAAGCTTGTGCATGTCATTTTTGTAAAATTTTACCTTCTTTTTTTTTTTTTTTTTGTGGTTCTAGTGGCTGATTTGTGTTGATTTTGTATTAATCCACTTGTCTTTGTTGCTGTTGTTACTGTGATGACCTTTCTATTGGTGCTTTTATTCCATCTTAGATCCACGAAGTTCTTGAAATACTACATGGTTTTCTCTGCTTTTCTTGGTTGCATCTCTACTGTTTCAGAGGGCTAGATTTCTGAGTCTAGGATTTTAAAAGCAAGGGCTTTTCTGAGTCTATGGTTTCTAATTCTGAATGATTGGAACTCCTAGCAGGGACTGATAGGGCACTGCTAGTCAGTTCGAGCCGCTTTGGGACCAATTCTGGAAACTCTTCTTCTGCTTGATAGGTTATTGTTCCTCCAGGGACTCCAACTTCAATGAGGCCAAGCCTGAAGGAAAAGAGGAATAGAGGGAGGAAGACCAATATGTTTTCAGTGTCAAGAGCCTTCTCTAGCATGGTGGCTCTGCTTGGGATTCTTGATTCAGTTGTGCTTCAAATTAAGTATGCTCTAAACACACACTCTCCTACTTTTTCTCCTATAAATTTAATCGGTCGTATTCATGTTCCCTTTTACCTGTAGATTCATTTTCCCGATACGAAGCTTGCCTTTAAGAAAGAAACCCTTCTTAGTAAAGGCCTCAAATAGAAATGAAATTCCAGATTCGGATCATAAAGCTCTATGACTCACCGTTCACCTTATTTGTATTTTATGCACAATGCGCCCTTTGCTTGAGTTGAAAAACTTCTTACCTGCATCCAGATCCCGAAATTAGCTTTCAATTCCATTGTACATGCCTTCATTTGCATCGCCACTTTGAGTATCATTTCTCTTTATGGGCTTCCACTCTTCCATCTCCTCTTCCTTGACAAGGGGACAAAATAATCAATAGGGTACTTTAGTGTTAAAAATCTTTTTAATGCTGCTAATTCTTTGGTTTGTAACATTCAGTTTATCTGAATCCAGTTAGAGTTCTCTTAGTCATACTCTGGTTCTTGGTTTACCCAGTCAGTTTCTTTAGTAGTAGTAGTAGTCTTCCATGGACATTAAGTTTAATGTTGCTGCTCGCATTTTTATGTGGGTTTTGTTTCTTTAATGTATGTAAGGTGTACTTGTTCATCATAAGTTAAATTTGTTTTTTCTTTTAACCATCCATCTTCCCCCTTCCAAAATGTAAAACAAATCTAAAACATGGGCTACAGAGTGAATTTAAGGTTTATCTGGTATCACATGTACCATATGAAAGTGCAATTTCATTATTTTAGCATTTGGGATTTTTTTTTTATCTTAACATATATTTTTACTTTCAGCTTTGAGGAGTCTGAATTAGGTTTCTATTCTGAAGCAATTCTTTGTTTTCTGTTGTAGAATCATGATAGACAGTTGTGGAAATTAGGGACCCTACCACCTAAACTAAGAATAACATTTTAGAATCGTAGTTATGCACTTGATAGATCCTGGCATGTCCTGGGCCTTGGTTACAATCCAAATGTAAGCCAGAAGGACATTGATCAAGCAGTTGTTATACACTATAATGGAAACTTGAAACCCTGGCTTGAGATTGGTATACCCAAATTTTGAAATTACTAGGCAAGGTTTGTTGATTATGACCAAGTATATTTGCGAGAATGTAACATCAATCCTTAAAGTTGCACTATAATTTCTGCATAAAGCTGGTCAATCGGTTCACAGTTGCGTTCATTTTGCTGAATGGACTTCTTTTTCTCAATCTCAGGAATGAGTTAATAGGTATATAAATCATAGGCATAGTTATTTAGATTAATTGTTTTTGTAATTTCTGTTAAATTACTTCATGGCACCTGTTATTATGGGGCTCTAATGATAATGCATCTGTAAATGGCTAGAAGCATGATACTCTCCCCCTATCCTCACCACTCTTCCATTTTTTTTATCCTGCCTAGAGCTTTATTTTACATATTTACATATTTATTTTACACTGAAGATGTTTGAGTTTCACATCCAAGAAGATGTATGAATTTGTTTAAGTCCAGAACAATGTTTTAATCAAGGGTATAAGACTTATGCAGGTATATGAAATTATTACTTTTAGATATTTCATGTTATTGAGTCAGTTAATGGTGATGATAAAGTTTTCTTCTTTTTTTTTTTAATTTCTTGTGGCTCTTTTTCATTGCTTTCTTGCTGAAACACTCCTTACTAGAGGTAGGTACTGGGTTTTATCCATATTATGTCTTCTTTATGTATAAAATGGAAAAGAAAGATAAAATTTGAAACGTGGTAATGAGTAGCATGCTTTTATGTAGTCTCGTTATGCATTTTTTTCATTTTTTCATGCTTTTTTTCATTTTTTTCATTTTTATTTTTTCATCACGAGTACCCAATCTCAAGCATTGCGCAAGTACCCTTACTAGTTTGTTAAGAAGATGGGGTTTTTATCATTTTTTTTAATGAAGTTTTTTTTTTCTTTAGTAATTTAAGAGGTGGTAAAAAAGTAAAAGCATGAAAATAACAGATACAAGAATTTTTAAAATTTCTTTAATTATGCCGTTCGGCTCGCTCTTGCTCCTGTCTATCCCAGAATCTCATTCCTTGTCCTTTAGCATAAAATATTTGAGCATGTATTTTCAAAAGATTCCTTTGCTAAATAATAATTGAAGGACAAAATCAGATCCGCTCTGCTAAATTATTATTTTAAAATTTTGTATGGTACAATTTTATAAATTTTTAACAGAAACGAAATCTCTACGTGAATGCGTGTATATGGATTGCAACTTAATCTAATTGAAAATTTTTAATTCAGTTAAAAATATTTTAATTTAAATATTTTTAAAAAAAAAAATCATCAGACATTTACGAAATATTATATTATTTTTTTAAAATCACTTTTTTTTATTATGTAAAATTTTCAATTCAAACAATTTTTTTTTTTTAAAAAATTGCAATCTTAAGTACACCTTTCGTTTCTTACGAAGAGCATGGGTCATTCATCATAACAAGATATTTAAATGAATCAACCTCTTTGTGGATCTCTGCCATCGAATTTTGGATTAACGAGGCTTGAACTCAATACGAAGGTAGGTAAATAAATATATTTTGTATTTTATATATTTATAAGTGAATTTACGCAAATATACAATTTTAATAATTTATATTTAAATCATAATAGTGCAAGATATAATTTCTTTAAAACTTTTATGTGCGATTCTATATTATTAACTTAAATAATTTAAATTATATGATATCTCTCAAATAATTTTAGATTAGGTAATTAGTAAGTTATGTTGCTCTATTACAAATTTCTTTGACAGAAAGAAGACTATATGCATATTATATTTTTAGATTGTTAACCTAATTGTGATTTTTTATTAATTTCATCAATTTAATATTATTCTAATAAGCATCGCTTAGAAGCTTTTACGAATTTAACAAGATACTAAAGAGTAATATATGTTAATTGTTACTTAAATAATTATGAAGTACGTCTTTCTATTACTTCTTATAAGATATATTTATTTATGTCTACTAAAATTTCACACACGTGGTATCAAAGCCTCCTTTCAACTATGTTTTTTAATGTATAATTCCCATACGATCTTGATTAAAGATTGTATTTTTTTTTTTTTCATGCTTTTGAGTTGGTTAGTTAGAAATTTATTTTGTTAGCACACTATGCACCCGAGAGTTGGACTTGCTCGTTTGATCACATAATTGGACTTGTTTTTAGAGCTTGGGCTTCAACTTATTTGTTACGTTTGAGGGAATCAGTCTGGCTATTACTTTAAGATAATTATTTAGGCTATATGGTCCGTTTTGGTTTGTTTTTTATATTAGTTTTAAACCCAAATTATCACCTCTATTGGTCTATTTGCTTTATTAGTTTTAGGTCCAATACGTTGTTCTTTTCTATATTCTTTTTGTAATTTGGACTCCTAGGGATTGGGCTGTAATGCGGAGTGCCACTTTTCGTGGGCAGGTCTAACAAGTTATTTGTTACACTGATATTAGTTGGGCAACATTGCCCAAGTATTTAAGATTAGCAATAACATTTTAAACATGTGATGCGTAAAGATTTTAAATATCTATAAGGAAATAAATAATTCTAGAGGTATATTATCTTGATTTTTATATAAATATAACTTGTCAACAAGTTGGCATTTGAAGAGGTGTCTTTAGGAAAATATTATTACATCGCATAATATTTAGTTGATAATAATTAAAATTTATATTTATTGTACAACTCATTCATTGTATACTCTTTTATCAAAAATAAAAATTAGTTATGTTACGCCCCAAACTCAATGATGACATGACAGTATCCCAAAATAGAATATCGAAATAGACAAAACAAACTAAAATAACCCAAATGACATTAAAAAAAACATAATGGAAAATAAAATCTAATAAACTTGTACTGCTCCAACAAACGCTAAACCTCAATTGTCGTCAATATAAATCTAACATGAATAGTGTATTACATAAACTCTTTAGAAAAATTACTCTAGGTCATCCTCAAACCACATGTCTAACTCTTTCTCTTCCAACTAAGAACTTGAAATAATAGATAAGGGGTTGACTCACTAACTCAGTAAGAAAAATATAACTTAACTAGGATTGAGCAAGTTACATAAGTAATATATTCGCAAAGTACTTAGTCTTTCAGTAGAAATTTATAATTTGTCATGGTTAGGGAGATGGTTGCGGTCTGAGCTCAAGGAAATTCTCACATTTAACTGACAACAGAGGTCAGTACAACAAAATATTAGGATTCTTGGTTAAAAATCAGAGAATTAGAGTTTTGAAGGAAATCGGAAAGGTTGTGTATCACCATAAGAAGATCTTGGAATATCACACAAAGAAACAAGAGGAAGGAAAAGAAGAACAATGAATTCTTTAGTTTTACTCAATACTAAATCAGCACTATTTATTCAATGAAAATAATGACAAAACAGTCAAGGAGAAAAATCATTGCCTGTATAGAAGAAAACTAGCACCGGCATCGAACAGAGAAGGGCCTGTACCGAGTGGGGCAGGTGTGGCCGGCGCTCAGTGTTGCCTCGGCGACACTGGGGCCTAGCAGAATGGGGCTGGGGCCGGGCGTGGCTAAGGGAACCAGCGTCGACTGAGCTTTGGGCTGCGCAAATGTGATTTTCAGAGCACAGAAAGCCAACTTGCGACATCTCAACCCCAAGAACCAATCAAATCACCCACTTTATCAAGGAAAAACACCATTTTGTGCACAAAAATCATTTAAACATACATAATATTTACTTAAAAATAACTTAATTCAAGAAGATGATTCATGTTTGGGGACTGGATTTGGCTTAACTGATATCAGTCCCCTAACTATTGTATCCCATTAGGAGAAAGGCCAATACACAGAATAGGTGGACTAGGTATTGTATCCCCTAAGCCTAGGGCCAATACATAGAACAAAATGGAATCATCCCTACTAATTCCAAGTCCCAAACATCAAATAGAATGGAATCAGAAATCAAAAATAAAAAATCAGAACAGTGCCAGAACAGAAAATTCATTTAACTCATAGACCATACATATTAGCATAATAACTCATTCACTGAAATAATCTATTCACCATGCTCAATCCTCGTTTATACAAATATAATTTTCAGAATCTCAAAACAGAAAGAGAATTTAGTAAAACACCGATTAAGAACTGAAAACGCAGATAAGTCAAAATCCCTTACAAGAAGCACTAAATCACATACTACTCTTATCACCTCCAATTCCTTTTTCCCCTACAATCCCAATTATCAATACTCTATTAGAATCACTAGATTTACAATTTTTCCAAATCAAAATCTCAAAATCAAGAACCCTAGATACTAATTAAGCCTTAACAGAAATATAAAAGAACACGAATTACCTAAACCCGTAGTTTCAAGTAGTTCCCCTTCCCTTGTCTCTTCCTCCTGGCCTTCTTCTCTTCTTGAATAGTTTCTGAATGGTGAACAACATGAATGTCAGAAACAACGTACTGGCAAAATGTAAATCAGTCTTAAGAGTAATAATTGCTTATAAGTCCCCTAATCAATCCCTCTATTAATTAAGCTCCTAACACATGGGCTCAAACCTAAACCAGATATCATAAAGAGAAAGCCCCGAGGCCTTAAATGGACTGTGGGCTCACATTCCATCCCCTTGCAAAAAGTTTTATCCTCGAAACTTACGCACCTGAATTCTTAAATAAAGAAGAATTCTTCCTCCATGCATCTTCTTCCAACTCCCAAATAGCCTCTCGCTCAGAGTGATTAATCCATTGAACCTTCACATAAGGTATAGACCTCTGTCTCATAACTTATATCTTTCACTCGACAATCTTTATTGGAACCTCCTCATAAGTCAAGTCCTCACAAACCCGCAATGGAGATGCTTCCAACATATGACTCGGATCCGCCACATACTTCCTTAGCTGGGATATATGGAATACATTTTGCAGCCTAGATAAAGCCAGTGGCAAAGCTATCCAGTATGCCAAATTCCAAATCCTCTCAAGAATCTCATAAGGACCTATATATCTCGGGCTTGACTTTCCACTCTTACCAAACCGCATAACTTATTTAGTTGGGGAAACCTTCAGATATATTTTGTCGCCACATTCGAATTCCAAAGGTCTTTACTTACTATCAGCCCAACTCTTCTGACGGTCTTAAGCTGCCTTCAACTTCTCACGAACAGTCTGTACCTTCTTTGACGCTATTTGTACCAACTCCGGCCCAGTTATCTTTCTTTCACCCACATCGTCCCAACACATCGGGGATCTACACCTCCTACTATATGGTACTTCATATGGGACCATGCTAATACTGGATTGGTAGCTATTATTGTAGGAGAACTCTACCAAAGTTAGACTATCTAACAAATTCCCTTTGAAGTCCAATACACAAGCTCGTAGTATGTCCTCTAACATCAGAATTGTTCTCTCAGATTGGCCATCAATCTGAAGGTGAAAAGTAGTGCTCAAAGTGATAGTAGTTCCCATAGCTTCATTGAAGCTCTTCCAGAAACAAGACACAAATTAAGGATCTCTATCCAATACAATACTCACTGGCACCCCGTGCAACCTAACAATAGCATCCATATACAGTTGAACCAATTCTTCCACCGAAGCAGTTAACTTCATGGACAAGAAATGGGTTGACTTAGTCAATCAGTCCATTATAACCAATACAGTGTCCTTCCCAGTCCTGGATCTCAATAAACCCGTGACAAAATCCATGGTGATATGCTCCCACTTCCAAATAACAATCTCCAGAGGCTTCAACAGTCCTGCAGGTCTCTGGTGTTCTGCCTTAACCTGTTGACATTCCAAACACTTAGGTACAAAGTCCACTATGTCCCGCTTCATTCCACTCCACCAAAAATACATTTTAAGATCCCGGTATATCTTAGTCCCTCTTGGATAAATTGAGAGTTTCGAATTGTGAGCATCCTTAAGCATTTCTGTCCTTAATTCCTCATCACTAAGAGCACATAGTCTGCCTCGGAACCATAAATTACCATCCTCATGAACCTGAAACTCTGAGTGTGCTCCTCTAAGAGCTATTGTGAAACGCCAGTCAAGACCAACCTTAGAGTAAGGGGGTTGGGATGCATATCATACCTTATTTCATGATTTAATATATTTTTATATGATTTTTATGTGCTTTGGATTGAGTTTTATTGTCTTGAAGCCTTGTTGGTGAGTATTGAGTGAGAAGGGCAAAATGGTAATTTTTGCATGAGGTGAAAATTGGAAGATAGCTTAAGGATTAAATAGGTATTAATTTTCTAATGGAAATAACAACAAAATTTGTTGTGGTTTAGTGGTTAAAGCTTTAGAATCAATTCTTGAGGTTTTGGGTTCAAATTCCATCATAGAAGCTTTAGCTTGATTAAATTTTATTTTATTATTTATTTATTTATTTATTTATTTATTTATTTATTTTGCTTGGGGAAGAATAATGTCGGCCTTATGAGCTTGGAGTAAGGTAGGGATGATGTCCTAAGAGAGACATGTTAGGAGTAACCTCATTCTATTCCCTTACCCTACTCGAATTTCCTAAAGGGAAATTCATTTTCCCTTGATCTTTGATTTTCCTTAATTCTCAACTCATTAGTTTGATCAAGTGATTCTAGCCATTTTCTTCCAGAAATTTCAGTAAAGTGATGTGATCTTGTAGGATCAAAATGTCTTAGTAAAAGACTTCTTATGGTCTGAAAAATGTAGAAGAGTTGTGGGAAATTCCAAGAGGAAAAATCCCTCTAGTGAGCTTGTTGAAAATTCACTCTAGCTAGTTCATCCTCCTTCTTGGAATGAGCTGAAATTTTCCAGCTTATTGTGCCTTGATAGTGTCGAGTTTCTTAGCTAACATTCCCTCCCAAATGCTGCCAGAAAAATAGTCTTTAGGATCAATTTGCAATCTGGATTTCTTGGCCATTTTCGGACTGCTCAAAGCTGGAGCAACAACAGGAAAAATTCCTGTACAAATCGCCACTTTGAGAGTCCAAAACCAAACTATTTTCTTCCAGATTTTGTCCAGCACCTTAGCCATGTTTTTCCTCCATGAAGAAGGCTGGAAACCAGCCTTGAATACCCCCGAAATTTCCCTTCAAACTCTCTGCAAGTTGGCTGGAAATGGCAGCAAAAAATCTGTCCAGAAAATTTCTGCCCAGAGAAATTTTGTGCAGGAAAATTTTCCAACTTTGTTTCTTAATCTTCTTCCAGCCGAAACACCACCCTTGGTCTGCATAAACCTTCCTTAAACCTCCAGTAATAGAGTTCCATTGTTGCCCTTAAGCTTCTGCACGAAATTCAGCAATGGCTGTCCGAAAATCTCTCCAACAAATCCCTGCAATTATGCTTGATTGATTTCCAAAATTTCAGCCACCTTTGTTTAGCAACTTTCCATAATGCATTCCCCAAATAACCAGACTTCTTCTTCACCATTGAGCACCCTACTTTTGGCCACCATAAGCTTCCATAAACCAGCATTAATCCCACCGAAATTCTGCTCAAACAGTCGGCCATGGCAGACTTCCAAAGCTCTCCAACAATCAAAATATTCTTGGAATATTTAGTTTCCAAATTCACTTCCTAAAAATATTCTTCAAGGATTATAACAACTAACCTTTCCTTTTCTCTTCTAAATCAGAGAAACAACTTCCTAAACCCTACAGGAATTCGGCCAGCCCTAGCTCTCACAGAATTTCGGCAGCTACACAAATCTAATCTCTCGAATTCTCTCAACCTCCAAGAACACACACACTACACTAAGAATACCTACCTCTTTCCTTCACCTAATACCCCTCCAAACCATCTCAAATCCTCTCTAAAACTTCCAGATTTGACCTACTCACTGTCGTGAGTCCATCAACCCCATTCTTAACATCAAACTCCACAAATCATCTTGCTACTTCGGATCAAAACCAGAAATTTCTGTGAAGGACAAGAACACCTTCAAGGTAAATTTATTCTAACACCTTCATCTCCTCCAATCTTAATATCTAATGAGAACCTATGGGTATAAGCATGCTAATGGTTTCTTTTCTCTCTCTCTCTCTCTCTCTCTCTCTCATGGCCGAAACCTCCCTCTCTTGGCCGGATGGCTCCTTTTCCCCATGTCCATGTTTTCGCCATCTCCCTTGGACAAAGTTAGGCATCAAGGAGTTGAGATCTATTCTAAACTCCTTCAAAGCATTCATCAATCAAGTAAGTCCCTTCAATCATTCTTTTAAACTCTAGAATTATGTCTCTAAGATGATGTTGATAGTAGGTGGATGGTGATAGGATTCGAGTATATATATATTGTTGAGATTGAAGCATGAACATTTGTATGATTGTGAAAGAGATGTGATTTATGAATAGAAGGATTATCTTGGTTGATTGTGTGATGATTTGAGGTTTGATGCATGAAGTATTTGAGATAAAGCATGCTAGAGATTATGTCACATTTGGTGAATAGGATTTATATGCATGTTAGATTATTGAAGCCATGATCATATTTATGCTAGTAGAGGTTAGATCATGTCTTAATAAATTTAGATATATGCTTATGTGCATGATTTGGATGATTTGATGAATGGAAGGATTGCATATGTTATTGATTGTGGTTAGCCATAGAAATTTGACTACGATCTAGTTGTCCCTAAAGTAATTTTATTTCATAAATAAAATATTTAATGATATAAAATTTTCCTAATAAATGTCGAAAACCCTAGGAAGGGTAGATTTGGATTATTATATACATAAAGGATATTTTGGTCAAATAAATAATAATTTTGCTAGAAAATAAAATAAATAAATATTATTTAAAATAAAGAAATCAATTGAAGCCTTCTATGAAAATAATCATAATTAGTAAAATATTTATTAAATCAAATCCCTTTTTAAAAGTTTACTTATAATTTTCCAAGCAAGACTCATTAAATTTAATCTCAACTAGTTTTAGCAACCAATTATTTTCTAACAACTAAACTATTATTAAATCATTATTTTACTTATTACTAGCTAGGACTCTTGAGCAAATAAACTCTAAATTTTCCCTAGCAAGATTTAAACTTTCAACTTATTAGAAATTATTTCCCAAACCATTAATTATTTTAAATATCAAATTAAGCTCAACCTACAAATCTATTTATGTATTGTTTGGCCTTAAAGCTTGGAACACTAGGATCATGGTAGTAGTAAGAGGGGTTGATTTAAAATTGAGGAAGTGGATTGTAGGTTGGAATTGATTGTGATATGTAATTGCCTATGTGGGGTTAGGTCAGCTGTTGGAGACCTTGTTGTTGTGAGCAAGAATCAGGTAAATTCCTGCATAAAACCTGATTGATGTGAAATGTTTTTCTTATGGCAAGCCAAATGTAGAGTGTATGGACACTCATTTATGTAAAGGCAATTGAGGGTTGAACTCTCTCTTATTTCAAACATTTGAATTATTTAAAAATCAAGGAGCAGATTTGCCGAACTCAAACTCTTTCTAAAGCTAATATTTACAAGGACTTTGGAGTCGCTCAAAATGCTATTTTCATGTGGAACAATGTTTTGTTCATTTTATCCCAAGTGGGAAACGTCGTTGAGTACTCAATAAGGGTGGACTACTAGGACTAGTTCTTGAGGGGTTAGGGTAAGTCTCTCAATAGGCGGCCACCTCTGAGGGGTGAGTCCTTCCCGGATAGGACGTCAATCCAGTGGGTCGTGCCGGTCCGAGCTAGCAGTGTTCTTTTCAGTCAAGTGACTGTGTTTTGCTAGAATGGACACCCGGTTATTGTTTGGGTATAGAAAAGGAGGAGTATCTTGCCCAGTAGGCCGATCACCTACTTTTGTCAGTCTGCACAAAGTGTGGCATTCTGACCGGCGGTATGCACAAAGTGTGGCATACTGACCATCCGGTTGTGGGGCCTAACGTGTGGTAACCTATAATCCTTTCTTATGAGTGGTTGATTTTGTTGATCATGTATGGCTGGAATAGCTAAAACGCCACTCTTGCTTTTGACTAAAATTTATTGCTTGCCAATATTTCTTTTATAAAGATTTCGCACTTTGTATTCATGAACTGCTTTCACTAAACACCCAAAGCACACACGGACTTACTGAGATTTCTGTCTCATCACCTTTTTACCATGATTTCAGGTCGATCCTGCTGTGGGGATGAGTAGCTAGTAGTATCTGCCTTGGAAGAGATTGTTGTCATTTAATTCTATGTATTGCTTTGGGGAGACAAGAGTGGATAATTTTATTTATGGTTTTGTTTTGGGAATTCATGGGTTTATTCTTGGAGTATTTTGGGTTGTAATAAAATTTTAAGTTAAAGTATTATTTTTATTCCGCAATTTTATTTGTGTGACTTAGTTATAAAGACCCCTTGTCCTTTGGACGGGGCAACATCCCCGGCCCTGGCGGGCCAAGGTAGCGGGGTGTTACAGCTACTGTCCTCTTCTTTTCTAGTTCCCTGTCTCCAGTTATGCTTTCTTAATCTGTTCCACCAAGAAAGATTAGGCTATCAAAGCTACCAAATAACCCGATGTGGGTTACACAACTTCCTGCTCCAACTTCTCAAATTCTGAAATCAATTGTTCCTACTCAGTGATATAAGCTGCCAAGGTTCCCATTTCTTTCCTACTGAGAGCATCAGCTACACGGTTTGCTTTTCTTGGATGATAGCTTATTTTTAAATCATAATCTTTAATTAATTCTAGCCATCGCCTCTACCTCATATTTAGCTTTTTTTGGATGAATAAATACTTCAAACTCTAATGATCAGTAGAGACCTCACACGTTTCACCATACAGGTAATGCCTCCAGATCTTCAATGTGAATACCACTGCAGCCAACTCTAGATTGTGAGTTGGGTAGTTTTGCCTATAGAGTTTCAACAACGCAATGCATAAGTTATCACTTTCCTATTTTATATCAACACGCAGCCCAATCCATCTTTGAGGCATCACTGTAGATGGTAAAACCCCCAGCCTCAGAAGGTAAAGCCAAAACTGGTACAAAAGTCAACAACCTCTTCAACTCCTGGAAGCTCCTTTCGCACGTATTACTCCATCTGAACTGAACCCTTTTCTGGGTAAGCTGAGTCAATAGAGTATCTATCTTAGAAAAATCCTCCACAAACTTTCGGTAAGAATCTGCCAAACTCAAGAAGCTTCTAACCTCAGAAGCAGCAGTCGGTCTAGGCCAATCAAGGATTACCTCAATCTTCTTAGGATCTATAGTAACTCCTTCCTCCAAGATCACATGACCCAGAAACGCTACACTCCTCAACTAGAACTGACATTTACTGAACTTTGCATACAGTTTCTGCTCATGAAGCATTTGCAACACTATCTTGAGATGTTCTCGGTGAGCTTCTTCTGATGGAGAATACACCAAAATGTCGTCGATGAACACAACCACAAACTTGTCTAATTCGTTCTTGAAGACTCTATTCATCAACTCCATAAACACTGCAAGTGTGTCAGTCAAACCAAAAGGCATGACCAATAACTCATAGTGCCCATAGCGAGTTCTAAAGGCACTCTTCGGTATGTCATCAAGTTTGATGCGCAATTGATGATATCCCGATCACAAGTCTATCTTTAAGAATACCTTAGCCTCTTTAGTTGATCAAATAAATCATCAATTTGTGGCAACGGGTACTTGTTCTTCACTGTGATTTTGTTCAACTCCTGATAATCAATGCACATCCTCATACTACCATTCTTCTTCTTGACAAATAAGATAGGTGCACCTCATGGAGAAATACTGGGGCGGATGAACTTCTTGTCTAGAAAATCTTGAAGTTGGGTTTTCAGCTCCCTCAATTTTGTTGGTGCCATTCAGTATAAGGCATTTGAAATTGGCTCAACCCTTGGTATCAAATTGAGCTCAAAATCCACTTCCCTTTCCGGTGGTGTACTTGGCAGATCCTCCAGAAAGACCTCCTTGAATTCCCTCACTACTTCTATATCTTCAATACACGGTTCTTTCTTCTCAATATCCACTATATACGCCAAGTATGCCTCACATCCCCTCTGTAGACTCTTGTGAGCTCTAAGCATTGAAATCACCAGCATCGATCCTTTGCTAGGCTCCCCTCCTCTACTTTGAAATTAGAATACTGCTTTTCCTAGCAAAGCAAACTGCACTCTCTTTTCTTAGCAGTCTGATAAGGCATGATTTCAAGCTTACCAGTCTATACCCAAGATGATATCAAAGTCCACCATGTTCAACTGAATCAAACTCGCATCCAACTCCTCTCTATCAATCTCTATCTTACAACCCTTATGAATAAGGTTAGCAACCAAAACCTTTCCACTAGGAACAAACACCCTATAAACAATGTCTAAAAAAGTAAGAACAGTTTTAAGTTTTTTGGCAAATCTATGAGATACAAACGAATAGGAAGCACCACAGTCAAACAACACATAAGCTGATACAGAGTTAACCAGAATCATACCTGTGATTACGTCCTCAGCTGCCTCGATCTCGTCATGAGTAAATGAGAAAACCCAAGCATTAGGCATCTTTGGTTTCTGCGCCTCAACGTTTGCTTGGACAAGCCCCGAAATTAGCTCTGGGCACTGATAAACCTTATGTCCTTACTACCTACACCTGAAGTAACTACCTGAGGCCCACTTACACTCTCCTAGATGTCTCTTGTCACAGTTAGTGCAAGCATTCCATAGTGTATTGTACTGGGGTGCCGTAGAACCTATGGCACTGAGGGTGCGATCTCCTGAGGCTGCCGGTGCTGACGAACTGGATATGGCTCTCCTCTTAGCATCAGGCTGACCCATCAGAGTTGATCTAGTCCTCTGCCCCTGACTGAACCCAGGCCTGAAACTTTGTCCCTGTCTGAATCCAGATCCAATACTCTGCCCTGAAGGCATAGAAAAGGGAAAAACACAGGGCACGCAGCAGAAGCGAAAAAAAAAACTTGAAAAACAAAAGAACAAGGAAACTCCGAACAGAGCCAGCGCCGGCTTTGGCAGCCCTAGCTGGCGCTGGTTGCGCTCTGTATAGGTTTTGAGGTTTAAAATTTTTTTACCTCTTTTCCTCGTACTAAGAATTGGCTGGACCAGAATATGTGGAACTGAGATAGGTGTGCTGGTGGAAACCTCTGATGCAATTCCTGTAAGCCTCTTACTCCGTCTTTGCATGTAGGTGAACGCCAATCCCTCGATCTTCCAGCATATGGCTTGCCTAATTCTGTTTAGTTAACAATTAACAGAACTAAGGAATAATTTTTGGAGAAAGGAAGAGAGAGACATGTGTTTCTTTTTCCATAGAGAAGAGTTTGTCAAAAAAACAACGTTGTTTCCAAGCCTCCTGTTTAACCTAAATAAAATCTTAGGTTAAACTGGATTGGCCCATTGGACTCTAAGTTTAGCCTTTTTAGACTTAATTAATTATTCTAACTAGAACCAAATAATTGGCACAATTAATAATTAATTTTTTAGCCCAAATAAACTAGTCCAATAAATAAGCCTATATTAGTTTAATCCCAGGTTAATCTTTAATTATTCAAATTGGGCTAAAACCCTGAATAATTAATTAACCCACCAAACTAATTTAATTAATTCTTTCTCTCCATGGACCTTTATTTTATTCTAACCCAATAATTAAATCAGACTACTTTAATAAAATAAATTTCATTTAATTTAAGATCAATTCCTTAGCCTGTATTTAATTAAGACTCAAGGTCTATACTGGGGACCAAAAGACACACTACCTTGGCTACTAAAATGACCAAAATACCCTTGCCATTTAAATAGCGGTATTTTGCATTTTAAATATTTCCTAATATTACCATAAGGAAATATTGACCTCAAGGACAATGCTGCGCTAGCAAAGTCTCTGACCTACAGGTGTAATGACTAAAATACCCCTCTATACATCTCCGTACATTAGAGAAGAAGAAATGTACTAACACCTTTCTAAATGACATCTACCATCCTTAGGCTTCTAGTCTAATGACCCACAACTTCTTGGATTGTTTCTACTTTCTGAGGAAGCCACCCTAAAGTAAACATACAAGTCATATTTCCCAAGGCCTTGGATATTTAGATCATTCAGACAACCACAAAGGGCGATATAGTATAAAAATTATCTTGTACAAGTCTGTCTTAACTAACCAGTCATGCATACCCAACATGCAAGTTTATTGGTTCTACGATAGAACTTCAACTATAGCACATTAAAGTATATGTTTCCAGCTTCGTCAGACCACCAACTCACATTCAAGTCGTAGAGTATTAGTCCATGCTGTAGCAGTAGTAGTCTAGGTTTCTACGATATAGTACTTTCAGAAACCACTACTACAGGTCATGTTCTACGTATTCAAAATACGCTTATGTCATGAAGTAACTGGACTATTCACTGGCTAAAGATAAGCCATTATCCATTTGGAATTCATAAAATAATAACCTAAATATGACGAGATTCTCATTCTCATCAATCGATTAAAAACAAAAGTTTATATGTTAAGTAACTCGTGATCCATACCTTACTGTGAAAGACTTCCATTCACATGGACCACTTACTTAAACAAAATGGGTCTTTTCCAAAAGTAATTGTGCACAAATAAATTGTAAATTCACAATCGATTTTTTAAAATAAATTCTTTTATTAAAACATTTGATATTTACATCAGAAAACTAGTCTAAGAGGGCATATTCCCCAACAATCTCCCACTTACACTCTAAGACTAATTAAGTCTATAGGTGCCCACCCCTATGGCGTCTAAGTGTCTTTTGAAGACTCTCTCAGCCAAAGGCTTGGTGAACGGATCAGCTAGATTATTCTCGGAGGCAATCTGTTCCACCACGACTTCCCGTCTCTGGATGAAATCTCAGATCCGGTGATACTTTCTCTCGATGTGCTTCCCCTTCTTGTGGTTCTTGGGTTCTTTGGATTGTGATACTGCTCCAGTTTTGTCGCAGTACATCACAATCGGCCTGTCCATGTGTGGCACGACTCCAAATTCTGAAAGGAACTTCCGAAGCTAGACTGCTTCCTTGGATGCCTCCGAAGCTGCCACATACTCAGCTTCCATGGTTGAGTCAGCAATGCAAGATTACTTGATACTCCTCCATGAAAAGGCTCCTCCAGACAAAGGTGAAAACATATCCACTAATGGATTTTCTCTCATCCTTATCTATCTGGAAGTCTGAGTCTGTGTATCCTATAGGAACCAAGTCATCAGCCTTGTAAACCAGCATATAATCTCTCGTTCCCTTGAGGTACTCGAGAATATGCTTTACAGCTTGCTAATGAACCTCCCCAGGGTTTAACTGATACCTACTAACTACACCTACGGCAAAGTAAATATCTGGCCTAGTACATAGCATGACATACAGGAGACTTCCCACAGCCGAAGCGTTAGGAATCCTACTCATTCTGTTATTTTCTTCTTGAGACTTAGGACAGTCCCGTGAAGAAAATGACAACCCGTGTCTACAAGGAATTAGAGCTCCCTTCCATGAGTCCATGCTACACCTTGCCAACACTTTGTCAATATATACCGCTTGGGATAATTCTAACATTCTCTACTTCCTATTTCTATAAAGTCGAATCCTGAGAATATAACTAGCTTCTCCCAAGTCTTTCATACTGAATTGACTAGATAACCAAACTTTGTAGATGATAACGACCCTACATCATTTCTAATGAATAAAATGTCATCCACATACAAGACAAGAAAAACCACATTAATGCCTTCAAGTTTCCTGTACACACATGGTTCATCCTCGTTTTGAATAAAATCATAAGACTTTACAGTCTCATCAAAATGAATGTTCCATGCTTTCGATGCCTGCTTAAGTCCATAAATGGACTTCTTAAGCTTGCAAACCATATGTTCTAGGCCTTCAACAATAAAGCCTTCCGGTTTGGACATATAGATGTCTTCTCTAAGATGGCCATTTAAAAATGCTGTCTTGATATCCATTTTCCATATCTCGTAGTCATAATGACATGTGATGGCAAAGAAGATATGGATGGATTTAAGCATGGCTACCGGAGAAAATATTTCCTCATAATCGATTCCCTCTTTTTAAGTGTACCCTTTCGCCACAAGCTTAGCTTTGAAGGTTTCCATCTTCCAATCTACTCCTCTCTTTCTCTTGTGTATCCTCTTACACCTAATTGGTTTTATCTCTTCAGGTGAAGCTACAAGATCCCAAACCTGATTGAAGTTCATAGACTCAATTTCAGCTTTCATTGCTTTATGCCATAGATTCGCATCGGTAACAGCAATAGTCTCCCCGTATCTAGTGGGGTCTTGTTTCTAATGGTCAGAGACTAGCTCAAAAGCTTCTCCAATCCATCTCTGCGGAACCCTAGACACTCTCCCACTACGACGAGGCTCCATTTGTACAGGCTCTTGAGGTTGTGCCTCTTCTTATTCCACAATCAGGTCAGAAGAAGTTGATTTCGAAGATAACTTCTCCTCAAATTCTAACCTAGTTGAGCCTTTCACGAAAATACTCTGATCATCCTCTAAGTATCTAGCATTGGCACTTACTAGTACTTTTTGCTCCTTAGGATGATAAAAATAACCACCCTTTGTCCCTTTTGGATACCCAACAAAATAGCATAACTCTGATATTGGTTCCAACTTCTCTCTCTTGACTTACACATAAGCTAGACAACCTCATATCCTGAGATGATTCAAACTTGGCTTACGTCCAGTCCACATCTTATAGGGAGTCTTAGGTGCTGACTTGGAAAGCACCAAGTTCAGAATGTATTCCGTTGTTTCCAGGAAGGACACTGGAAGAGCAGCATAAGACATCATGCTTCGGACCATTTCCATCACAGTCCTATTCCTTCTCTAAACTACTCCATTTTGTTGGGGTGTCCCCGGTGCAGAGAGTTGGGATACTATCCCATGATGTACCATGTAGTCCTTGAATTCACCCCAAGAAGTACTCTCTACCACGATTCGATCGTAAGGTCTTGATCAATTTACCTGTCCGACGCTCCACTTCAGCATTAAACTTTTTGAACTTGTCAAAAGAATTAGACTTGTATCTCATCAAGTAAATAGAACCAAACCTTGTACAATCATCCGTGAAAGTGATGAAGTACTCAAAACCCCCTCTAGTTAGTGTAGACAAAAGTCCACACACATCAGTGTGAACAAGACTCAATATCTCCTTGGCTCTATCCGCCTTAGGGGTAAATGACCTTTTGGTCATCTTTCCTATTAGGCAGGATTCACACTGAGGTAAATTTTCCAATCTCAATGAGCCTAAAGGCCCATCATGGATTAACTTCTGAATCCTAGTTGAGTTGATATGACCCAGCCTTATATGCCAAAGATAAGAGCTATTGACATTGGTCTTTCTCTTCCTTGTTATAGGTTCAGATTGAGTGTTATTTAATTGATTGTTAATAGGGTTCAAGAAAAATAGATTCCCATACATGTCCCAACACATAAAATTTCTCCATCTCTACTCCTAGAAATACCAGAATAGAAAGACACAGAATATCCTTGATTTATTAGTTTAGCAACCGAAATCAAATTCTGTCGAAATCCAGGTGCATATAAAATATCTTTCAAAACCACTATTCTATTACAATAAAAAACAATATCCAACTCTCCCACTGTAAGGGCCCAAACTTATGCTCTATTTCCCACATGTAGTCCATGTTCACCCTTTTAGAGTCTCCTAATCTTTCTAAACCCTTGGAAGGACTTACAGATGTGATCAGTGGCTCCTGAATCAACAATCCAAGTGGAAGTTGATCCAACTATTGATACAGACTCTAGATAGAACACATTACCTATGGGGTTCTTCTTGGCTTGAACATCTGGACACTTCTTTTTCCAATGTCCCTTCAGTCCACATTTGAAGCACTTGCTCTTGAGTTTGTCTTTGGGCTGGGCCACTACGTTCCCCTTCTTCTTCTTGAACTTCCTAGGCTTAGGCCTAGTTTTAGAAGATGAAGCCTTAGCAGTCATAGCCTTAGATTGTGACTTTATGACCTTCTCTGCCATCTGGAGCTCCTTGATCAACTCTGTTAAACTCATGTTTAACTTGTTCATATTGTAATTCAACTTGAACTGAGTAAAGGAACCTGGTAGAGATTCGAGAACTATGTCCACTTGGTTCTTGGGGTCAATAACAGCCCTTAAGATTTTTACTTCCTCAAAAGTAGCAATCATGTTGAGCATATGCTCTCTGACTGATGCTCCCTAGCCATCTTAGTGTTAATGATAGTTCGAAAAGCCTCCTACCTTGCGGGCCGACTCTTATTTGTAAACATTGTGGCTAATGATTGAGTTATGTCATACGCAATGTTCATATGCTCATGTTTGGACTGGAACACATTAGACATGGAGGCCAACATGTAACAATAAGCCATCTCGTTGGCCTTCTTTCATGCCTTCCTAGCCTCACACTCCTCGGCGGTGGAACCCTCCTCGATAACAGGGCAGGTTTCATAAATGACATACTTATACTCTTCCGTTGTGATTATTATATCCAGGTTCCTTTTCCAGTACACATAGTTTGGTCCCGTTAGCTTATTCTCTCGAAGAATAATGGCCAATGGACTAAAAGAACCTCCGACCATTTCTGAAAAATCGATAAATAAAAGAAAAAGATTTAGTTTGTGAAAACAAAACAAATATGTGCACTTTATCCTTATTATCAAAACTAATAATAATTAATTTGGCTCTTAGAAAAATTGACATAGCTTCTTGAAAAGATTAACAGTCCCCTAAGCTAAGTGTGTTGACTACCACAAATTAATTTCTCTTCTAGGCAATGATCTAGAAGATAACTCCATCGAGAGAATGGTCGTTTCCCCTCATTTCCTATGGACATACATCGCACTATAACCTCTAACGTGGGCTGACCGATCATAGTACGTGTCCCGGGTTATTAATTACATCCCTTCATTAGATCTAGATCCTTGTAGTATCCCCATCCTATACAGGTTTACTCCTATAGTAACACAAGGGGACCCACGATCTCTAATGAGAAATGTGATGGAAGCCATGGGGCCGTTGAAACCCCTCTCCCACTTAGTCTTTTAAAACAAGGGTTTTCTGAAAAATATCTTTTTAAAAATTTCTATTAAGTTTTCCCTTTAACTCAAAAATAAAATGTCTAAATCCATTAAAATTTCTATGTCAAGGTTTATATCATTTGAGAGATTTTTCCATGGTCTAATTTTATTTAAGTTAAAAACTTAATGATTTCAAAAATTTTCCAATTAAAAATTTCTAGAGACTTTGGTCTCAAATTTATTTGACAAAATAATTTTTCTTGTGTCAAAATAAAACAAAATGGCTTTCTATTTTAACTTACAAAAATATCTAAATCCAATATATTTTCTATGTCAATGATTAAATCCTTTAAGAAAATATCTAAGGATTAGTTTTTGTTCAAGTTAAAATAACCATTTAATTTGTAGAAAAATATTTTCTTTGTCAAAAATATTCCCAAAGACTTTAGTCTTTGAGAAAAAGTGCACATAGGTACATAAAATTAAATAGCATGCTAGAAAACAGTGGACGTTTTCATGCTTTTCTATTTTTAAACCTAATTTTCCAAATAATAGAATTAAACATATTAATTAATTAATTAATAGTCTTGTTTAATCCTAAAATCCCTTACTAATATTTTTCATGCAAAAATATTCCATGAATATTAACTATTACAAAAATATTAACTTCGCCTGGTATGGACCCCAAAACAAAAAAGAAAACGCAAGAAAAATTACAAGGAAAAAATAAAAAAAATTTCCTTGGTCCATTCCACCGGCCACACTGGATCGAGTACCCATCTGCACTATGGTCCACTGCACCCGCTGCACGGAACTAGGACCCATAGGTAACCTAAAATGCAAACGCGAGTCCAGACCCTAACCGACGCCGGTTCCGGTCTGGACGAGTTCTTCTGCAATTTTTTTTCTATGAAGTTCCTCTATTTTTTTGTGCAACTTCTGGTACCATTGGCTCTTCGATTTCAATCCCAATACAATGAAATCAACCAAAACCAACAATCGCCTATACCCATTAATATTGGGCTTATACAATTTGCTAAGAAAAATAGTAAATTACACATCTCTTATACCTCAATCTGAGAGGTTTAATAGAGAATCTATCCATGCCAAAATAGCGAAGGATCACGGTTTAATCACACGTATGTGTCCAGTTTTATTCAACTAGATGTATGCTCCCTATATTTTCACAAAACCTTCATACTCTGATACCAATTGAAGACATAAAAAAGGGAAAAACACAGGGCACGCAGCAAAAGTGAAAAAAAAAACTGAAAAAACTGAAGAATAGGGGAACTCCGAACAGAGCCGGCGCCAACTCCGGCAGCCCTAGTCGGTTGCGCTTTTTACAGGTTCCGAGGTTTAAAATTTTTTTTATCTCTTTTCCTCGTTCTAAGAATTGGCTAGACCAAAATATGTGGAACCGAAGTAAGTGTGCTGGTGGAAACCTCTGGTGCGATTTCTGCAAGCCTCCTACTTCGTCTTTGCATATAGGTGAACGCCAAATTCTCGATCTTCCAGTATATGGCTTGCCTAATTCCGTTTGGTTAAAAACTAACAGAACTAAGGAATATTTTCTAAAGAGAATGAGACAGAGACGTGTGTTTCTTTTTCCACAGAGAAGATTCTGTAAAAAAAAAAAACAACGTTGTTTCCAATCCTCCTGTTTAACCTAAATAAAACCCTATGTTAAACTGGACTGGCCCATTGGACTCTTAGTTTAGCCTTTTGGACTTAATTAATTATTCTAATTAGAACCAAATAATTAGCCCAATTAATAATTAATTTTTTAGCCCAAATAAACTAGTCCAATAAATAAGTCTATATTAGTTTAGTCAGAGGTTAATCTTTAATTATTCAAATTGGGCCAAAACCCTAAATAATTAATTAATTCACCAAACTAATTTAATTAATTCTTTCTCTCCATGGACCTTTATTTTATTCTAGCCCAATAATTAAATCAGACTACTTAAATAAAATAAATTCTATTTAATTTAAGATCAATTCCTTAGCCTGTATTTAATTAGGACTCATGGTCTATATTGGGAACCAAAAGACACACCGCATTGGCTATTAAAATGACCAAAATACCATTGCCATATAAATAGCTCTATTTTACATTTTAAATATTTCTTAATATCACCATAAGAAAATATTGACCATAAGGACAATGCTGCGTTAGTAAAGTCTCCGACTTATACGTGTAATGACTAAAATACCCCTCTATACATCACCGTACATTAGAGAGGAAGAAATGTACTAACACCTTTCTAAATGACATCTACCATTCTTAAACTTCTAGTCTAATAATTCACGACTTTCTGGATTATTTCCACTTTCCAAGGGAGCTACCCTAAAGCAAACATCCAAGTCATGTTTCCTAGGGCCCTGGATATTTAGATTATTTAAACAACCATAAGGGGCGATATAGTATAGAAACTATCTTGTACAAGTCTGTCTTAACTAACCAGTCACACATACCCAACATGCAAGTATATTGGTCCTACGATAGAACCTCAACTATAGCACATCAAAGTATATGCTTTCCGTTTCGTCAGACCACCAACTCATACTCAAGTCGTAGAGTACTAGTCCATGCTGTAGCGGTAGTAGTCTAGGTTTCTACCATATAGTACTTTCAGAAACCACTACTACAGGTCATGTTCTACGTATTCGAAATATGCTTATGTTATGAAGTGAGTAGACTACTTACTGGCTAAAGGTAAGTCATTTCCCATTTGAAATTCATAACATAATAACCTAAACACAACGAGATTTCCATTTTTATCAATCGGTTAAGAACAAATGTTTATGTATTAAATAACCCGTGATCCATATCTTACTGTGAAAGACCTCCATTCACATGGACCACTTACTTAAACACAATGGGTCTTTTCCAAACGTAATTGTGCACAAATAGAATGTAAATTCACAAACAATTTTTGAAAATAAATTCTTTTATTAAAACATTCGATATTTACATAAAAAAAACTAGTCTAAGAGGGCATATTTCCCAGCATGCCCTTGGCCAAACACGGACCTAGGCCTCTTTCCACCCCTCTCAACATCGGTCCTCTTAAACTCGGCCTCAATGTCCAAGCTCCTCTGATAGACCTCTTGGAAACTAGTAGGCCGGATAGCCAATAATCTTCCTCAAATCCCAGCCTAGAGTCCACAAAAAAATCGGTTGGTCCTCAAGACGGAATCCTGAGTGATTGCAAGAGCATACTTTCTCAGGGAAGTAAATCTAAGTGCATAATCAATGACTTCCATATTGAAGGTGTCGAGAAAGTACTACTCTAGAAAAATCTCCCTGAACTTCTCCCAAGAAAAAGTCTCTTCTCCCTGCTGGTAGATAGCCTTCATTCCCTTCCACTACCTCAAAGCCTCTCCAACTAGAAACGGTACTACTACCTTAGGCTTCACCTCCTCAGGGACTTCCATTGTCTCGAAGTGGTGCTCAAGTTCCTCGATCCATTCTTCGACTCCCTCCGGGCCCCCAATTCTATTGAAGGTAGGCAGTCCCATCTTCTTCATCCTCTCATATAAGGGCCTTGCCCCAAAATCTTTATGCTGATATCACCGTTCTTGATCACGCTGTATCATCTGCTGTTCATCCTGTAGCCTCAATTGTTCTTGTTGTACCCTCATCTATTCTTGCTGTAAGAGCTATTGGCTCTGCATAGCCTGTGCCACCATTGCTAGAGCAGTAGGCATATTAATGGGTGTGCTAGGCCCCGACATAGCTAATGGAACAAAGGGAGGCACCCTGGTTTGCATAGGAGTCGGGAGTGGCCCTGTAGAGACTGGTGGTAGTGCAAACAGTAGAGGTAGAGGCAAACGGACTCCCCCAAGTGGTACTTCTGTAGCTCTATGCAGTGCAGATACAGTTGCTAATGACCCCGAGCCCTGGGCTACCCTACTGGCCTGACCCCAAACCCTCGCGGCTGCTCTATCATGATCACTATCTCCCGCACCTTTCTGAGCTGTTCTCCTTGTTCCTCGTGCTATATCGAATTCCGTAATGTACTAATCATAATAGCAAACAAAGAAAAGAATAATCAAATTCTCAACAATCAATAGTTCCAGAAACTTAAGCATCGCTTAGACCTTTACTTACTCACATATTAGACCTACATAAATTTTAAGCTTATTTCACTTGCAGTTTAAGCTTAGGATAATCATAACTTATTTCTCCAATACCACAAAATGTCACCCCCCAAACCCAAGGATGACATGGCAGTATCCTAACATAAAATACCGAACCCGGAACCCAAAACAAACAAAACAAACTAAACTAACCCAAATAGTATTAAATAAAATAAAATGGAAAACAAAATTCAATAAACTTGTACTGCTCCAACAAATGCTAAACCTCAATTGTCACTAGTACAAATCTAACATAAAATAGTGCATAAATCTAACATAAATAGTGTATTACATAAGCTTTTCAGAAAAATCACTCTAAGTCCTTCTCGAGCCACACGTCTAACACTTCCTCTTCCAATTGAGAACCTAAAATAATAGATAAGTGGTGAGCTCACTAGCTCAGTAAGAAAAATATGACTTAACTGGGATTGAGCAAGTTACATAAGTAATAGATTTGCAAAGCACTTAGTCTTTCAGCAGAAATTTGTAATTTGTCATGGTTAGGGAGATGGTTGTAGTCCGAGCTCAAGGAAATTCTCACATTTAACTCATAACAGAGGTCGATACAACAAAATATTAAGATTCTTGGTCAAAAGTCAGAGAATCAGAGTTCTGAAGGGAATCGAAAAGGTTGTGTACCACCACAAGAAGATCTTCGAATATCACACAAAGAAACAAGAGGAAGGAAAAGAAGAACAATGAATTCCTTAGTTTTACTCAATACTGAATCGAATGGTGCATAACCAACACTTGAATACTGAACTGATGCTATTTATTCAATGAAAATAATGACAAAATAGTCAAAGGAAAAAACCATTGCCTGTACAAAAGAAAACCGGTGCCAGCATCGAACAAAAGAGGGCCAGCGCAGGGTAGCGTAGGCGCGGCCGGTGCCGGGTGCCACCTCGGCGACACCAGGGCTAAGTAGACTGTGGTCGGCAATGGTTGAGCTCTGGGCTACGCGAATACGATTCTCAAAGCACAAAAAGCCAACCTACAACATCTCAACCCCAAGAACTAATCCAACTATCCACTTTATCAAGGAAAAACACCATTTTGTGCACAAAAATCATTTAAACATACATGATACATACTTAAACATAGCTTAATTTAAGAAGATGATTCATGCTTGGGGACTGAGTTTGGCTTAATTGATATCAGTCTCCTAACAATTATATCTCATTAGGAGAAATGCCAATACACAGAATAGATGGACTAGGAATTGTATGTCCCTAGCCTAGGGCCAATACACAGAACAGAATGAGATTATCCCTACCAATTCCAAGCCCCAAACATCAAACAAAATGGAATCAAAAATCAGAAATTAGAAATTAGAACAGTTCCATAAGAGAAAAATCATTTGACTCATAGAACATATAATAACTCATTCATTGAAATAATCTATTCACCATGATCAATCCTCATTTATATGAACATAATTTTTAGAATCTCAAAACAGAAAGAGAATTTAGTAAAACACCGGTTAAGAACTGAAAACACAGATAAGTCAGAATCCCTTACCAGAAACATTGAATCGCAGACTACTCTTATTACCTCCAATTCCTTTTCCCCCTACAATCCGAATTATCAATACCCTATTAGAATCATCAAATTCAAAATTTTCCAAAATCAGAATCTCAAAATCAAGAACCTCATATACTAATTAAACTTTGACAGAAACATAACGGAACACGAATTACCTAAACCCGTAGTCTCAAGCACTTCCCCTTCCCTTATCTCCTCCTCTTGGCCCTTCTTCTCTTCCCAAACGGTCTTTGAATGGTGAACAACGTGAATGTTAGAAACAATGTATTGGCATAACGTAAATTAATCTTAAGAGTAATAATTACTAATAAGTCCCATAATCACTCCCTCTATTAATTAAGCCCCTAACACGGGCTCAAGCCCAAACCAGATATCCTAAAGAGGAAGCCCCAAGGCCCCAAATGGATCGTGGGCTCACAAGTTAACATTTATAAAATAGCATAGCAATATATTATGAATTTAAAAGTAACCTTGACATTTTCTGAAACATAAAACTACAATTCAACCATATTAATTGGTTGAATAGTAATGTATATATTAGTTTGGATAAATACTATTTAATGTTATTATAATAAATTATTTGTATTATGTACTTAAGAGTGGATATAGCATCTTAAGTATTTAGCATATAAAAGTAAAATTTCAACTGCATAAAATTAAATGCTTGGCTAATAACACATAAAATGTTTATTAGTTATAAATTTATTTCAAGGAGGAATTATGAAATATAGTTTGATAAATTTAAGAAATTGTAAAAATAAAGAACTTAGGGAAATTGTGAAAAAATAAAGTAGTAAAAAATAGAGAAAATATTCCTTCATCCATTTTGACTTACACAAAGCCTCTAAGCCTCCATTTATAGGATATAAAGTACATTGTTTAAGAGAAAAATAATGAATCTAATAAATGATTTTGATGCATGTAATTTCATTTTCTCAAAAAAATGAATAGTCTTATGGATAAGTTGATAGCCCTAGAAAATGAACCACCATCTTTATTTTCTAAGTTGATGGAGAGCCTTAGAAAAATAAATAGTCACATTTATCTTCTAAATTTTATAACACTCTACCTTAGATGTTTATTTTTTTAAAAAAAGATGTCTTGTTAAAAATTCTCTTTAAAAAAAATCTTGTGGGATAAAAACCAACTAAAGGAAAGGAGTACACTTTATTTTTAGAGGGAAAACTACCTCTTAAAAACTTAACTGAGAAAAAAATGCAATAGAAAAAAATCTTAGTTAGGGAAAAAAAGTATAGTGTGTATATATTCTCCCTTTTGACAACATCAATCAAGATTTCTTCATATCTTTCAATTGATGCATGCCAATTTTATGTACCAGTTTCTCAAATGTGGCAGTTACACATGTCTTTGTGAATAAATTTGTTAGGTTATCATATCATTAAATCTGTTGTATATAAATATCACATTTCTTTTGAAACTCATGAGTAAAGAAAAATTTTGGTGACATGTGTTTAGTCTTGCCTCTTTTGATATATCCTCCTTTTAATTGAGTTATACAAATTGCATTGTCTTCATATGATGTGTTTAAATTTTTTTTCCTAGAGGATAAATCACAACTTTTTCAGATGTAATGAGTCAATTACCTTAACCACAAATATTCTTAACTTACTTTATGAATGGCTATTTTCTTAATAAGATTTGAAGAAATGGTTGTTATAAATTATATTATAGAGTACCATGATATAGCAATATTACCACTTGTAAATAAACAACCAGTTTGAGAAGGTGCTTTATGTACATCAGATAAATAATCAATATCTACATATCCAATTACTTTGAGGTAGATTTATTTGTATAAAACAATTTGTGATCTACTATCCCTTAGAGATATCGAAGGACATATTTGATACCATTCTAACATTGTTGGGTTGGAAAAACAAAATGTTGTCATGTTTGAGGTAGGAATGCCAATGGGGTTGGACCGAGGACTAGAAATCCCAGTATTGCCCCTGCGTTCCCCTATTTCCCCTTGTCTTTAACCCGTTCCCTATATGGGAAAAGATGGGGATCCCTTCCCTTAGCCTAGCAGGAATAAAAAAATCCCCAATTCCAACCTAGTGGGGAAGTGAGCCTAAAATTCTCCAATTGAACTTAAAGTTAAAAAATGAAGTAAAAAACATATAAAAATTAATAAAACACATTCACCATTAAAATTATATATATATATGTATATATACTATATATATTTATTTATATATAATTAGTTTTTTTAATGGATGTATGTGTGTGTGTGTGTGTGTGTATACATGTATAAATATAATCTTAAATATATTGTATACTAATTATATATATTTATATTTTGTGTGTACATATAACACATATATAAAAATATATTATGTATAATATATATATATATAAATATATATACATATATATATATCAAAACATAACTTATGCTATTATATATATATATATATATGTATATATTATCTCTTACATACTACTTATATATACTTATATTTTATATATAAAAAACATATAAAAGTATAAATATTTTATATTTTACTTACTTAAACACTTATCTACTTACATACTAATTATATTATATATACATACTTATATATAATTAGGCTTTTAAATATATATATATATATATATATATATATTATAATATAATTAATATGTAAAGAGATAAGTATGTACACATAAGTGAGTAAAATATAAAATATTTATACTTTTATATATTTTTTATATAAATATAATCTAATATAATTAGTATAAATATAATCTAATATAAAACATGTGGAGAAATTGTCATCCCTAGTTTGAAATATATTTACTTTGATAAAACAATTTGAGATATATTACCCCTTAGAGATAATATATATGGTATCAAACATGTTATTCATCAAATAACATGTTTGATACCATTCTAATGTTGTCGCATTGGAAAAAAATAAAATCTTCCTAGTAAATTGCAATATATATATATATATATATATATATATATATATATATGGTCTTGTAATATTAGTAAGATATATCAACATACAAATAGCACTTAAATAAGGTACTTTATAAAGATGAAATTGCAAGCCAAACACATAGCAAAACCAGTAGAAGAACAAAAAAAAAAAAAAGCAGCTCTTCTTCTTGCATGAAGAAGGGGAAAAAATTAATTTTTTTTTTATTACCTCTTCTTGTTCTCAAAATTGGCTGGACTGGAATATGCGGAACTGGGGTAGGTGCGTTGGTGGAAACCTCCGGTGAGATTCCTGCAAGTCTCCTACTGCGTCTGTGCATGAATGTTAACGCCAACTTTCCTCTCGATCTTCCAATATATGGTCTGCCTAACCCATGTTTGGTGAAAACTCACAGAACTAAGGAATTTTTTCCAGAAAGAAAAGAGGTCGTCTATTTTTCTTTCTCAGAGAAGAAGAAGAAAAAGACAAAAAAAAAAAAAAATAACGTTCATCTTTATTCTACTATTTAACCTAAATAAAACCTTAGGTTAAACTAGATTTTTAATTTGGCCCATTGGAGTCTTAGTTTAGCCTCTTGAACCAAATTAATTATTCTAATCAAAACCAAAAAAATGGCCCAGTAAATAATTAATTTTCCAGCCTAAATAAACTAGTGCAATTAACAAGACTATATTAGTTTAGTCTTAGGTCAATATTTAATTATTCAAACTGGGCCATAGCCTTGAATAATTAATTAACCCACAAAACTAATTAAATTAATTCTCTCTCTCTGTGGACCTTTATTTTATTCTAGCCCAATAATTAAATCAGGCTACTTTAATAAAATAAATTCCATTTAATTTAATTTAAGACCAATTCCTTAGCTTGTATTTAAGTAGGACTCACGGTCTATACTGGGAATCAAAAGACATACCGTCATGGCTACTAAAATGACCAAAATACCATTGTCGTATAAATAGTTGTATTTTGCATTTTAAATATTTTCTAATATCACCATAAGGAAATATTGACCCCAAGGACAATGTCGTGTAAGCAAAGTTTCCGACCTACAGGTGTAATGACTAAAATACCCCTTTATACATCGCCGTGCATTAAAGAGGAAGAAATGTACTAACACCTCTCTAAATGACATCTACCATCCTTAGGTTTTTAGTCTAATGATCCATGACTTCTTGGATTGTTTCCGCTTTCCAAGGGATCTACCCTAAAGTAAACACCCATGTCATGTTTCTCAGGGCCCTGGATATTTAGATCATTCAGACAACCACAATGGGTGATATAGTATAGAAACTATATTGTACAAGTCTGTCTTAATTAACTAGTCAAATATACCAACATGCAAGTGTATTGGTCCTATGATAGAACCTCAACTAAAACATATCAAAGTACATGCTTCTAGCTTCGTCAGACCACCAACTTATACTCAAGTCGTAAAGTATTAATCCACGCCGTAGCAGTAATAGTCTAGGTTTTTACCATATAATACTTTAAGAAACCACTACTACAAGTCCTGTTCTACGTATTCAAAATACGCTTATGTCATGAAGTGAGTGGACTACTCACTGACTAAAGGTAAGCTATTCCCCATTTAGAATTCTTAACATAATAACCTAGATATGATGAGATTCTCATTCTCCTCAAGCAGTTAAGAATAAACGTTTATGTGTCAAGTAACCCGTGATCCATATCTTACTGTGAAAGACCTCCATTCACTTGGACTATTTACTTAAACACAATAGGTCTTTTCCAAACATAATTGTACACAAATAAAATGTAAATTCACAAAAAATTTCAGAGAATAAATTCTTTTACTAAAACATCCGATGTTTACATCAGAAACCTAGTCTAAGAGGGCATATTTTCCAACAATTTACCACTTGCACTCTAAGACTAAGTAAGTCCGTAGGTGCCCATCCCTATGGCGTCTAAGTGTCTCTTGAAGACTTTCTCAGCCAAAGGCTTAGTTAATGGAACTTCTAGATTATTCTCTGAGGCAATCTATTCCACCATGATTTTTCGTCTCTAGATGAAATTCCGGATCAAGTGATACTTCCTCTCGATGTATTTCCTCTTTTTGTGGTTCCTAGGTTCTTTGGATTGCGATACTGCTCTAGTGTTGTTGCAATACATCACAATCGACCTGTCCATGTAAATCAGGACTCCAAGTTCTGAAAGGAACTTCCGGAGCCAGACTGCTTCCTTGAATGCCTTCAAAGCTACCACATACTCAGCTTCTATAGTTGAGTCAGTAATGCAAGATTGTTTGATACTCCTCAATGAAATGGCTTCTCCAGACAAGGTGAAAATATATCCACTAGTGGATTTTCCCTCATACTTATCTGCTTGGAAGTCTGAGTCTGTGTATCCTGTAGGAACCAAGTCATTAGCTCTGTAAACCAGCATATAATCTCTCGTTCCCTTGAGGTACTTGAGAATATACGTTACAGCTTGCCAATGAACCTCCCCAGAGTTTAACTGATACCTGCTAACTACGCCTATGGCAAAGTAAATAACTGGTCTAGTACATAGCATGACATACAGGAGACTTCCCAGAGCCGAAGCGTAGGGAATCCTTTTCATTCTGTCTTTTTCTTCTTGAGACTGAGGACAGTCTCTTGAATAAAAAGGCAACTCATGTCTGCAAGGAATTAGAGCTTCCTTGCATGAGTCCATGCTATACTTGGCCAGCATCTTGTCAATGTATGTCGCTTGGGATAATTCTAACATTCTCTACTTCCTATTTCTAAGAAGCTTAATCTCAAGAATGTAACTGGCTTCTCCCAAGTCTTTCATACTAAATTGACTAGACAGCCAAACATTTATAGATGACAATGACCCTACATCATTTCCAATGAGTAGAATGTCATCTACATACAAGACAAGAAAAAACATATTAATGCCTTTAAGTTTCCTGTACACACATGGTTCATCCTTGTTTTAAATAAAACCGTAAGATTTTATAGTCTCGCCAAAACGAATGTTTCATTCTCTCGATGCCTGCTTAAGTCCATAAATAGACTTCTTAAGCTTGCAAATCATATGTTCTTGGCCTTTAGTAATAAAACCTTCCGATTGGGACATATAAATATCTTCGCTAAGATGACCATGTAAAAAAGCCGTTTTGACATCCATTTGACATATCTCGTAGTCATAATGACATGCGATGGCAAGAAGGATACGGATGGGCTTAGGCATGGCCACCAGGGAAAATGTTTCCTCATAATCGATACCCTCTTTCTGAGTATATCCTTTCATCACAAGCCTAGCTTGGAAGGTTTCCACCTTCCCATCCGCTCCCCTCTTCCGCTTGTATACCCACTTACACCCTAATGAGTTTTATCTCTTCAGGTGAAGCTACAAGATTCCAAACCTGACTGAAGTACATAGACTCAATCTTGATTTTCATTGCTTCATACAAAAGATTTGCATCGGCATCAGCAATAGCCTCCTCGTATCTAGTGGGATCTTGTTTCTGATGGTCGGAGACTAGCTCAAAAGCTTCTCCAATCCATCTCTCTAGAACCCTAGACAGTCTCCCACTACGACGAGGCACCATTTGTTCAGGCTCTTGAGGTTGTGCCTCTTCTTGTACCACAATCGGGTCGGAAGGAGTTAATTCTGAAGATACCTTCTCCTCAAGTTCCAACCTAGTTGAGCCTTTAGTGGAAATCCTTTGATCATCCTCTAAGTATCTAGCATTGGTACTAACCAGTACTTTCTGCTCTTTAGGATGATAAAAGTAACCACCCTTTTGGATACCCAACAAAATAGCATAACTCTGATCTTGGTTCCAACTTGTCTCCCTTGACCAGTACATAAGTTGGACAACCCCATATCCTAAGATGATTCAGACTTGGCTTACGCTAAGTCCACATCTCATAGGGAATCCTAGGTATTAACTTGGAAGGCACCAAGTTCAGAATGTATGCCGCTGTTTCCAGGGCATATCCCCAAAAGGACACTGAAAGAGTAATATGAGATATCATGCTTCGGACCATTTCCATTAATGTCCTGTTCCTTCTCTCAGCTACTCCATTTTGTTGGGGTGTCCCCGACGCAGAGAGCTGAGATACTATCCCATGATGTACTATGTAATCCTTAAATTTACCAAGGAGGTACTCTCCACCACGATTCGATCGTAAGGCCTTGATTAGTTTACCTGTGCAATGCTCCACTTCAGCCTTAAACTCCTTGAACTTGTCAAAAGAGTCAAACTTGCGTCTCATCAGGTAAATATAACTAAACCTCGTACAATCATTCGTAAAAATGATGAAATACTCAAAACACCCTCTAGTTGGTGTAGACAAGGGACCACACATATTAGTGTGAACAAGATTCAATATCTCATTGGCTCTATCGGCCTTTGGAGTAAATGACCTTTTGGTCATCTTTTTTATTAGGCAGGATTCACACTGAGGCTAATTTTTCAATCTCAATGAGCCTAAAGGCCCATCATGGATTAACATTTGAATCCTGGTTGAGTTGATATGGCCCAACCTTAGATGCCAAAGATATGAGTCATTGACATTAGTCTTTCTCTTCCTAGTTAAAAGTTCAGATTGAGCGTTATTTAATTGATTATTAATAGGGTTTAAGATAAAAAAGATTTTTCATACATGTGCCCAGTACATAAAATTTCTCTATTTCTACTGATAGAAATACCATAATGGAAAGATACAAAATATCCTTGATTTATTAGTTTCGCAACTGAAATCAAATTCTGAAAAAATCTAGGTACATATAAAATATATTTTAAAACCACTATTCTATTACAATAAAAAATAAGATCCTGCTCTCCCACTGCAAGGGCCCAGACTTGTGCTTCATTTCCCACGCGTAGCCTCTGTTCGCCCTTCTTAAGTCTTCTAATCTTTCTAAACCCCTGCAAGGAGTTACAGATGTGATCAGTGGCTCCTGAATAAAAAATCCAATTGGAAGTTGATCCAATTATTAATATAGACTCTAGATAGAAAACATTACCTGTAGGGTTTTTCTTAACTTGAAGATTTGGACACCCATTTTTCTAATGTCCCTTCTTTCCACATTTGAAGCACTTGCCATTGGGTTTGTCTTTGGGCTGGGCCACTACATTTCCCTTCTTCTTTTTGAACTTTCTGGACTTTGGCCCAGTTCTAGAAGAAGAAGCCCTAGCAATCATAGCCTTTGATTGAGGCTTCATGACCTTTTCCGCCATCTGGATCTCCTTCATCAACTCAGTTAAACTCATGTTTAACTTGTTCATATTGTAATTCGATTCGAACTGAGTAAAGGAACCCGGTAAAAATTCGAGAACCATGTCCACTTGGCTCTCGGGGTCAATGACAGCCCCTAAGATTTCTGCTTCCTCGAAAGCAGCAATCATGTTGAGCATATGCTCTCTGACTGATACTCCCTCAATCATCTTAGTGTTACGAAGAGCCTCGTGCCTTGTGGGGCGGCTCTTGTCCGTGAACATAATGGCTAGTGACTGACTAATATCATATGCAAAAGCCATGTGCTAGTGTTTTAACTGGAGCACATTAGACATGGAGGCTAACATATAGCAGCGTGCCATTTCATCAGCCTTCTTTCACGCCTTCTTAGCCTCTCGTTCTTCAGCGGTGGAACCTTCCCCGATAACAAGGTTGGTCTCGTAAAGGACATATTTATACTCTTTAGCTGTGAGTATTATGTCTAGGTTCGTCTTCCAATCCACATAGTTTGGTCCCGTTAGCTTATTCTCTCAGAGAATAACGGCCAAAGGACTAAAAGAACCTCCCACCATTTCTGAAAAAAATGAAAATAAAAGAAAAGATTTAGTTTGTGAAAACAAAATAAATTTGTGCACTTTATCCTTATATCAAAACTGATAATAGTTACTTTAATATAATTAATTTAACTCTTAGAAAAACTGACATAACTTCTTGGGAAAATTAACATTTCCCTAAGCTAAGTGTGTTAACCACCACAAATTAATTTTCCTTCTAGGTAATGATCTCGAAGATAACTCCATCGAGAGGATGGCCGTTTCCTCTCATTTCCTATGGACATACGTCGCACTATAACCTCCAATGTAGGCTGGCCGATCATAGTACGTGTCCCGGGTTATTAACTACATCCTTCCATTAGATCTAGATCCTTGTGGTTTCCCCATCCTATACGGGTTCACTCCCAGGGTAATGCGAGAGGACCCACGATCTTTAATGAAGATCGTGATGGAAGTTGTAGGGCTGTTGGAACCCCTCTCCTACTTAGTCTTTTAAAATATGGGTTTTTCTGGAAAAATATCCTTTTGAAAATTTTCATTAAGTTTTTCCTTAACTCAAAAATAAAATATCTAAATCCATTGAAATCTCTATGTCAAGGTTTATATCCTTTGAGAGATTTTCCATTGACTAATTTTGATTTAAGTTAAAAACTTAATGGTTTCAAAAAAAAAAATCAATTAAAACTTTCTAGAGACTTTAGTCTCAAGTTTATTTGACAAAATAATTTTTCCTTGTGTAAAAATAAAACAAAATGGCTTTCTATTTTTAACTTACAAAAATATCTAAATCCAATATAGTTTCTATATTAAGGATTAAATCCTTTGAGAAAATATTTAAGAATTATTTTTTGTTCAAGTTAAAATTACCATTTAATTTGTAGGAAAAATATTTTCTTGTCAAAAATATTCCCAAAGACTTTGGTCTTTGAGAAAATGTGCACATATGTACTCAAAAATAAATAGCATGCTAGAAAACAGTAGACATTTTCATGCTTTTCTATTTTTTTAAACCTAAGTGCCCAAATAATAGAATTAAACACATTAATTAATTAATTAATGGTCTTGTTTAATCCTAAAATCCCTTACTAATGTTTTTCATGCAAAAATATTCCATGAATATTAACTATTGCAAAAATATTAACTTCGTCTGGTATGGAGCCTAAAACAAAAAAGAAAATGCAAGAAAATTACAAAGGGAAAAAAAAAAATTCTCCTTGGGCCACTGCACCCGCCGCACAGGAATGGAGCCTATCTGAGCTACGGTCCACAACACCCGCTGCATTGGATTGAGCTCCTCATGGACCATCCAAGATCCGTGACCCGTGTAGCCGACCCGCTTCATGTGCCGATCCGCAAGAATTCGAATTTTGGATTTTGGTTGAATTGCAAATTGCAATTCAATTTCACCGCAACAGCTGAGCCAAGAAACTACCAAGCTAAGCCGCCTTTCTTACTCCAGGCACAGACGCTGCTGGTGGCTCGGCTCATGCGTCTCCTTCAATTTTTCTACGTGACTTCCTTCTGCGAATTTTTCACTGTTTTTTTTTTTCTGCGATTGTTTTTCTAGCTTTTGCCCTCCCATTTCAACCCAAAATCAATAAAAACAAAAACTAACAACCGCTTATACCCATTAACATTAGGCTTACATGATTTGCTCTTAGAAAAATAGTGAATTACAAACAGCCTATACCTCCATCCGAGAGGTGTACAAGCCATCTATCCATACCAAAATACCAACAAAGGATCATAGTTAATCACACATAGCTGTCCAATTTTATTAACTAGCATACATGCTTCCTATATTTGCACAAAATATTCATGCTCTAATACTAATTGAAGATGAAATTGTAAGCCAAACACACAGCAAAACCAGCCGAAGAACAAAAAAAAAAAAAAAACGTAGCTCTTCTTCCTGCGTGAAGAAGGTGAAAAAAAATTAATTTTTTTTATTACTTCTTCTTGTTCTCAAAATTGGTTACTAAAATGACCAAAATACCCTTGCCATATAAATAGCTATATTTTGCATTTTAAATATTTCCTAATATCATCATAAGAAAATATTGACCCCAAGGACAATGTCGTGTAAGGAAAGTCTCCGACCTACATGTGAAATAACTAAAATACCCCTTTATACATTATTGTGCATTAGAGAGGAAGAAATGTATTAACACCTCTCTAAATAACATCTACCATCCTTAGGCTTCTAGTCTAATGATCCACGACTTCCTGGATTGTTTTCGCTTTTCAAGGGAGCTACCCTAAAGCAAATACCCAAGTCATGTTTCTCAGGGCCCTGGATATTTAGATCATTCAGACAACCACAAGGGGCGATATAGTATAGAAACTATATTGTACAAGTCTGTCTTAATTAACTAGTCAAATATACCAACATGCAAGTGTATCGGTCCTATGATAGAACCTCAACTAAAACATATCAAAGTACATGCTTCTAGCTTCGTCAGACCACTAACTCATACTCAAGTTGTAAAGTATTAATCCACGCCGTAGCAGTAATAGTCTAGGTTTCTACCATATAATACTTTAAGAAACCACTACTACAGGTCATGTTCTACGTATTCAAAATACGCTTATGTCATGAAGTGAGTGGACTACTCACTGGCTAAAGGTAAGCCATTCTCCATTTGGAATTCATAACATAATAACCTAGACCTGATGAGATTCCCATTCTTATCAATCGATTAAGAACAAACGTTTATGTGTTAAGTAACTCGTGATCCATACCTTACTGTGAAAGACCACCATTCACATGGTCGTTTGTTCTTAAACACAATGGGTCTTTTCCATACTTAAACACAATAGGTCATTTCCAAACGTAATTGTGCACAAATAAAATGTAAATTCACAAATAATTTCTAAGAATAAATTCTTTTATTAAAACATTTGATATTTATATCAGAAACTTAGTCTAAGAGGGTATATTTCCCAACACTTTAGAACAAAGTAGTTCTTCATTATCCTTTCATAGTCAGAAAAAATCTTCACTTACATCAAGTTGGTGACTATTGAATACTCAATAAATGTACTTTGTTCATGTAAAATCTTGTTAGAACCTTTTCTATATATGTTAATTGATGAATAAAAATATTATGCTCCTGATATTCAATTTATAAACTAATGGAAAACGTTGTTTTTCCCAAATCCTTAATTTCAAACTCTTGATTCAAATGATTTATTACCTTAGAAAACTCTTTAGAAGTTCTAATGAGATTTTTATCTATAACTAATATTACAAAGCGAATTCACCTCTTTCTGTAAAAATACATAGACATACTAAATCATTCTTATGTCCTACTTTCAACAAGAAATTACAAAGATGATTATACTACATACATCTAGATTGCTTTAATCCATATAAAGATTTTTATCTTGATGAAATAATTTTCTCGAGAACTAGATTTGCATACTTTGTGCATATTAAATTCATTATGGATTTTCATGTAAATATTAGTATAAAGTGTTCCATATAAATAAATAGTAATGAGGTCCATTAGATGCATATCAAGATTTTCACGTACTGTTAGGGTTATAAAATATCGAAATATAATAACATCAATCACATGTGAATACATCTTTTCATTTTCTACCATTGGTATTTGTGAAGATCCTTGTGCCATAAATTGTACTTCATATCTCACAATTTCATTATTTTCATTTTATTTTTACATAAATGTCCACTTACTTGCTTCACACCTTCTAGTGTTTAGACTACAAGTCTAAAAATCTTATGCATTGTAGGTGAGTCCAATTCTCATTGAATTTCATCCTTCTATTTTGGCCAATTACTTCTATACTAATATTTATTAACTAATTTTGACTAAAGATTCTATTCTAAAATATCAATGGTTGCATTATATGCAAAAGCATTATCAATAATTATTTCCAACTGAGTCCAGTTTCTCCTCTAAAATGACAAAATTTATGGAGTTTTCTGTATTATCTTTACTTTCAAGAGTTTGAATATTATAATTTATATATTGGTCCTCTTTTTCTAACTTTTTGTCATGGTCACTTTGATATTTCAACCCTATTCTATTTTGAGGATTTTTATCATTAGAACTAAGAAGCTTCCACACTTTAGACGTGATTTAGCCTTGTTAGTTATAATATTGGTATTTTATCCTGCATGGACTTCTATCTGAATAGGAGTATTCGCAATTGGAATATGCAATGTTATTACTCTAATTGAGTTGTTAAAAGCAACTGAGAATTGATGTATTAATTTCTTGTAAATGAATTATCGTTTGAACTTACAGTTCACTAATGCTTGAGTGTAGATCAAGATAATTCAATTATATTGCACATGCAATTTTATTTATTTATTTATTTATTTATTGTTGCTCATTTCCTTCCCCCTAATGTGGGGATTTTTTTTAAAAAAAATCAAAATAAATATAAAGAAATCTTGCTATAAATACATCTCCCATTAATATTTCAAGATATCTAATAATATAGGAAGATTCATAATTAATATACTTCCCCAATCTTCTTTAGAGTCCTAGCTTAATTTGTTAACTTGGTGTGACTGTAATATAAACTATGCACCCAAAACAATAGCACAAATCTAAGATTTGATGAGAGAGTCCAAGTGAGTGCCTTGAATGTCACTAGGATTAAAGTGTTTCAATTCCTTGGTTAGATAATCGAATATCGAATATGTTGTTGCAATAACTGCAAATAATACATGACATGTGCTATAGTTGGTCTGGTTGAGATATAGAATGATAGAATTAGATTTTTTTTTTTTTTTAATATTAGTAATCGTAAATGCCACATGAAGTAAGGTAGAAATTTGGCAACCATAAAAGCTAAGAAAAAAAAGGTTTCAAAGGTATGGCTTTGATACTACATAAGTTTTAGTAAAATAATTCTTGCATGTGTGTGCATTCTTCTTATTCATTCATATAAATAGAAATATACAAGATCATTGAAGAATTAAAAATATTTATAAACAATATAGAAAAGTGATTTACAAAAGATAACATTGTTTTTATTACAATAACTCTAAACATCTGAAATAATTGAAACATTTCACTCCAACTGAATGCTTAATCAAATTTAACAATGACTAAACTTCTAAACAAAAATACAAAAACTCCCACGGATAGTCTAACATGAGCAATTTACTCGAACTAGCATTTTATAGACTAAAACCTCCATTTTTTTGCTACACATTCTAACATTACTAAGGACATAATGTATATAGCCAAAATGTCTCCAAGTCATCTTATACACCCTCTACAATACTCTCTAATACACTAATAAAAAAAAGACAAATCTAATTATTTATTAGATATGCAACTCCTTTTAGCCTAACACCATTATAAACTAACATCCCAATCACTATTAAGTTCATTGATGCTAGAAGGAATAGAAAACTATGGCTCAACTCAAAAACATAGTGCCAAAATAAGAAAATGTTTCCATTAGCTTAGCTAAAAAAACATAGCTATGCTAAAATGAATAAAATGCTTTTGTTGTTTGTCTATCAATAGCTACTCGATTCCATCGTGGGTATCCTCTAATGGTAAGCCACTCAATTCTTATTCCAATAACAACATCCTGTCTTCTACAATCTTTGAAAGGTAGCATTCATTTTGCACTTTTTTTTTCTTTAATTTAGAGCTTTTGATAAAAGTATGCTTTGCATATTGCATTCTTTTTGCCATTGCTATTGTCCTATTCTTAATACATAGTGTTTTACAATTTACTTCAACTTGCCTACTTGGTGTTTGTTAAAATAGTCTAGTGAAGGATGGCAAATTTCTGGCACAACTTTGGTCTTGCTGTTAGTGTTATACTCTAAAGGCAATCACTTGCAAATTGTATATGACATATTTGTTTTATAATAAAAGGCATTATTTATTTTTCAATTTATTTCCTTTACTTTCATGTAAAATAACTGCTATATAAAGTCCCTAGTACAACATTGTGTTAAGAAAATCATGATAGAGATCACGATATGAGATTCCTACTACACTGTATAGTGTTAGTACTTATATAATATCTAGTCATATGTTAATAAGACAAGGATATCATTAATGCGTTAAGACTAGCATGTGTTAGACTTCCTAATCTTATATCCGTAAGTATTGAGATACTCAAAGTTAACACGTGGATACTTGTTAATAAAACATGTACATTGGATGACCTGACTATGAGATAATCACATGGATAACTATATAGTGTCTGTAGTAGAATCGCGCTATAACAAATGTGCAAGTATCTTTAGGCTTGAGATCTCCAAGATACTTTGTTTGCTGAGCATTGTACTTTGATTCCAATCTCTAGAGCCAGATCAAGGGCCGCTTATGAGATAGATATTAGGTACAATGTGAGATAAACAAAAGTAGTTACAAGGGTCAATAAATGATTCACCACTCCTAATAATAGGGGCGAATATCTCACGGCCACTTGTAAGAATTACTACTCATGATATCCTTGGCTAAGGTTGTTTTATATTGGAAACAGTTCCAATTGATACACATGTAGAGTAGTGGATTCCTGGTACAAGTACTAATATATTTGGGCCAAAATTAATATTTATTTTGGAGGGTGTTGGTACTAATTCCGTACTCCAAACTGAATGAGATATTATATGGTGAAAGGGGTTTGTTGCACTGTTATTTGTTATTGAAGGGTTCAATGTCAAGCCACTTGACTTCTTAGACTCCCGGGTGGTCATAATGTGTTGCTAGATACTGCTCATGATCTACTGAATATGGATTTATTAATTGATTAATTAATAAACCAATCATGTTTGGAATTAATAGATTAATTCCAAATTCTTTTTAAGGATTATTAATCTCAAAGATATTTGGATTAATTCATATTCGTTACCAATAAATTGGGAAATCTGATAGGTCACACATAATAGAGGATTATATACTCGAGATGTTATATGATAACATTGTGGGGTTAATCATGAGAAGTAGAAGTTATTTGGGTCAAACTATAATTAGTTATAATTTCTGAGCTAAATTTTAATTATGAGAACTTAAAGGTTCCAATTACAATTTAATGAATTCTAATTTGATTAGAATTCACATAGGAGGTTTCGGCGTGATGTTCTGCATTTTTTCCCTCAGAATATAGGTGATTGTTTTATCCTTTAAGAGACACAGAAGGGGAAATTTGGTTTTCTCTGGGGAAAAGAAAAACCTCATGATAAATCTTCTTCTTCTCTTCTCTATTTTACTCTAGCCATCGTTCTTCTTTGCTAGTACAGGGATTGTGTTTGGCTTCTTGAGTATCCTCTGTGTGGATATTGTTAGAGGGAGTCCTACGCTTGAACTCCAATGGCGACAACGAGGATCTCTGGTATTACTGGATCATGCCTCAACAGAAGGAAGAAATTTTGAACAATAGAGACATCACTTAAGGTATATCTTCTTGCTTTTGATTCATTTATTTCATATGCATGCGGTCCTCTTGCATAGAATCCTTAGTTTCCACTGCGTAATGCATATATGATGCATGTATGGATTCGAACAGTGGTATCAGAGCCTGGTTGTATATGATTTATGAACTTTAGTTACCATGAAAGCTGTTTCATGTTTTACCTCTGTTTTCTGTGTTTTTGAAAAAAAAAAAAAATTCCTATTGGTTTTCCTATGAAATTGTTTCAATCGTGCTTCTGGGTCTGTGAAAAACCATTTTCACAATGCTTGAAGAAATTGTTTCTATGTGTTTTCTGGGTTTGCAAAAAAACGTTTCTGCATGATATGGGTGTTCTATAAGTGGTCTTTGTTAGCATGAATTAAAAGTCTTTCACTGAACTAGTTGCAGTGTTGATTTTATGGTGATAGTGATCACTGCTTGTTGTTAATATAGATTAACAAAGAGTTAAATCAAACTTGGTAGCAACATTCGATTTCGCAGAAAAATGTTTCCAAAGGTTTGAAATTATTTTCCCAAATTCGTTTCTAGAAGATGATGAACAGGAGTTTTTTTTTTTTTTTTTTTTTTGCCCAAGCCGTAGCTCATTGTAGCCAAGCCGCGGCTCCCTTAGGCTATGTTGCCCGAGCCTGGAAGCCGTCATTCATCACAAGCAGAATGAGATTTTGTCGTTTTGTGATTTGCTTTAATTTTTTTTTTTCATTACGGTTGCATTTCATGGTGGCCCACGAAAGTTTTTTGTCCTTGTCTCTTGCGCCTATGTTTTAAAGTTATGTTTTGGGACTAGTAGATTAATTTCTAAAATTTTGTTTTGGAAATTAATTATCTAAAATAATAATTTTAGATATTAAAAAAATAATTATAATAATAAGTTTTTTTTTTATCTGATCTAATTTTGAGAATAGGTTCTAATAATGATTAGATTTTGTTTGGAACCTATGATTTGGGATAAAATTATATTTTAGAAATTAATATATTTTCTAAAATATTGATTTTAAATTATATATTATTATTTAATTCCTAAAGTATGATTTTGGTAATTAATAAAATTTCTAAAATATTGATTTTAGATTTTATCCTAATTAAATTTCTAGAATTTGATTTTAGAAATTAAATCTAAAATACTGATTTTAGATTTTATTTTAATTTAATTTCTAAAATTTGATTTTAGAAATTAAATCTAAATTTTTTTTATTTTTCCAACATGTTTTATTTTTCCAACATAGAGATTTTGGAATAATAAAATTATATGTTTAATTTTTTTTTATGCATAATTAATGGCATGGTGGATGGTTATAGACTAAAATCGAATTATATCTGTTCATGCATTTTTTTACAGTTTTGATTTTTATTAAATAGGACATGCGAGTCCCGCCTTCTCTAAAATTTGTGTGTAATTCTCTTCTCATCTAACTCCCTTCGAATGTAACTCGAGGTTTCTCTATTTAAGAAAATTATGTAATTAGATTACATAGGTTAGATAGGAATAGAATTATTTTAAATTTTGAAGATGGTGACCAAAACAAGACGAGAAGGTAAGGCCTTCTACTTAAAACATGCATGAACACATTGGGTTAACTATGTTAATTTTCTTTTTGGCTCGAGGAAATTAATTTAGGGAAAGTCTATAACCATATCACATAATCACTTTATTACCATGATTATCAATTTATGTGATTTATTGATATATTTATTCATGTCATTTGATGAAATCATTAAAAGGAATTAATCCCTCAATTAATATTAAACCTAATTCCTTCCATTAATATAGTGAGAACTAGAGTCCTTTTTCGAGATCAGGTTGTTGGGTTAACCCAAGCCTACTCGACATTGGACATATTCAAGCTGTGGAATTAAATTCTTATAGAATTAAATTCCTTATTAATGGGTCGGGTTTAACTAAATTCTTTATTCTGGTTGGGCTAACTCAACCATAAAGAAATTTAGAGAAAATATTGGGGTAGCCCAAAGGCTTTAAAATTAAAAGATGTTAATCATCCAATGATCCAGTAATTACAAACGATGTAATTGGTATTAGATGCCTACCATTGAACTCAAGGGTAGCTTATTGGGCAAACCCAAGGTTATTCTTGAGGAATTTAGATACTGGTCCACTAAGAAAGCTTCCAATGGGTTTTTCCAAATCAATAGTGGGGGCTATTGTTTTGAGTAAAATAGTGGAATAAAAATGCGCTTAATTAAAGACCTAATTATTTGCATTACAAGTGCATATATACTTAGCTAATCTTTTCTATCTTTACATCTAGGTTAGTGCATCATGTCAACTAACCTAAACCTTCGTAGCATCTTGGAGACCAACAAACTCAACGAATTGAACTATCTTGACTAGTATCGAAATTTGAGAATTATTCTCAAATCGAAAAAGTTACTCTACGTGCTAGATGCTCTTATTCCGCCACCACCAGCTTAAGATGCTCATGATAATGAGCATGCTATCCACAAGAAGCACAAGGAGGATGCTGCCACAGCATCTTGTATCATGCTGGCGTCAATGACTCCTAAGCTATAAAAACAGCACGAGTATATGGATGCTCGTTCGATGATTCTTCATCTTCGAGAGTTGTTTAACACCCAAGCTAGAATAGAGAGATATGAGATCTCGAAGCAATTGTTCTATTGTAAAATGGCTAAGGGTGCTTCTGTGGCTATTCATGGGCTGAAGATACTAGGCTTGATTGAAAAGCTTGGATCTCTTAGATTCGTGATAGACCATGAATTAAATGTCGACTTAATTCTACAATCTTTACCTAATAGTTTTTCACAATTTGTGATTAACTATCAGATGAACAAAATTGAGTCCACCATTCCTGAGTTGATCAATCTTCTCAAGACTGTGGAGTCTTCTATGAAGAAAGATTCCAATACAGTCTTGATGGTAGAATCTTCTTCTTCTAAGAAAAAAGTTTAAAGGAAGAAGAAGAAGGATCTTACTAAGCCCAAAGGTGGTGTGAAGAAGAAGAACGCAGCCACCAAGGGCCCATGCCATCACTGTGGTAAGATGGGCCATTGAAGGCGCAACTGCAAGGTCTACTTGGAGACCGTGAAGGAAAAGAAGCAGAAGTAGAAGCTTGCGGGCACTTCTACTTCTACTCTTGGTATGTTTATGATTGAGATAAATACTACCTTTAGAAATGAGATATGGGTATTGGATACCGGATATGGATCTCATTTGTGCAATAACTTGTAGAAACTAAAGGACAGTAGGAGGCTAGAGAAAGGCGACGTAGACCTGTGTACTGCAAATGGAGCAAATGTTGTTGTACTTGATGTGGGGACATACGAGTTGAACCTATTTTCGGGATTAGTTTTAGAACTACAAAACTGTTATTATGTACCAGTTTTATTAAAAAATATTATCTCAATTGCATGTTTAGATCTATATGGATTTCATTTAATTTTTAAGAATAAATGTTGTTCTTTTTCATTGAATGACATCCACTATGGTTCTGCATTTAGTTAATGGCCTATATGTTCTAAACATGGATAATCCAGTTTTTAATATAAATAATAAGAAACCAAAGATTGATAACCCAAACACCTCTTATTTATGGCATTGCTGTTTAGGCCATATAAACAAGAATCATATTTCTAAGTTACACGGGCTTGGTGACTTAGGGTCATTTGATTATGAATCATATGGCACTTGCGAGTCTTATTTACTAGGTAAAATGACTAAAACTCTTTTTTTCTGGAAAAGGAGAAAGGGCCAAAGATTTATTAAAATTCATATATTCTAATGTATGTGGCCCAGTATCTATACAAGTAAGAGGAGGTTATAACTATTTAACAACCTTTATCGATAATTATTCATGACATTGGTATTTGTATTTAATGAAATATAAATTTGAAGCTTTTGAAAAATCCAAAGACTTCAAAAATGAAATAGAGAAAAAACTTGGTAAAAGTATCAAGACTCTAAGATCGGATTGAGGAGGTGAATATTTAAGCCAAGAGTTTCAGGGCTATCTTAGAGCTAATGGGATATTATCTCAATGGACTCCACCACATACACCTCAACATAATAGTATATCTGAGAGAAGGAATCGAACTCTTTTAGATATGGTACGAACCATGATGATTTCTGCAAACTTACCAAAATCATTTTGGGAGTACGTACTAGAGACTTCTATTTATATTCTAAACAGAGTTCCATAAAAAACAGTTAATATTATCCCATTTGAGATTTTCTTTAGCAAGAAACCAAAATTATCTCACTTGAGAGTATGTGGTTGTCCTACCTTTGTCAAAAGGCTATAATCAGACAAACTTGAAAGTAAGTCTGACAAGTGTTTGTTTAGGGGTTATCCGAAAGAATCTTTCAGGTATTACTTCTATCTCTCCTCCAAAAACAAAGTATTTGTTTCGAAGCATGCTATCTTCTTAGAGAAGGAACGCATGCTTAGAGGGGACAATGAGAGTAAAATTGAACTTAGTGAAGTTTAAGAAGAACAAACAAATAAAGATCAATCATCTGATTCCACATCTATTGAGAGAATAGATGAACCTTCTACTACACAAGGTCCTCATAGGTCCAATAGGATACGTGTGGCACCTGAGAGATATGAATTTCTCATTAGTGACCACAATGACGTATTATTCATAGATGAAGATAAGCCTACTACCTACAATGAAGTTCTGAACAGTTTAGAATTTGACAAATTGCTTGAGGCCATGAAGTCAGAGATGGATTCTATGTACGACAACTAAGTATGGAATTTGGTTGATCCACCTAAAGAAGTCAAATCTATTAGGTGCAAATGGGTTTTCAAGAAGAAAACTGACACGGAAGGTAATGTAGTTACCTAGAAAGCATGACTAGTGGCTAAAGATTATTGTCAACAACATGGTATTGATTATGACGAAACCTTCTCGCCAGTAGCCGTACTAAAATCCATCAAGATACTCCTAACTATTGCCACTCATTATGATTATGAGATCTGGCAAATGGATGTGAAAATAGTTTTCTTAAATGGAAATCTGACTGAGGAAGTATATATGACACAACTTGAGAGTTTTATATCCAATTATAACACAAAAGTATCTAAGTTGCAAATGTCCATTTATGGACTTAAGCAAACTTCTAGGAGTTACAAAATTTTGATGAAATAATCAAAGAGTTTGGTTTCATTCAAAACATGGATGAGCCTTGTGTGTACAAAAAGGCTAGTGGGAGTGTAATTATTTTCTTATTACTTTATGTAGATGACATATTACTAATAAGAAATGATGTAACTATCCTACAATTAGTTAAAGTTTGATTAAGAAATTCTTCATGAAAGATCTTGGAGAAGCAACCTACATTCTTAAAATAAGGATCTATAGGGATAGATCAAAAAGGTTGCTAGGTCTTTCACATACTACATATATAGACAAAATGCTAAAGTGGTTTAGCATGGATCAATCCAAAAAAGTATTTTTACCTATGTCCCATAGGATAAACCTTTCAAGACGATGTCTCCCAAGACACAAGTTGAAAGGGATCACATGAGTAAGATTCCATATGCTTCGTCCGTTGGATCTATCATGTACGCTATAATATGTACAAGGCCTGATGTATCCTGTACTCTCAGTTTGACAAGTAGATAATAATCAAACCCTGGTGAGGGTCATTGGGCGGCTGTAAAGAACATCCTTAAGTACTTGCGAAGTACTAAGGATGTGTTCTTAGCTTATGGAGAAGGTGATTTAAAAGTAAACGGGTATTCTGATACCAGTTTTCAATCTGACAAAATGATTTCAAATCACAATCTAGCTACATGTTTACATTATGTGGAGGGGCAATAAGTTGGAAGAGTTCTAAATAAGAAACTATTGTAGACTCTACGACGGAAGTTGAGTACATAGCCGCTTCTGAAGCAGCTAAGGAAGCTGTTTGGATCAAGAAGTTCGTGACGGAATTGGGTATGGTCCCTAGCATTGTTGGTTCAATATCATTGTATTGTAACAACAACGGAGCCATTGCATAAGCAAAGGAACCACAGTCTCACCAACGATCCAAGCATGTGCTACGATGCTATCATCTGATTTGAGAGACCATAGATAGGAATGATGTAAAGATAAAAAGAGTTTCCACAGATGAGAACATAGCTGACCTACTTACAAAAGCACTATCCCAAAAGAAACATGATAGGCATGTTAAGTTATTCGGTATAAGATACATGAATGATTGGCTCTAGTGCAAGTGGGAGTTTGTTAGTGTTATGCTCTAGAAGCAATCACTTGCAAATTGTATATGACACATTTGTTTTATAATAAAAGGCATTATTTATCTTTCAGTTTATTTTCTTTATTTTCATGTAAAATAATTGTTAGATAAAGTCCTAGTACAACACTGTGTTAAGAAAATCGTGATAGAGATTATGATGTGAGATTCCTACTACACTGTATAGTGTTAATACTTAAATAATCCCTAGTCATAGTATTAATGAGATAAAGATATTATTAATGCGTTAAGACTAGCACATGTTAGACTTCCAAATCTGATCAGGCGATAGTTCTCATATCTATAAGTATTGAGATACTCAAAGTTAACACGTGGATGCTTGTTAATAGAAAAAGTGCATTGGATGACCTGACTATGAGATAATCACATGGATAACTATGTAGTTCCTGTGGTAGAATCTCGCTATAGCAAATGTGCAAATATCCTTAGATTTAAGATCTCCAAGGTACTTTGTTTGCTAAGTATTATACTTTGATTCCAATCTCTGAAGCCAGATCGAGGGCCGCCTATGAAATAGATATTAGGTACAATATGAGATAAATGAAAGTAGTTGATATGGTTAATAAAGGATTCACAACTCCTAATAATAGGGGCGAATATCTCACGGCTACTTGTATGAATTACTACTCGTGAAATTCTTGGTCAAGGTTATTGTGTATTGGAAACAGTTCCAATTGATACACATGTAGAGTAGTGGATTTTTGGTACAAGTACTAATATATTCGGGTCAGAATTAATATTTATTTTGAAAAGAGTTATCACTAATTTCATACTCCAAACCGAACGAGAATTGTATGGTGAAATGAGTTTATTGCACTGTTATTTGCTATTGAATGGTTCATATCAAGCCACTTGACTTCTTGGACTCTTGGGTGGTTATGATGTGTTGCTAAATACCACTCATGATTTGCTAAATATGGGTTTATTAATTGATGAATTAATAAACCAATCCTGTTTGGAATTAATAGATTAATTCTAAATTCTTTTTAAGGATTATTAATTTTACAGATATTTGGATTAATTCATATTCGTTACCAATAGACTGAGAAATCTGATAGGTCACACACAATAGATGATTATGTACTCGAGATGTTATATGATAACATTGTGGGATTAATTATGAGAAGTGGAAGTTATTTGGGTCAAATTATAATTAGTTATAATTTCTGAGTCAAATTATAATTATGAGAACTTAAAGGTTCCAATTACAATTTAATAAATTCTAATTTGATTAGAATTCACATATGAGGTTTTTGGTGTGATGTTCTGTGTTTTTTTCCTCAGAATGTGAGTAATTGTTTTATCCTTTAAGAGACACAAAAGGAGAAATTTTGCTTTCTCTGGGGAAAAGAAAAACCTCACGATAAATCTTTTTCTTCTCTTCTCTGTTTTACCCTAGCCGTCGTCCTTCTCTGCTAGCACAGAGATTGTGTTTGGCTTCTTGAGTATCCTCTGTGTGGATATTGTTAGAGGGAGTTCTATTCTTGGACTCCAGTGGCGACGATGAAGATCTCTGGTATTGCTGGATCGCACCTCAACAGAAGAAAGAAATTTTGAACGACAGAGCTATCACTGAAGGTATATCTTCTTGCTTTTGATCCATATATTTCACATGCATGAGGTCCTTTTGCATAGAATCCTTAGATTCCGTTGCGTAATGCATATATAATACACGTATGGATTCTAACACTTACATGATCCTTGAGTCTTGGCCATTGCTGAGGCTGAACGTAAGCACTTGGAAGCTGAGTATAACGACTACAATTCTATGAATGCTAGTGGTGTTGCATTCTATCATTCAGCTGCTTTTATTGTAAACCCATTCAAAGAACAATATTAGATTAATTTGTCCTTTGCTTAGTTATATTTGAGCCATTGTACATCTTTCATAAGAAAGAAAAATAACCTCTCAATATATTAAGCCTATTTTTGTGGCTATGGATTGTTGTTTTCAATGTTAGAAGCTGCAATTTTAGCTTTAGTTTTATATTACAATATAGAAAATAAGAAGAAATAGAATTTTAAGGGAGTGTGGCACATTATTTTGACTTTCTTATGTCCAAAACCTTAAAATATATTACAGTTTTAGTACATAGATAGAGATGAAACGTGAGGAAAATTGTGTCCATTTTGTGTTTCTTCCATTTTCCCCTTTCATTAATAAATTTAGCAATTCCATAGGATTCTAGATTCTTTTTTTTTTTTTTTTTATCTAGATGGATGAATAGTCCTTGATTTTTAAGTTAATTCAGCTTTTATCTTGTTGATCTATTGACATGGCTATGATTACATGTTCCTTTTTCATGATCAAATGTGGTTCTAAACTCTTTCTGACGATGATGGTGATGATGACTTTTCTGCTTTCTTTCCTATGAGTTGGATTTTGGAGAACAAACATTGTTTTTAATTTTGTGTTTGAATTGATAAGACATTTTTGCATTTTTAAAAACTTGTAATGTCATATCATAGCTCAATTACTCACTGTAGTACAAGAATCCAACTTTTCATCTTAATTGCTATTGCTGTAAAGAAAAATTGTAGGGCCTTAATATTTGCAAATTGCTCAACCAAAAATACTACATCAATAGAGTTGAGCCCAACTCAGATCAATGAAAGAGTACTAGATTGTATTCCTAATAGGCCTATAAATTTTCCCATCCTAATAGTTCTTATCCCATATCAAAAAATTGATATTAAAGTTGATGAAATGTGACTGTAATATTAGTTGAAGATCCCTTTATAGCTTTTAACAAATATGATAATCCTATTTTCTAATGCTTTCTTTTGCCTTGACTTTGCAATATTCTATTTTTGGTTCAATCCTTATTATTGGAATAATAAATGGAGCTTTATTTAGTGGAGAGACAACAAATTATATTGGTAGGAGAGCTATTATAAGTTTTCTACAACATGAAAATGTGTCTTACACTCTAATTGGTCTACAAGATTACATTGGCCTTGCTCTTATTCTCCTTGATTGTTGGGCTGCTCCAGTTCTAATAATTTTACTCTTGATATGCATCTAAAGCTATTTTCTAAACTTTTCTATATTCAATATCAATTCTTCTTCTTTACCACAAGTAAATTCTTCACATAGTTAGAAATTTGGGGGTGTACTATCTCACAAAACATATATGAAGTTGAGTTTTTACTTCTTTGGTTATATTGATAAATATCAACGTTTATAATGTAGATAATGGGGTTGCAGAATTGATTTGCCTATAGGATGGCTTACAATTATATTTGGAAAGGTACTTTATCAATCCATGCTCTAGTCATTCAAGACTTGATTTTGGCTCATGACACTATTTGTTTAAACAAAAGCTTCATCTACTAAATTTTGTTTGTGATTGTCAATAGAAAGCTTCATTGCTAGACATAGGGTGACTTGTAATAGGATTTTGCACTTTAGGTTTTGCATTCTATATGAAGTATTTGACCCTTTTGAGGCCTATTTCAAATATTTTTAGACGTTATTTCTACTACGTATACTGATACCTATTTGAGGCCTCAAATAGGTATCAATATACGTAGTAGAAATAACGTCTAAAAATATTTGAGATGCATTTACAACTCTTAATCAGGTATATGCAAAATATTTTAGATTGATGTCTCAACACTAAATATATGGCTTTTGATGTTGAAGGCTGTGATTCGGGTGCTAATAACCACTGGTGCATTAGCAAGGTATATCACTAGAAATTTCATTGCCTGGCGCATTTTGGTCACAATTGGTAACTGGTTTTCCCTCTCTCCTGGTTAACTTAATTATTAATCAGTAACCAATATGTTATATTCAATAATGTCTCAAGAACTCTTGCTTGTGTTCTATAGTTGCTAGGCCTTTTCTTCATTCTAGAATATCTTTGATGACTGACAAATGACTATTAAATTTGTTTTACCAATGTCTTTGTACTACATGTTCATCTAGTTAATACAATTACAATCTTTATTTGTATGCAAACCAATTCAATTCACAAAGTAATTAAAACACTTGGTTTTGGTGGAACAACCTGGATAGGACCTAGAGTCTACAAACACAACATAAGTTATGATTATCTTGAGAAATACAAGGTAAGATTGGTGATTGAAAAGATTTTTATACTTCTCTGCAACACCTTAGGGGAAAGAAGGCCGATATTTCTGAAGAAGCAAATATGGTAAAAGTATTATTTAGACTAAAATGTTGTTGATATTTTCTCCATTGTACTTTTCACTTCATGGCCAATAATATCTAAATTTTGATCTTTTTTTTTTCTAGGATTACACAAAGAAATTAACAAACTATTAGAATCAAGGATCAATGACTTGTTTGACAGAGAATAGGCACATACTCTTATTGTAAGGATTACCTGTTTGTAATCTGTAGTTACTCAACTTCATAGCTATTATTGTAGGGTAGTCTATTCTTTGTTCCAAATTATTCAAGTTGGAATTTGGTTAATGGTTTTGTAACAATTACATGAAGCTTCTTTTATTTGGAAATTTATTTCTTTAAATTTTCCATTACTCCAGAATTCAATATTGTCAAACTTGATATTGAGTGCAATTGTACTCTTTTCTTGCTACACATCAAATATGAGATCAATATAGTGAAGAATAAGGTAACAAAAACGTCTCAAAAAACCACCTAAATATATTATATGAGTTTTGTTATTATTTTATGTTAGCGATCACAAGGACCACCTAAATACAATTCTCTTTTAGCTCATATCATATTTTTATGCTAGTCAATGTCAAGTGGACTTGGAAGATGGATCAATGCTTTATTCTCCTTTGGTACTATAGACTAAATAGTAAAGGACAGTAGTTGTTAACATGTAGAAACTTTGAACAAGATATGAAAAGCTATTTCTTCTAACTCGAGTTAGGTGATAATTAGGAATAGTGCTGATGATAAATTAGTTGAACAAGTATGTGCAAGCAAAAGGTGGAAGACTAGTTTCTATGGAGTATATGGAGAAAATGATTAAACTCCTTCACTAGTTGAAGGCTATATGTCGAGGATTACTACTATAACTTTTGGCTTTCCCATTCAAGCTGATTTCATGACAAAGCTTCAAATTTTAGTTGCCAATGAAAAGAAAATGATTATTTAGGACCACATGAAGGAATAACAAAGATAGAGGATGATGAACAAAATATAATTCTACTACACTGCTGCTGGAATCAACTACGGCCAAACTTGTAACTCTTTTCAAACTCCATCAAAGAACAAATATAATTTTGCTACAAAATATAAAACTACTGCTACTTCAATGTGCTACATCTAACTTGAAATTATTTCCAAACTCCAACAAGAACAAAATATCATTCTGCTACAAAACATAAAACTACTACTGCTAGAATTAGCTACATCCAACTTGAAATTCTTTCTAAACTCTATCAGCAATACCATCATTATACTATATGTAAGAGAAATAAAAATGTGAATTTATTAACTAATTACAAGAAGAACAAATTTATAACTAATAACATGAAATATTAAATTAAAAAAAAAATAACTTATCACCAACTTCAATTGTAGGTTGAACTTCTCCTTCATCACTACTAGATTGGTAATTCTGAATATTACATCCATTTAGATTTGCTACCTATAAACCATAAGGAATTGTTATATAGTAAAAAAAAAATTATTAGTTTTGATAATCTAATGAGAGAATTGAATTACCAATAAGGAATCTAAAGTTGTAGTTGCCATTGTTCCTTCAATTTTTCCCGATTTAGAAGTTGTGAAAGTGCATGGTTGAAACACATTTGAGTAAGGTACCTATATATGCAATCTATTTGTTATTCATATATACACTGTCAAAATATAAGCTGCTTACTTACTTGTGATGAATTTGGTAAAAGAGCTGGTGACAAATCTTGGGATTGAATAACATGTGTATAAATATCAAAAGAATCTTTATTGTTTGTACATTCCTAGTACAAATTTATCATATAGACAAACTAGACTTAGAAAAACAAAATCCATAAAAAAGGATTAAGTATAACCTAATGTAATAAAAAAAAATGTAAGAAGATGTAAGAGCACCATCATGCAACATGTGTAGATTGTGATGATTGTGTCAACAACATTTGATAACTTTCATTACAATTCTTATCAATTTGGGACAGTTTTCCTTTTCTCTTCTTTGTTGCTTTTTCTAAAGCATCTTTTGGCCTCTTACTGTTGGAATGTATACCCAAAATATACTGTGTATCTCTATATTTTAGAAATTAATAAAATACTTCATTCATTAATAGTTGTTGTTTACATATATTTGCACATTAAAGATCTAAGTGTGTGTCAGTAAGTAATCTATGTAATTGGGTCATGTTTTTACAGTAAGGTGTAGATTATGTGCTACTACAATACAACCAAAAAATTGTTCTTGATAAATTAATGAAGTTCGGCACTTTATCAAGGTTTAGATCGTTATATTATGATTCTAAATGGGGAATGATTTACCTTTAACCAATGAATTGTCTCATCACGCTAATAGTGTAAGTGTATTTGAAATATGTAGAATTAGACAACGCAATAGTAATCTTTATAAAAGTACTATCATAAATAAAAATTAATTTATTGCTACTACTGCGTGGACGAGTACCCTAAGATTTGAGTATGAGTTGGTGGTCTAGTAAAGCTGAACTTTTGCACTTTGATGTATGATGGGTGAGGTCTTATCACAAGGCCAATAACCTTATACGTTGGGTGTATAACTTTGATTAATTAAGATAAACTGATACAATAGAGTTTCTATACCTCACTTTGTAAAGAAATTACTCCCTTGTGATTGTCTAAGATGATCTAAATAATCCACGGTACTGGGAAACATGACTAAATATATATGCTTTTGGGTAGCGATATAAGTGAGTATATACTAAAAGTCATAGATTATCGGATTAGTTATCAAAGGATAGTAGATATCATTGAGAAATGTGTTAGTATAATTTTCCTATCTCAACAATAGGTGTTATGTAGAGGGGTATTTTTGTCATTACACCTGTAAGCCGAAGACACTGCACTTATAATATTATTCTTGAGGTTAATATTTTCATATAGTGATAAATAAAATATTTAAAATGATAAAATACAGTTATTTGTTAGCCATGGTATTTTGGTCATCTTAGTAGTTGAGAATAATATGTCTTTTAGTCCCCATAGTCTATCAAGTAACCTTAGTAAATTTATTTTACTATATGAGCTTATTGGATGAATTTATTCTTGGATGAATAATTTTAAGAGTTCAATTAATTATTTATTTGGGTTAGAATAATTAATTGTGTCAATTTAATTAAATTAGTTTATTAATTAATTATCTTGAATAATTTTATATTAGGCCTAAGTAGATTAATTAATTAATATAAGAGCTATGTAATTAATCTTAAACTAATTTGAAATAAAACCCTGGCCCATCAGGGTTGTAGTGGCGGCTTAAGGATTTTTAGAATCCTTAGAAGCCACCACCGGGAAAAAGAAAAGGGAAACAAGATAGGAAACGAAAAATTAGGAAAATCGATGGATGTGTTGTAAAAGGAGAAGGAAAGCTGTTGTTTATTCGATTTTGGAGTTTCATGCTACAATATGTTTTTTGGTTCACAAACTTACATAGAAAATAGCTTTCGGTTCCTGCAAATGAAAAATATAGCCACCGTTTTCTTTTCATTTTCATTTTGTCCTTCGTTCTTTTTCCCTCTAGCTCACCTAATCTCTTCTAATTAGTTCATTCTATTCTACTTTCACTGGTAGTGGTCCATAGGAGATTCGAGAATACTCTAGAAGGCCAACAGCTAGCAAACGTGGTACGTGTTAGATGTAAATGAGCAGATGGTTAGCTAAAATTCCTGTGGAACAAGTGAACGTTACATTCCAACACAAGAAACTCTGTCAAATTAGAATCTGACATCGGTTGTTCAACCTAATTGTCCAAGAATTAAGTACTCCAAGACTTTGGCTCGGGAAAAATTTAAATTTGCTATTTTTCGGTGCATTTTTATTTTCTCGTAGTCCTTCACTTACTAGACTTAAATGTCTTCTGTTTCACTTTTATACTATTTGTTCTATTACATTCACCTTCATTTTGATTATTTTCAACTGATTGTAATGTAGCTTCATCAACCCTTGATGCACTAAAAGAAGGTTCCTCGATATTTCTTTCTTCTAAACTCTTGTGCACATCCTTTAACATTTTCAAAAGGCCTTCTTTAGCAAGTTTATAAGCTGATTCAACCTCTATAGCTTTTGTAGCTAATTGTATACAAAGTTGATATAATTCTTTGTAATGAAAACTCATCATTACCTTTGGTTCTATCCTATGCATGCTTTGGCTAACAACTTCTGTCAACCCTTTCTTTGATTTCTTTCTCCATCTCTCCAAGATATATTAGGAAGGAATCTTTACAACATTTTTTAATGAGAAAACTTTCAAAGCATGTGAACATAAGATTCCTACAAACTCAGATTTCTTACAACTACATGATATAGACTCATCCAGTGAATTAAAAATTTCAAAATGACTGCAGCTCCTTCCATAAGGTGTAACCTTATACTCAGAAATAGTTTCCTTTTCACTGTAAACATCAATATTGAAATCATAAGCTTTAGTTATCTCACATTTGATTTGCTCAAAAACATCTAGTGTATACACACTTGCAACATGTTTCATTATTTACATGGTAAATGGCAATACAGGGGCACTTTGACTTACTCTAATATTTGAAATCAACTCTTCATAGCAACAATCATTAAGCAACCTTTGAAAATGTTCAAAAATTTGAAGCAAATGATATTTGTAACTAACATATTTCTTCAAAATACTATTCATAGACTCACTTCTTTGAATTGTATCATATGTTCATAAAAGGTACTTCGCCCGTATACTAATGCCCATTTTTCTTTTATTTCAAACATCGTCTACAACCATTCATTGTTATGAAGGTTGTATTTATCCAACATTCCATTCCATGCATATATAAACTCTTCTCCATCTTCATAGTTATATACACAATTACTAAAATCATTTGTAAAATTTTTGAACTTTGAAAAAAATTCCACTAAGATTAGAAGCTACATTTTGGTAAATATACCAAACACAAAGATGATGATATGTTTTTGGCCATTTAGAAGATAATGCTTTTGCCATAACTCTACACTGATCAGTAAGAATAGATTTTGGTGTTTTTTTCCTATTACCTTGGCAAAAGTCTCATATAACCAATCAAAAGTTTCAGCAATTTCATCATGCAATAAAGTAGCACCAAAAATAGTTCTTTGCTTGTGATTATTTACACCAACAAAGAGTGCAATTGGTCAACCATCTTTATTCTTTCTTTAAGTTGTATCAAAACAAACAACATCACCAAAATTAGCATAATCAGCCTTCATTTTTCCATCAAACCAAAAAATGTTGGTTATTAAATCATCTTCATCTAATTGTATAGCATAAAAAAATTAGGATCTTCCAATTACATTTGTTGAAAATACTCTAGTATACCTCCTGTATCACCTCCCCTTATTTGCTTAGTTCTTTTTTACTTTAGGTAATTCTTGCAATTAATATGAATGAATCCTAGGTTTTCACAACTACCAACATGTTTTGCGATAAAGTCTATAGTCTTTTTTGGATTTATTCCACAACTAATAGTCATATCTATTTCAACTTCTTGAACACTTGTTACTTTTCAAAAAGACCTAAATAAATGGGTTTTACTTGGACTTGAAAGGTCATTATTATGATTATCAACAAATTGAATAATACAATACTTACCATCATATTGACAACTAATCTTCATCAGAGCAACACAACAACACGGTGTTTCAAATCAATGTTTTCTAACCTTATAGTCTCACTTATCTTTTGGTCACTTTCCTTCATGAGCACAATAAAAAACATAATCCAACATGATACTATTGTATTGATCTTTTTGGCTACAACATTTTCTAGTACCAAAACCAATTGCCTTCACATATTATTGATAAAATTTACAAATTGCATCTTTATTTTCAAACTCCATACCTAAAGTTAGTATAATTTCTTTTAAAGTAAGAAGGAACACTAGTTTCAATGCCATCCATTTTCATTAGACTGCCATTACTTGGTTCTTTTTCTTCCACCTCAACAAAATTTATTATTGCAAATGTATTGAAATCTAACATTCAATATAGTGTAACCTCCTCCTTTAAGAAACAATTCACATCCATAACCTACAAGAAAATATAGAGATATACATATTAATAATAAACAAGAATACACATTTTTCTAACATAAGTATAGATGTTCTAATTACGAACCTATATTTTCTTTTTTAAGTGTTGTTATTTGAATTACTTAAGACTATTCATTGATCACAAAATTAGTGTTATGTTTTTAGATTCATAAATAGTACAAAGACTATCATAGCTTTGAGAAGTAGGAAAATTTTAGTAATTTGATCCACAACTAAAATATATCAGTCCAATAAAATTTGCATCTAAATTCTACTTGCAGGATTTTTGCTCTCTTCCCCAAGTTTAAGGTTGTGAGGTTAATTTTGTTGAAGATTTTCTTTCATTGGGGCATTTTAACAAGCATCAAGCAAGCAAGTTGAGGTAAATTCTAAAGTCTTCTTTATTAAGAATGGCATCAATGATAATGACCAAAAAAAAAAAAAAATCAATGAAAACTGAAAATTATCACAGTAGAATAGTACCTTTGAAGATATTGTATGAGGTGAAAATAGAAAATTATGTGAGATGTGAGTATGCTTTAGAGGAGATCACTGCTAGGCTTCAAGTTACTAGGGACAATTGTTCTTCAGAGGAGATTGGCATTAAAATTGAGATAGAGAATATTGAAAATTATAGTTTCCTTCTTGGTGCCATAAACCTGAGGACGTTACATTATTATGTAACAGTGTTAGGTTAATAGAAGTTGAGTATTTATCAAATAATTAGACATGTGTTCTTTTTTTATTAGTGTACTAGAAAGTGTTATAGAATGTATACTAGAGGATCTAGAGCCAGCCAAAATCGAACTTCTAGGCATCTCAAATATCATTCCTCATCACTTTTATTCTCATAATTTCCAATTTGTAAAAAATGTTGAGTACAGGGGTGATATATCATCTGTATGTATGTATATATATGTCTTTTGTGTGTGGGGGTGTATATATATATATATATATATATATATATATTTGTCTCACAAGTTATCTTAGTAGTTTGAAGGGTTGTAGAAATTGAGTTCTTCTTGAGTTGAGGTGTTCACACTCCCCCTCTCTCAAGTTTCTTAGATTAAACTATGATTTACATCTTCTATTAATGTGGGGTCGCCAATAGGTAGTGATGGAAATAGGCCAGACCAGACCATGCTTTGACTAAATAGGCCTAGGCCTGTATTATAGGTTTAAGACTTGAGCCTGGCCTGTTAGCCTATATAAGGCATTTTTTTGCTCAAGTCTGACCTGTATAAAAGTCTGGCAAGCCTATTTTCAATTCTTTTCTTTTTTTTTAATCTTATTTTAGTTTAAGTATTTTATTATTAAAGTTAATAAATTATATATATATATATATATTATATTTTATATGTATAAAATAATTATTATATAAGATATATATAAATATAATATATATTATAATTAATATATAATATAAAATAAGTATATAATATATAATATATAAATAGGCAGGCTTGGTTTTAAGCTCAAACTTGGTCCATTTTCTAAATAGGCTCAGACCAGGCTAAGCCATAGACCCTACTAAAAGTCTAGCCTATTTTCACCCCTAGCAAATGGGACATTCAAGGGTGGCATTACATCCTTTTTTATATATTATATTTTTAAAAAATCATGCAAGATACTTTTAAAAAATATTATTTGAGGGACTAGAGGTAAATTTTTAAAAAATAATTTTCAGTTTATTAAAGTAAAACTAAGATGTTTAAAAAATTTTTAGGGCTCCTCCCCTCCGTTCGTCTTTGATTTCAATCAAATAGTTCAGCCCCCCCCCCCCTTTTTTTTTTTTCTTTTCGTATTTTTCAAACTGAACGAGAGTTATCTAGTGTAAAGTTTATAGGAATAAAAATAGAAAAAGATAAAGGATAATTTAATGAAATCTTACCTAAACCAAACTCTTTTAATATTTAAAAGATCGGAAGATCTTTAGGGTGTATTTGGATTGCAATTTCCCATTTCAAAATTTAACTTTAATTTAATAATAATAATTTAAATCATTTTTATTTTTCAAAAAATATCATATAATTACAATACATCATCTTTTCTCTTTTTAATCTCACATATTTAATAATTTTTTTACTACTTTCAATCAAACTTATCTCAATCAAATTCAATAAAATCTCAATCCACTGACACAGTGTTTTCAAAAATTGGAGAGGAGCCTCTTGCCCAGCTGCCCCATGTTGTCTTTCTCACTTTGTTACCGTTGCCTTGTCAAAAGTAGAGAAAGAAAATCTTATCGTTGCAGTAAGTGACGAAAAAAATGCCATCTTGGTTACAGTAATCACTTCACAACGGCTAGTTTTTGCCACCTTCTTCGCTATAAAGGCCCGAACCTTCGCTATCACCGCGCCTATCTCCATCATTTTTTCCCCGACATCAACTGTGCCTGCTTCTCTCTCTTGCTCACTCTCGGATATCAATCGGAGCGCAAAAGTGTAAAATGGCTGCCTTTTCAAGTTCCCTTTATTCTTTGCTCCTCATTTCTCTCCTCTGCTTCTGCTCCAGTAGCATCATCTCTGAAGCACGAGACCATTCGGTTGGTGGCAAAACTGATTCATGGAAAATCCCTTCATCCCAGTCTGATTCTCTCAATCACTGGGCTGAAAGATCCCGTTTTCTTATCGGTGATTCACTAGGTAAATAACCCATTTCTAAAAGAAAAAAGAAGATTCTAACAAATATCTTCTTTTAATTGTTCTTGCTCTAACAAAATTTGTGTGTGTTGGTTTTGCAGTGTGGAAATATGATGCATCAAAAGACTCGGTTTTGCAAGTGACTAAGAGGGATTACGTGACCTGCAACACATCAAGTCCCATTGCAGCTCACAATGATGGGAGCACAGAGGTGAAGCTTGAGCATTCAGGGCCATACTATTTTATCAGTGGTGCTGAGGGTCATTGTGAGAAGGGGCAGAAATTGATTGTGGTGGTTCTGTCTGAGAAGCACAGAAGATTTATAGGCCTTTCACCAGCACCTTCTCCATTGCAGATTCAAGCCTCAGCACCCGCTCCTGCTAGCAGTGCACCAAGTTTCAAAGCCAGTTTCTTGATGGTGGCTATGGGGGCTTTCGTTGGATTTTTGTTGATGTGAGGATTTAGTCATTGTTGTAAGAAAAGATTTTCAGAAAGGGAAGGGGCTTTTATTTGTTAGTAGTCTTTTTGGTTTTTCGGGTGAAAATTCTTTGATTCATTTGGCTTTTTACTATTATGTGAAGTTACATGGTGAAAATTAGAAATTATATATGAATTGTATTAGATTTCTTTTTTATGGCACATTTCCTATTGTAAAAAAAGATCTGTTTAGCGCAAATGAACTTCTTAAAAAAACAGAACATAAGGGATGACCCATGCGGAAAAAAACAATCATAGTTCATGGAACTATATTCAATCATTTTGAGTTCAATTCCTTGTTGTTGACCCTTGGTGATTTTTCCATGGTACATATAATATGTAAACTATGATGTTATACCCAAACACACCAAGACACCTCATCCACAAATAAGAATTGGAGAATTGACAGAACCAATAAATGCCTACAAACTAAGGGAAACAGTCAGTAAGCTTTTACGGAGTGCAAAATTGCAAGCCTATTTCATCGACCGGCACTTCATTTCAGTCCTTCAGTCAACCCTTGTGGCATTCCTAAGCTTTGGGCAAGATCACTCATTCTTTGCTTCATGGCCTGAGAAATGCATATATATAGTTCTCATTGTGAAGAAGAGCTTAGGAACCATCCTCACCTGAACGCTCTTTTGATGTGCATCCTTGTATGCTTCTGTAACTAGGACTGACAATTCCTTCATTAAAGGAAACATTGAATAGTCATAGTATATTGACCAGAGAAAGAAAGAAAGAAAGCTCCTGAAACGCGCGCACAACAGCAGCTTTCAACTCAAACACAAAAATGCTACACATTGTGTAGCAACCATTCTTACAAACTCATCAACTACGCTAGTTCTTCAACTAGTTTCACTGACCAGCTAGACAAATAGTATAAAGATGTAGAGTAAGATGGGTAAAACACATTGTTCTGCGCCAATGAAACCATGATTCCTTCTGTTTTGTATATTTTGTTTTTCTGTCCATGATAAGTTGGTTCCACTTCCTTTTCTATACGTGAATTATCACCTTTAATTTTTTTTAACTTCATTTTCATCACCTTATGATTATTTGATCATAGCAATTGGGCATGCAATGGGAGTAGAGTCTGAGGAGACTTCCAACCCCACATAAAAGATAAGGATCTTGATATTCTATCTAAACAATATTTGGTGAGACGAGTTTCACATGTTATTACCAGCAGATTTTCATTAACAACCTTTATACTTTGGCAATGCTATAAGTAAACAAAACGCAAGTTATAAAATGCGTGAGCTGGATGAAATAACTTAAATTACCTCGGCTCCCAATTCCATTGCAGCTTCAGTAATCTCAATCTGCACAGGCTGTTGGTTACCAGAGAGTGTTGCCTGGAGAAAAACCCAAAGAACAAGTCCATGACGAAACTTAGTATTCCCTCCGTCTAATAACTGGCTTAATTTCTTTTTTGGTTTGTCTAAAAATAACTGTTTACTTTCTAAATATAAGTTGTATTTAATTATTTTTTTCTAATTTTACCTTTAGCACAATTTTTTATCAATTAATTGGTATTACAACTACCCATACTGAAGTTATTTTAACCAACAATAAAATTACGTTATCCTATAAAAATAGTCAAAAGTGTAATTTAATGAGGTGATATGGGTGAAAAAAAAAACTTTAAAACAAAAAGTGAAAAGAGAGAGATAAAGGACATAGGCAAGAAGAGAGAGACATGTGTAATTATTAGAACGGTGTGATTAAAGAAATGGTGAGATTCAAATTAATGAGGTGAGAAAGATAATAAAAATACTTCAAAGGATATAATGAACATTTTAATCACTTTTACTATAGAATTCCACAATTTCTTAGAAAGGGCTAGCCCCAGTGCGCTAAGCAGTCCCTACCTTGCAGGGGTAAGGGGAGGGAACCGATATGTACATAGCCTTCCACTGACATTTTGCCAAGAGGCTGTTTCCACGGTGGTTCAAACCCGTGACCTTTGGTCACCAAAGGAGCAACATAACCGTTGCGCCAAGGCTAGCCCTCAATTCCTTAATATGCGTAATTTTTACAATTAAGCCAGTTATTTGTGGACGAAGTAAGTATGTCCAAGAAATTGCCTGGAAATTATTTTCTGCATTAAAGATCTTAACCACTACCAATGAATTTTCTACAGCAAATAGCTTCTAATTGTTCTTATTAATTTTGACAATTTCTTGTTTATCACTGATTTGCTAAAAAAGTCAAAACATTTCTCATTAGATGATTATTCTTAGACATCTTCTTTGTGCTGCTTTTTCATTTTTCTTTCCACACAGTCAAGATGGTTTACAGTGCACAAAGCAGCTAGATACACATGCTCTTAGGCATCCTCACATGCAACAACAGAATGTCAATTGTTTTACTTCAAAATCAGGACATTTGATCTTAAATGGACAAAGCTAACAACAACTTAGACATCGGAGCAACATCTGTCAAACTTCTATCATAATAGAAAAATCAAGTTTGTCTTTTAATTCAAAGTGAACTCATAACAAACTTGAGTAAATGTTACACACAGATTCTCATCCAAAATCATTTTTCTAAAATAAAGGTTATGTTATGAATATATTGTGAATTATTAGAGAATTAGTGGAAGCTTCACTAATTATGGATTTTTATGGATATTCATCATTTAGTGAAGACACCACTAATTCATATTAGTGAAAAATTATGTATTCCACTAAGTAAAAGCTCTATAAATAGAGTTATTCTCTAAGCTTGAGATATACCATAATTTTGTGAAAGAATTATGATTGTGGGAGAAAATTGTGAAAGAAAAGAAAGAGAGAAATTTGAAGAAATTATTGTGCAAAGAATAGTTAAAGTTTTCTTAGTGTGTAGTGTGTAGATTTTATTCTAACACTACCCAAATTTTATAACACGTTATTAGCACGAGTCTTTGCCGTTACAAAAGCCAGAAGACTAAAGCACGGGTCTCTACTATTACACAAGCCAAAAGACAGGTACGCATTTATTGATCTCTATGACTAACCTTACTAAACTCGATTTTGTAGCCCTTGATATTTCTAGAAAACATTATATGTCATGGGTTTTCGATGCATAAATGCATCTAAATGCTGAAGGCCTTAGTGAAACTATTCAAGAAAATAATAGTGCATCTGCACAATAAAAGACCAAAGCTTTGATTTTTATCCGTCGTCATATTGACAAAAATTTGAAAATAAAATATCTTACCGAAAAAGATTCATATGTCCTATGAGAGTTACAAAATCGCATATTCCAGCTATAAATGTTCCTATTCGAATTGAAATTCCAACAGAACAAAATATTATACCTATAGCTACAGAGTCAAAAGCAAGCCAGAAGCGTGGTCGATCTCTTGGTTCTAAAGATAAAAATCCTCGAAAGAAAATATGAGTAAATAATCCAGATGATCATATTGAAGAAAAGAATGATAAAGACCAAGAGAAAACTGATGACAAAGAACTAGAAGTTGATGAAAGTAAAACTGAAATTTCTATCAATTATACCACTTCCGGTAGAAGTTGGAATCGGATAGAAACAATTATGGATAATATGTTTGCATATAATATATCTCTTGATGTTTTACAAGATAATGATGATCTTGAATTAATATCAGTTGATAAATGTTGGCATAGAAAAGATTGGTGATGCATTTAGATTTGAGCATAAAAATCATACAAAAACTAAGCACATTCCCAATCAAGTTTAAATTAAAACGTTGGACCCAAATCACACATATGAGCAAGCGTACTCATCATTACTGAGCATAGGGTTCAAACGAGTGTCGATCCTCAAGGAACAAGTAAACATTAATTACCCCTCTTTCATTATTTAACCGACTCGATAAAGTGAAAATCAAATAAAAAAGAAAAATAAAAATAAAATAAAATAAAAATATGTACATGTCAAGGATGGAGAAGTATGCAACTCAAACCATTGATTAGACAACCATGATCTTCAAGAACTTAACCATTATCATAATCAATCATTCTCTCGGCACCATGAAGGATTAAGGTAAATTAGTATCACTTGGTCTGTCTCAACTAATTACTACCTTCTAGATAAATTAGCATCACTTGGTTTGTCTCAACTAATTCATCCAAAAGATGCATTAAACACAATCCTTAATTAAATTTCCGTGGTCTGGCAAATTTAAAATATGAAATCAATCAATGAATCCTTGGTCTGGCAAACATCAATCAACCTTTAATTACTCAATCCTCGGCAATTAACCTCTTTGGTCTAGCAAGTTAACAGCCAATGAATACGAAAATTAATCAATTGCAACCATCATCAACCTCTTTGGTCTAGCAAGTTAACAATAGAAACAACCAACTAATCTCGGAATATGCCCAAGTAATTAAATACCAAGAAGAACAGTCAACTAATCAAAAGATCAAATAACTCCAAGAATCATGATTATCTAAAACAATGACAAATTACAATAGAACAATTAAAACATCATTGTCAAGAAAAAGAAAATAAAGTAAAAGAAAGAACTCATAGACAAGCCTCCTTCTTCTTTCTTTGAAAACCTTCTTGTACAACCCTCCTTGAACTTGAAGAATTCCTCTTTAGACTGAGTGATTTTCTATGATGATCAATGAATTCTCTCATTTTTCCTTGTGTTTTTCATCTATTTATAGGCTTAAGAAGTGCCTAAACTTGTAAGTACAAAATTCTTGGCCGAGTAGAAGTTGGAAGATGTTAAAACTCTCCAGATTTCCAAAAATGCGTCAAAAGATCGCAGTACCGCCTCAGGAACAGACCACAACCGGCGCCGCCTTGGTCCTTCGGAGCCGGCGCCGCCTGTGTTCTGTTTCTCCACTCGTTTACCGATTTTTCTCCGAAATTTGCGCATACATTCCAGACTGCAGCCAGCGCCGCCTCCAGCCTTACAGCCGGCGTTGGTTAGGCTCTGTTCTACTCCGCTTCTCCAATTTTTCCATCGCTTTGAAGTTCGTACATCCAGTGTACAGCCAGTGCCGGTTCCAGGCTTCTAGCCGGCGCCGCCTCTGCTCTGTTTCGCTACGATTTTGTTTCGTTTTACCTAAAAATCTGAAATAATGACCAAAATACCTTTCCAAGGGTAAAATCTCAAATATGAAAGAATGTGACTAGTTATTGCACAAAATGTATTACAAAAGAGCCTCAAATAACTACGCAAAATATAACCAAATTAGCCCCTATCAATTGGCTACAATGGAAAGATGCGATTCAATCGGAGTTAAATGCACTGACACAACGTGAAGTCTTCGGACCTGCAGTCTGAATACCAGAAGGTGTAAAACCTGTTAGTTACAAATGGATATTTGTGAGAAAACGCAATGAAAATAATGAAATCATACAATATAAAATACGGTTAGTAGCCTAAGATTTTTCACAAAGACCAGGTATTGATTATGATGAAACTTATTCTCCTGTTGTTGATCCTATTACACTCTGATATCTTATCAGTTTGGCAGTACATAAAAAGATAGATATGCGCCTATTAGATATTGTCACTGCTTACTTATATGGAAATTTAGAAAATGATGTTTACATGAAAATCCCTGAAGGATTTCACATGCCCGAAGTATATAAACATTATCCTCATGCAAATTACTCCATCAAGTTGCAGAAATCATTATCTGGCCTGAAGCAATCTGGGCGCATGTGGTTCAATCGTCTTAGTGAATATTTATTGAAAGCGAGATTTAAAAATGACCAGGTATGTCCATGTGTTTTTATTAAGAAATTTGGTTCTAAATTTGTGATATTAGCTATATATGTTGATGATATTAATCATATTAGAACTCTTGAAGAGCTCCAAGAAATAATTGATTATTTAAAAAGAGAATTCAAAATCAAGGATTTTGGTAAAACCAAATTTTGCCTTGGTTTACAAATTGAACATCTAGAAAGTGGAACATTTATTCATCAATCAACATATACAACAAAAGTTCTAAAAAGATTTTATATGGACAAAGCACATCCATTGAGTATTCCATTAATCGTCCTGTCATTAGATGTGAATAAAGATCCTTTCCGACCTCAAGAAGATGATGAAAAACTCCTTGGTCCTGAAGTACCATATCTCAGTGCAATTGGTGCATTGATGTATCTTGCTAATAATATACGACCTGATATTGCCTTTACTATCAATTTATTAGCAAGATTTAGTTTTTCACCAACACGACGACATTGGAATGGAATTAAACAAGTCCTTCAATATCTCCAAGGTACAATTGATCTCGGATTATTTTATTCAAATAAAACCAGTCCAACATTGATAGGTTATGCAAATGCTGGTTATTTATCTGATCCACATAAAGCACATTCTCAAACGGGCTATCTATTTACATGTGAAAATACTGCTATATCATGGCGTTCTATAAAACAATCTATTGCAGCTACTTCTTCAAATCATGCTGAAATTATAGCCATTCATGAAGCAAGTCGAAAATGTCTATGGTTAAGATCAGTAATTCATTATATCCCAGAAAGTTGTGGATTATCATCTATCAGAGATATTTCAACTCCTCTTTAAGAAGACAATACAGCTTGCATAGCTCAATTACGAGGAGGATATAATAAAGGAGATCGGACAAAACATATTTTATCAAAATTCTTCTTTACTCATGAACTCCAGAAGAAAGGTGAAATTGATGTGCTACAAATTCGGTCATGTGACAACCTCGCAGATATTTTCACAAAGACTTTACCGACTGTAACATTTGAGAAGTTGAGATATACAATTGGTATGCGTCGGTTTAAAGATTTAAAGGAATCATCTCATCAGGGGGAGAAATAAACAGACATATCGAATAGTGTACTCTTTTTCCTTCACTAGATTTTTTTTCCACTGGGTTTTTATCTAGTAAGGTTTTAACGAGGTATATTCTTCATGTAATAGATGGACATCCAAAGGAGAGTGTTATGAATATATTGTGAATTATTAGAGAATTAGTGGAAGCTTCATTAATTATGAATTTTTATGGATGTCCATCATTTAGTGGAGACACCACTAATTCATATTAGTGGAAAATTATGTATTCCACTAACTAAGAGCTCTATAAATAGAACTATTCTCTAAGCTTGAGATATACCATAATTTTGTGAAAGAAAAGAAAAAGAGAAATTTGAAGAAATTATTGTGCAAAGAATAGTTAGAGTTTTCTTAGTGTGTAGTGGGTAGATTTTATTCTGACACTACTCAAATTTTATAACAGATTAATGTTTATTGATTTTAGTCCTTTCTCTATGATCAGATTTTAATGACAACATAACAATTTTCACAACATGAATCAAGGTCAACAAACACCTTTGAACAACACAAACAAGCAAAACCAAACGACTGATAGATTCTGGTCAGTACTGCAGGATAAGCACTAAAGCCGCCTCAAGGTCACATAACAGCACATTATGCAAAGATGGAAACAGTTAGGTGTGGTACTAGTCCTAACTTTGAATCTCTGCAGCAAAAGCATCTAGCTGTGCTTATTGCAAAGATAATGGCTTATTACTTTCCGCTAATTGTGAAGTTTCACCTCTAAAAAAGGAAAAAATATTGTGAGAATAAATTTCCAGATGATAAATCTGCTGACCGCGCCTTAATCAGCTCACCTTCACAATAGCCATCAAACTTTGCTCTGTTAAAATACAAATTGGGAAGCTAAGAAAAGAATATTATGAGAAAATACCAAATATCATATTAAACTGAAGCAATAAGTCATTAAGTGGCACATACACAGCAAGTTCTTTTTGGACGCGTACTGCCTCAACTTGAACAACCATCCGGGCCTTCTTTACGGTCTCATACAGATTTTGCATGTTTCCCAAGATTCTAGCCTATATTCAAGAAGCATGATAATGATAACATAATTTAACATTAAAGTTCCATATGAAGTCCACTAGAGAAAAGAGCTCGACAGTCTAATAGAAATAAAATGAAGAATAAGTGATGAAGAATAAGTGCAACAAATAAGATATGAACTGTCTAGACAATACTGCAAACTTCTAGATAACAAGTAGAGGAGCATGAAATGTTAAATGGGGGTGGAATAACTGAAAAGCATGATGTGAACCTAAATGTTCACATTTTTCTTAAGCAATAATTATAGACAAGCTGTTATCAGTATATAAGTTAAAATTCCAATGAGCAAGTTTCACCTCCACAACATTTGGTAATGTTGAAAAATATGTGGGCCTATCTCCTCCACAAAAGACAGCTTGTAAGGGAAGGATTACTCAAGACTTAAACGAAATAATTTACCCAGACAACTAGCCGATGCGGGGACAATTCAACAAACCCCTCACGCCAAGTTGGACATCTGAAGCGTAAATTTTGCAGGACTGGACATCTGCAGGAGGCCCAACATCGGACTAGGGCTAACTATGATACCACGTTGAAAAATTTGTGGGCCTAACTCCACCTTAAAAGATGCCGTATAGTGGGAGGATTGCTCAAAACTTAAAAGAAACAATCTAAAGACAACTAGCCGATGGGGGATAATTCAATAGGTAAGAAGGATTAGATCATAGAAAGACCAGTAATTAAGATAATATGGCAAACGCGTAGAATGACAATATACTGATAACAGAAAAATAAAGAAATACTAATGAAGCTTTCTTCATTCATATAGTAGCTGCCCAATGAAAACTATAAGCAGACACCAACCATATCTATGAGACTGGTTGAAAGATTTGATAAGCTTGAGTCTGTAATTTTATTTGGCATCATTGATCAGAACCCAGAAAAGTCTACTTAGAAAATTGACATCTCACAATTTCATGATAAATGAGCATCCCACGTTACATAACATTCCTTGTTAAAGTTTGGTAGCACTCATCTCGCTCTACACGAACATATCACTTCCTAGGTAACTAAAATAGTAAAAACAAATTAATAAAAAGATTGCATTTGGATCTTCTCAGCACACTTTTACGTGTGACCCACAGTTGCAGAAAATCAAGCTTCATGTGAGCAAAAAGAAACTTCAGCGGCAACAATACTTCAAGACACTACTGATAATGAAAAAGAAGTGTGATGTAGAATCATGGAAGATCATCCATGATAATGAAGTTGAAGATATTTTTTGTTGTTTGCAACAATTATTAAGTCTTGTAGTAGTTATGCGTTTGTTTCTCTAGGGTTTAGTAATTTTCACCTTTTAGCAAGTTAATTTAAGCAGCCAATTTGCAGTATTTTTTGGTAAAATATTGTGGCTTTTAAGTTGCTTAGGTTCTAAAGTTACTTAGTTTTGAAGTTTTCTTAGCTTTGAAGCAGTTTTGGTTCTAGGGTTTTTGATGTCTATAAATATCCTTGTAATAGCACTAAGATGGGAAGTGATTGTTGAAGGATGAAATAGAGTTGTTTGTTGTGAGGTTTTGCCTCCTTTCTTTCTACTCTCTTGCTGAATTCTTGGGTTTCACTAATTCTTGCCTCCAACACTTCTTTACAGAATATTCATCGAGAAGATAAATCTGTAGCTGATTTTCAAGGTAGAAGGACCTAAAACATTGCACAATGGCAACTCCCAACAGAATAATCAGCTAGCAACTCCTTACAATTCAACAAATACCCATGGCAACCCTAAAGGCAAAGCTGAAATCCAGTGCCATTTCTGTAAGGGGTTTGAGCATTTTATGGCTCAACGCCCTAGTAGATTAATAGGTTTAGCTGACAAAAATGCTCGGAACTATTCTGCCATAAGTGAACAACAAGAAAAGCAAGTTGTATTCGAAGAAGCAAAAGAAGAAAGTAATCATGTGAAGAGTAAGAGTGATGGCAAACAACATTACCTAATTCTACGCCCTCTCCTTACAATGCAAAAGGATGATGAAGACGAAAACTGGAGAAGGAATAGCATCTTTAAAACACGTGTTCGATGCAATGAACTATGCAACACGATGAGTGACTCTGGAAGTTGTGTAGCAATATTATTTCTGAAGACGTTGTGACATATTGGGACCAAAAACTCAACCTCATGAGATGGGGTTAATTTAGGAAGCAGTGATGGAAATTTAGAAGAGAGAAGAGATTTAGAAGAACAGAAAGAAAGCATAAAGAGAAGCCAAGAGTTCAGCAAGAGAATAGAAAAGAGGCAAAACCTCACAACAAACAACCATCCTTCAACAATCACTTCCATCTTAGTGCTATTACAAGGACATTTATAGACATCAAAACCCCAGAACCAAAACTGCTTCAAAGCTAAGCAACTTAAAAACTGCAGTATTTGACCAAAAAATGCTGCTAGTTGACTGCTTAAATTAACTTACTAAATGCTGAAAATTACTAAACAACCCAGACACTAAACCCTAGAGAAACGAATACACAACTATTACAAGACTTAATAATTGCTACAAACAGCTAAACATGTCTTCAACTTCACTATCATAGATGATCTTCCACGACGTCTTAGTTTGGTCTTTGCATTCTACATCAAAGTGCCAATTCATTTGGATGGCGGGTCTACTTAGAGAAGACTTGATTGTCAATGCACACAATCTCCTAGGATACTCAAATAAATAAGCAATTCCAAACCACCTAGTGAAACCAGGGAGTTTCAACCAAGGCTTCAAGGACAGTAGCAAAGCCACATGTAACTTAATGCAAGCACAGGACCACACTAGGATGGGAAAAATCCCGTAAAATATAGGTTATTATGTACCTTATACACCCAACCCTCGTCTAAGTATGACCTCACAATAATATTTTTTTTTTTCAAAAAAAGGGTCCCAAGAAGAGGTTTTGGTTCTTTCAAAATTTCTTTGTCCAAAAAAACTTTTTTTTTTTTGGAAGTTGAACTTTGTCTCATTTTGGAGGTTTTTGTTTGAAATAGCACACCTAAAAATAAAGAAAAATCAAATAAATCCTACCCAAGAGAAGTTTTACTACAACATTCTAATAAATTCTGCTTATTTTGTGATTGTGACTGTAGTTATTAATATAATGGACACTGCAAAGTGCAAAGTATACGAACAGAGTGTATGGATAAATCTCACCATTTAAATTAGTAATAATATTGTTTCTTTTCCCTTCTTAAAATTTTCACCATTTAAATTGCACTTTTTATTATAAAATGAAATTTCTCCAACTACAACGACAATAATTATTCTTGTTATTTTTCTTATATATGTTAATGTTCTTTAATAGAGTGGTATTCTAGATCTTTATAGTTAGTTTTTATTTCATACATCAAAATTGTAAATATGAATAAGTGCCCTAGCTTAGATGGTAAAAATCCTTTGAATCCCCCTTCACCAATGTATTAAAAGAAGAGGAAGGGTTGGGGGGGGGGGGGGAGAGTGCCCCCACTATTCTTCAGGTCCTAGCTTAGCCTCTATTCAAGGATTGTTTGGATGAGTTTGACATGAAAACTTTATGTCATACCAACTTGCAGAAATAAAGAAAATATAAATCTACCAACCGCTGAGATAATTTAAACAGCAGAATCCTAATTGAACAATTAGCACTCTTGCAAAAAGGCTGCAGGATCCTTACCAATACTAAAATCCTCAAGGTTCTAGAAGATAGTATTCCAATACAATGCCTGTTAGAAATAGAAAGTTAATTATCACATATTCCCTTTAAGTTTAAAATAAAGATAAATTTGAGCCCTATCTATTGAAAATACTTGTGCATTGCAGACATATATGGACACTGAGTTCACAAAAAAAAAAAAAAAAAGAATTCACATTTTAACTGTTAAATGTTGTGTTCTCCAAATTACAAAATTATTAGTCAGTCTACAAATATTAAAATTTATTACCCAAACATGCTGCAACTATTGGATTGTATACCCTCTTAAACTAGGTTTCTGATGTAAAATCGAATATTTTAATAAAAGAATTTATTTTCAGAAATTGTTTGTGAATTTACTTTTTGTTTGTACACGATTTTCGTTTGGAACAGACCCATTGTGTTTAAATAAGTGATCTATGTGAATGGTGGTCTTTCATAGTAAGTTATGGATCACAGGTTATTTAACACATAAACATTTGTTCTTAACCTATTGATGAGACTGGGAATCTCATCATGATTAGGTTATTATGTTATGAATTCCAAATGGGGAATGGCTTACCTTTAGCCAGTGAGTAGTCCACTCACTTCATGACATAAGCGTATTTCGAATACGTAGAACAGGACCTGTAGTAGTGGTTTCTAAAAGTATTATACGATAGAAACCTATACTACTACCACTACAGCGTGGACTAGTACTCTACGACTTGAGTATGAGTTGGTGGTCTGACGAAACTGGAAGCATATGCTTTGATATGCTATAGTTGAGGTTCTATAGTAGAACCAATATACTTGTGTATTGGGTATATGTAACTAGTTAGTTAAGACAGACTTGTACAAGATAGTTTCTGCACGATATCGCCCCTTGTGGTTGTCCGAATGGTCTAAAATGTCCAGGGCCCTGGGAAACATAATTTGGATGTTTGCTTTAGGGTAGCTCCCTTGGAAAGCGGAAATACTCCAAGAAGTCATGGGTCATTGGACTAGAAGCCTAAGGATGGTAGATGTCATTTATAGGGGTGTTAGTACACTTCTTCCATGCTAAATATACGGCAATGTGTAGAGGGGTATTTTAGTCATTTCACCTATAAGTCGGAGACTTTGCTAATGCAGCATTGTCCTTGGGGTCAATATTTCTTTATGGTGATATTAGGAAATATTTACAATGCAAAATATAGCTATTTATATAGTAGGGGTATTTTGGACATTTTAGCAGCCAAGGTGATATGTCTTTTTGGTCCTCGGAATAGCCCATAAGTCCTAACTAATTTTGGGTTGAGGAATTGTCTCAATTCAAGAGAATTTTATTTTATTTTATTCAGGATGTCTAATTTATTATTAGACTGGAATAAAATAAATAAATAAATAAAATTAGGAGATGAGAGAAATTAATTATCTGGTTTAATTGGTTAATTAATTATTTAAGGCCTAGGTTCAGTATGAATAATTAAGAAATTAACCTGGGCTTAAACTAGGAGAAATAATTAATGTTTAATTATTTATTGGGTTATTTATATAAGCCCAAGAAATAAATAATTAAAGATTAATTATTATGGTTCATTTGGGCTCATTAATTATTTATTGGGTTATTTATATAAGCCCAAGAAATAAATAATTAATGTTTATTATTTTGGACTTTTTGGGTCCATGAGAAATAATAAATATTATTTTGGCCCAATAGCTTGGACCGTAGGGTTTTTTCTAGATACAGTTAAGAAGAGTTTAGGGTTAAGCCAAACCGATTCTCAGGATAACATCCGGGTGTTTTGAAATATGATATCCCAGGGATATGTTTATCAGAGATTGAGAGACCTAATTTTGGCTGACCAATAAACAAGTCTCTGGAAAAGAAAAACCCTAATCTCCCCTAACTAACAAAGACTCATGTCTCTCTCTCTCTCTCTGTCTCTCACGCCTCCCTCTTCTCTGTTTTCTCCTTGGAGCTTTGCTAACCAATAGCAAGAGAACCAAGGAGATTTGAGACTATTCATCTTTACTGTTGTGTTCACCGACTAGAGGTTGGGCAGAGGAATATTCTGAGAGCTGAAAGGCTTGGCATTCATGCAAACAAAGCGAAGTAGGAGGCTAGCGGGTTTTCAACCGGAAGCTTCTTCAAGTGGGTAAGGCGAAGCGATTCCCGTCGTTCAATCCACTTCTACTTAACCTAGTAGGCTTAAGGAGTGCAAATGTATAATCTTCATGCTTCCGTGTGGCCTTTAAGGCTTGCGGTTTTTTTTTCCTTTGTTTTTTTCTGTCACTGTATGCTTCCCCTGTTTTCTCGTCCCTTAATGTGGTATCAGAGACAATGGTTCTTTGATCAATATAGGGAGCATGGTAGTTAATAAAAATGGAGAAGATGATTATACTTGTGATCCTTCGCTGTTTTGGTATGGGATAGCATCACTGTGAGCTTCACCGTTGAAGCATAGGCAACTCTGTAAATTTTTTGGCTTTGAAGTTTTGATCATGTAAACCTAATTTAAATGGGTATAGGTGGTTGTGTTATTGTTTTGGATGAGTTTTTGTATGTAAAAATGTCCAAAGAAGCCAAAGAAATAAGCAAAAATTGAAGAAAGGATGTTTCTCCAATTTTCGCGCAAGAGAGAAAGAAAAACGAAGAAGAAAACTGTTCCTAAGCCGTGTGAGTCGAGTCAAGCCGCTGCTGAAATTGTGAGTGAAGCCACGTTGTTCATGCCTTGGAGCCGAGCTTATTTGGTGGAAAATTGAGCCGATTTCGTTGCTGAATTGCAATCCAATTTGCACGCGGGTCGGGCTCGCGAAACCGGGCAGAGGCGCGGGTTGAGCACTGAGAGGAAGTGGGTGGTTCGGGCGCGCGTTCTCGGGCGGGCGGGTGGCTTGGGGGGTTGAGGCAGCTGATGATCCGGTGCGGATGGTGCATCGCGGCCGTGGTGAACCGCAAGCCATGCGGGCGCGGATCCGGTGCAGTGGACTGCCAACTATTTTTTACAATTTTTTACAATTTTTTTTTCTTTTTCGTTTTAGGTCCCATACCAGGCGAAGTTAATAATTTGCAATATTTATATTCTTGGAATATATTTGAATGAAAAATATTAGTAAGGGATTTTAGGATTAAACAAAATCATTAATTAATTAATTAATGTGTTTAATTCTATTATTTAGGCATTTAGGTTTAAAAATAGAAAAGCATGAAAACGTTTACTGTTTTCTGGCATGCTATTTTTTTTATGTACCTAAGTGTGCCTTTTCTCAAAGACCAAGTCTTTGGGAACATTTTTGACGAGAAAAACATTTTTCTTCAAAAAATTAAATAGTTATTTTAATTTGTACAAAAATTAATCCTTGAATATTTTCTCAAAGGATTTAATCCTTGACATATAAAATATATTGGATTTAGATATTTTTGTAAATTAAAATGGAGAACCATTTTGTTTTGTTTTGGACTAAAAAAAAATGATTTTGTCAAATAAACTTGAGACCAAAGTCTCTAGAAAGTTTTAATTGGAAATTTTTTTGAAATCATTAAGTTTTAACTTAAATAAAATTAGTTCATGGAGAAATCTCTCAAAGGATATAAGCCTTGACATTGAGATTTTAATGGACTTGGATATTTTATTTTTGAGTTAAGAAAAACTTAATGGAAATTTCAAAAGGATATTTTTCAGTAAACCTTTATTTTAAAAGACTAAGTGGGAGAGGGGTTCCAACGGCCCCACAGCTTCCATCACGGTCCTCATTAGAGATTGTGGGTCCTCTCGCGTCACCCTGGGAGTGAACCCGTATAGGATGGGGATACCACAAGGATCTAGATCTAATGGAAGGATGTAATTAATAACCCGAGGCACGTATTATGATCGGCCAACCTACGTTGGAGGTTATAGAGCGAGGTATGTCCATAAAAAATGAGAGGAAACGGCCATCCCACGATGGAGTTATCCTCTAGATCATTACTTAGAAGGAAAATTAATTTGCGGTGGTTAATACACTCAGCTTAGGGAACTGTTAATCTTCCTAAGAAGCTATGTCAGTTTTTCCTACGAGCCAAATTATTTTCAGTGCACAAATTTTATCTTGTTTTCACAAATTAAATTCTTTCTTTTATTTTTCGATTTTCAGAAATGGTGGGATGTTCTTTTAGTCCATTGGCCGTTATTCTTAGGGAGAATAAGTTAACGGGCCCAAACTATGTGGACTGAAAAGGAACCTGGACATAATACTCACAGCCGAAGAGTATAAGTATGTCCTTTACGAGACCTGCCCTGTTATCGGGGAAGGTTCCACCGTCGAAAAGCGAGAGGTTGAGAAGGCGTGGAAGAAGGCTGACGAAATGGCACGTTGCTATATGTTAGCCTCCATGTCTAATGTGCTCCAATCAAAACACGAGTACATGGCTTCTGCATATGACATCAGTCAATCATTGGCTACTATATTCGCAGACAAGAGCCGGCCTACAAGGCAGGAGGCTCTTCGAACTATTATAAACACTAAGATGGCTGAAGGAGCATCAATCCAAGAGTATATGCTCAAGATGATTGCGACTTTCGAGGAGGCAGAAATCTTAGGGGCTGTCATTGACCTCGAGAGCCAAGTGGACATGGTTCTCGAATCTCTACTGGGCTCCTTCACTCAGTTTAAGTTGAACTATAATATATAAACAAATTGAACATGAGTTTAACTGAATTGATAAAGGAGCTCTAGATGGCAGAGAAGGTCATGAAGCCGCTGTCAAAGGCCATGATTGCTAAGGTTTCTTCTTCAAGAACTGGGCCTAAACCCAGAAAGTTCAAGAGGAAGAAAGGGAATGCAGCAGCCTAGCCCAAGAACCAGCCCAAGGACAAACCAAAGGGCAAGTGCTTCAAATGTGGGAAGAAGGGACACTGGAAAAAGGAGTGTCCAGATCTTCAAGCTAAGAAAAACCCTATAGGTAATGTTTACTATCTAGAGTCTATATGAATGGTAGGATCAACTTCTACTTGGATTGTTGATTCAAGAGTCACTGATCATATCTGTAACTCCTTGCAGGGGTTTAGAAAGATTAGAAGACTCAAGAAGGGTGAACATGGGCTACGAGTGGGTAATGGAGCACAAGTCTGGGCCCTTGCAGTGGGAGAGCTGGATCTTATTTTTTATTGTAATAAGATGGTGGTTTTAATGGATATCTTATATGTACCTGGTTTTCGTCAGAATTTGATTTCAGTTGCAAAACTTATTAATCAAGGATATTCTGTATCTTTCCATTCTGGTATTTCTATCAGTAGAGATGGAGAAATTTTATGTACTGGGCACATGTATGAAAATCTGTTCTTTTTAAACCCTATTAACAACCAATCAAATAACGCTCAGTCTGAACCTTTAACTAAGAAGAGAAAGACCAATATCAATGATTCATACCTTTGGCATCTAAGGTTGGATCATATTAACTCAACCAAGATTCAGAGGCTAATCCATGATGGCTTTTGGGCTCATTGATATTTGAAAGTTGGCCTCAGTATGAATCCTGCCTGATGAGAAAGATGACCAAAAGGTCATTTACACCAAAGGCAGATAGAGCCAAGGAGGTGTTGAGTCTTGTTCACACTGATGTGTGTGGTCCGTTGTCTACACCAGCTATGGGAGGTTTTGAGTACTTCATCACTTTCACGGATGATTGTATGAGGTATGGTTACATTTACCTGATGAGACGCAAGTCTGACTCTTTTGACAAGTTCATGGAGTTTAAGGCTGAAGTGGAGCGTCGGACAGGTAAATTAATCAAAACCCTACGATCGGATCGTAGTGGAGAGTACCTCCTAGGTGAATTCAAGGACTACATGGTACACCATAGGATAGTATCCCAACTCTCTGCGCCGGGAACACCCCAGCAGAACGGAGTAGTTGAGAGAAGGAATAGGACATTGATGGAAATGGTCCGAAGCATGATGTCTTATGCTACTCTTCCAGTGTCCTTTTGGGGATATGCCCTGGAGATAGCGACATATATTTTGAACTTGGTATCTTCCAAGTCAATACCTAGGACTCCCTATGAGATGTGGACTGGGCGTAAGCCAAGTTTGAATCATCTCAGGATTTGGGGTTGTCCAGTTTATGTACTGATCAAGGGAGACAAGTTGGAACCAAGATCAGAATTATGGTATTTCGTTGGCTATCCAAAAGGGACAAAAGGAGGTTACTTTTATCATCCTTAGAAGCAGAAGGTACTAGTCAGTACCAATGCTAGAAACTTGGAAGATGATCAAAGTACTTCCACTAAAGGTTCAACAAGGTTGGAACTTGAGGAGAAGTTATCTACGGAATCAACTTCTTCTGACCTGATTGTGGAACAAGAAGAGGCACAGCCTCAAGAGCCTGTGCAAGTAGAGCCTCGTCGTAGTGGGAGAGTGTTTAGGGTTTCGGATAGATGGACTGGAGAAGCCTTTGAGCTGGTCTCCGACTATCAGGAACAAGGCCCCACTAGATACGAGGAGGCTATTGCTGATGCCGATGCAAATCTGTGGCATGAAGCAATGAAAGCCGAGATTGAGTCTATGTACCTCAATCAGGTTTGGGATCTTGTAACTTCACCTGAAGGGATAAAACCAATTGGCTGCAAGTGGGTGTACAAGAGAAAGAGGGGAGCGCATGGAAATGTGGAAACCTTCAAAGCTAGGCTTGTGGCAAAAGGGTATACTCAGAAAGAGGGAATCGACTATGAGAAAACCTTTTCCCCGGTAGCCATGCTTAAATTCATCCACATCCTCCTTGCCATCGCATGTCACTATGACTACGAGATATGGAAAATGGATGTCAAGATGGCATTCTTAAATGGCCATCTTAGCGAAGACATCTATATGTTCCAATCGGAAGGCTTCATTGCCGAAGGCCAGGAACATATGGTTTGCAAGCTTAAGAAGTCCATTTATGGACTTAAGCAGACATTGAGAGCATGGCACATTCTTTTTTATGAGACTGTAAAGTCTTATGGGTTTATTCAAAACGAAGATGAACCATGCGTGTACAGGAAACCTGAAGGCATTAATGTGGTTTTTCTTGTTCTGTATGTAGATGACATTCTACTCATTGAAAATGATGTAGGGACATTGTCGTCTACAAAGGTTTGGCTATCTAGTCAATTTAGTATGAAGGACTTGGGAGAAGCCAGTTACATTCTCGAGATTAGGCTTCTTAGAAATAGGAAGCAGAGAATGTTAGGGTTATCCTAAGCAACATACATTGACAAGATGCTGGCCAAGTACAGCATGGACTCATGCAAGGGAGCTCTAATCCCTTGCAGACATGGGTTGTCATTTTCTTCAAAGGACTGTCCTAAGTCTCAAGAAGAAAGGGACAGAATGAGTAGGATTCCCTACGTTTCGGCTGTGGGAAGTCTCATGTACGCCATGTTGTATACTAGGCCAGATATCTGCTTTGCCGTGGGCTTAGTTAGCAGATATCAGTCAAACCCAGGGGAGGTTCATTGGCAAGCTGTAAAGTATATTCTCAAGTACCTCAAAAGAACGAAACGAGAGATTATATGCTGGTTTACAATGCTGATGATTTGGTTCCTACAAGATACACAGACTCAGACTTTCAGGCGGATAAGGATGAGAGAAAATTCACTAGTGGATATGTCTTTACCTTGTCTGGAGGAGCAATTTCATGGAGGAGTATCAAGCAATCTTGTATTGCTGACTCAACCATAGAAGTTGAGTATATGGCAGCTTCGGAGGCATCCAAGGAAGCAGTCTGGCTCCGGAAGTTTCTTTTAGGACTTGGAGTCGTACCACATATGGACAGGCCGATTGTGATGTATTGAGATAATACTGGAGCAATATCGCAATCTAAGGAACCTCGGAACCACAAGAAGGGGAAACACATCGAGAGGAAGTACTATCTGATCCGTGATTTCATACAGAGACGGGAAGTCGTGGTGGAACATATTGCCTCATAAAACAATCTAGCAGACCCATTCACCAAGCCTTTGGTTGAGAGAGTCTTCAAGAGACACTTAGACGCCATAGGGGTGGGCACCTATGACTTACCTAGTTTTAGAGTGAAAGTGGGAGATCGTTGGATTGTATGCCCTCTTAAATTAGGTTTCTGATGTAAAATTGAATATTTTAATAAAAGAATTTATTTTCAAAAATTGTTTGTGAATTTACTTTTTGTTTGTGCACGATTTTCGTTTGGAACAGACCCATTGTGTTTAAATAAGTGATCCATGTGAATGGTGGTCTTTCACAGTAAGGTATGAATCACTGGTTATTTAACACATAAACATTTGTTCTTAACCTATTAATGAGACGGGGAACCTCATCATGCTTAGGTTATTATGTTATGAATTCCAAATGGGGAATGGCTTACCTTTAGCCAGTGAGTAGTCCACTCACTTCATGACATAAGCGTATTTCGAATACGTAGGATAGGACCTGTAGTAGTGGTTTCTAAAAGTATTATACGATAGAAACCTATACTACTACCACTACAGCGTGGACTAGTACTCTACGACTTGAGTATGAGTTGGTGGTCTGACGAAACTGGAAGCATATGCTTTGATATGCTATAGTTGAGGTTCTATAGTAGAACCAATATATTTGTGTATTGGGTATATGTAACTAGTTAGTTAAGACAGACTTGTACAAGATAGTTTCTGCACTATATCGCCCCTTGTGGTTGTCCGAATGGTCTAAAATATCTAAGGCCCTGGGAAACATGACTTGGATGTTTGTTTTAGGGTAGCTCCCTTGGAAAGCGAAAACACTCCAGGAAGTCGTGGATCATTGGACTAGAAACCTAAGGATGGTAGATGTCATTTAGAGGGGTGTTAGTACACTTCTTCCACGCTAAATGTACGGCGATGTGTAGAGGGGTATTTTAGTCCTTTCACCTGTAGGTCAGAGACTTTGCTAATGCATCATTGTCCTTGAGGTTAATATTTCCTTATGGTGATATTAGAAAATATTTAAAATGCAAAATACAACTATTTATATAGCAGGGGTATTTTGGTCATTTTAATAGCCAAGGTGATATGTCTTTTTGGTCCTCGGAATAGCTCATAAGTCCTAACTAATTTTGGGTTGAGGAATTGGTCTCAGTTCAAGATGATTTTATTTTATTTTATTCAGGATGTCTAATTTATTATTAGACTGGAATAAAATAAATAAATAAATAAAATTAGGAGATGAGAGAAATTAATTATCTAGTTTAATTGGTTAATTAATTATTCAGGGCCTAGGTTCAGTATGAATAATTAAGAAATTAACCTGGGCTTAAACTAGGAGAAATAATTAATGTTTAATTATTTATTGGGTTATTTATGTAAGCCCAAGAAATAAATAATTAAAAATTAATTATTATGGTTTATTTGGGCTCATTAATTATTTATTGGGTTATTTATATAAGCCCAAGAAATAAATAAATAATTTTTATTATTTTGAGCTTTTTGGGTCCAAGAGAAATAATAAATATTATTTTGGCTCCAATAGCTTGGACCATAGGGTTTTTTCCAGATACGGTTAAGAAGAGTTTAGGGTTAAGCCAAACTGATTCTCAGGATAACATCCGGGTGTTTTGAAATATGATATCTCGGGGATATGTTTATCAGAGATTAAGAGACCTAATTTTGGCTGACCAATAAACAAGTCTCTGGAAAAGGAAAACCCTAATCTCCCCTAACTAACAGAGACTCACGTCTCTCTCTCTCTCTGTCTCTCACGCCTCCCTCTTCTCTGTTTTTTCCTTGGAGCTTTGCTAACCAATAGTAAAAGAACCAAGGAGATTTGAGACCGTTCCTCTTCACTGTTGTGTTCACCGACTAAAGGTTGGGCAGAGGAATGTTCTGAGAGTTGAAAGGCTTGGCGTTCATGCAAATAAGGTGAAGTAGGAGGTTAGCGGGTTTTCAACCGAAAGCTTCTTCAAGTGGTCAATGTGAAGCGATTCCCGTCGTTCAATCCACTTCTACTCAACCTAGTAGGCTTAAGGAGCGCAAAGGTATAATCTTCATGCTTCCGTGTGGCCTTTAAGGTTTGCGGTTTTTTTTTCCTCTATTTTTTTCCGTCACTGCATGCTTCCCCTGTTTTCCTGTCCCTCAGCAACATACTAGTCCAATTTCCAGATCTGTTACCTCAAATTTTCTCCCTGCCATTCACTTAAGTTCACATTTTATGGATTATCCTTCTCATACGTTGTACAATTAAGACTGGGTTTAGGCAAAATTTGCCATTCTATTTGCATATCAGTGCTTGAAAACACTCCAATTAGCACTAGACATAACCTACAGTTACAACAGGATCAAGAAAATATTTCACACGGGAAATCAAATATGTCCATCCCGTAGCAAAACCTAAAGGTAAATCTTGCAAAATGCATCAAACAAGCTCTCAGATTGAAGAGTGAATGGTGTATTAGTCAATAAACAGAGTAATTTCTGAAAAACTAGTTTCAAAAAAGACATGAAGTAAAGTGTTCAAATAATTGGCAAACTTAGGGTTTAGATTTAGATTAACAAGATAGGTCAATAGATGAGAAATTTTTCCAAAGGAAAATTAGCCTATTGGATCCCAAAAGTTTGGAGCCTGTAATTTTTCATCCTTAATAATTTTTTTTTTGTCATTATGGTCCCCAATGAAATTATAACTAGCCAAATAATTCCAACTTTCTTTTCTAATGCAAACTCCAACCAGAACAGGTCACCTCCATTGCACGTGATATCTTGGTATTAGAGAGAATCAACTAATATACCTATTTTGTCCTTAAAAGAAAAAATACATACAATATGAGTGACTTCTCTTGACCGGAATTTAACCAAAAAAGAGAGTTGAGGACCATTTGACACAGTAAAATTTCAGTAGGGACCATAATAGTAAAAAAAATCATTAAGGACAAAACATTACAAGCTCCAAACTTTAGGGACTAAATAAGCTAATTTCTCTTTTTCAGTCTACCCTAGCCCTATGCTTGGCTAACCAGTCCATCCCCAAAATTAAGTCATAATCCTCAATGTCTAACACTATCAAATCTCCCTCCAAACATTCTCTCCCCAATTAACTTTACACTTTTTTACATACCGATCCGCTTGCACCATTTTCCCCAGAGGTGTGCTCACCACTAAAGTGAAAGGTAGCTCTACTCCATCCCAACCCTAATGACATGCACACAACTTGCTTATATAGGAATGAGTAGAGCCAGGATCAATCAAAGTATTAACGAAACGTCCTTAAATAGTGAACGTACCTTCTACCACTGCTGCATCAGCCCCAACTTCCTCTCTGTTGAGAGCGAATACCTTGGCCTTCACTTACGGCTTCGGTGCTCCATTCCCGGTTGCTCCCATGGGGTTGGCTCGGTTGAGCCTCGGGTTTTGAGCCGGGTTTCCTTGCCCGACTCAGTGCAATTTGGGATAGGTGTTCCTCAGGTGGTTCAGGTCACCACAATGATAGCATTTCTTTTCACCACCCTTAGACCAACAATTCCTTTCGGTGGGACCTTTCCTTCCACACTGCCTGCATGATGGGAGATTCGGGGCAGGTCCACCCAGTGCCGTCCAGGCTTGCTTCCCCCGGTTCTGCCATTGGTGATTGGCGGGGCGTTTGTGGGATTGAAGTCTCGGGAAGTGTCCCTACGGCTACCTTGGTGGTTGGAAGGATTTTGCTGCCATCCTACTGTGATCCTCATTTTCCGTTCGAGTAGCTACGTCTACAGCCCCCGAATAAGTTGTTGGTGGAGCAAGTGCCAATGCTCTCCTCAGCTCCGGTCTCAGCCCCTTGACGAACTGCCTCGTCCTATTCTGTTCAGTGTCCACCAATCGATTGCAGTATTTAGACAACTGAGTGAACCGGGTAGCGTATTGGGCTACCGACATGCTTCCCTGCCTCAGATTCTGGAATTCGTCTTCTTGCTTCTCCACAATCCACTGTGGGATATACTCCGCCCTGAAGGCTTCAACGAAGTTGGACTATATCCATTCCTGCTCGTCCATCTCCCAGTCGTCTTAGACCCGCTGCCACCACGCCCGAGCTAGTCCCTCAATCGGAAAGCTGCAAACTTAACCATCCACTCCTCGGTGTACTGGAGCATTGCGAATATATCCTCCATTTGCTCAACCCATTGCTCGGTCTTCTAGTCTTGTTCCGCTTCGCCCATAAAGGCGGGCAGTTGAAACTTTAAGAACCGCTCTAAGGCCTCGTCTTCACCCCTTGGGTTTCGATGCTCGGTCATCGACTGCAAAATCTCGACCGTCTTGCTGAATGCCTGGCCCATGATCACATCAACTGGAACTTCAGACCCCGATCCCATATTTGGACTATTCTCTTCACCCCGGTTGGGTGCTTGCATCTGGGCTGTTTCCACTTCTGGTGCCACTTGATCGACTTCTGGAACCCTTCCACCTGCTGAAGCTGCACGACGCTTGGGTGCCATTCTAAATCACACTCTAAATGATAAGTGTATGCATTTAAGGGTCAAATCTTTTTAGTTGCACATGCATTCATAGTCAAATAGATGTAAATAGAAATCGGATGTAAATTTTGGCTAAGGAACAAATTCTCTTTCAAAAATGGACTTGCATAGATTCAAAATCTCGATAGAAAATAGAATTAAAATCCTTGACATAAAAGTTCTTGAAAACAATAAACAAATAAACATCCAAATGAAAGTAACTCCTAGTCCTCTAGTCCTCATCAGAATACTCATCATCAGCCTCATACAACCATCCCCCAGAGTTCTTAGAAAAATCCACCCCAACCCCGCTAGCAAATCTCTCCATTGGCTCCTTCCCCTGGTGCCTAGAACTCTCCCCGGGCTCAACTCGATTGAAAAAATGAAGGAAAGAAGGCCTAGGTGGACACTCATAGTCTATCTCCCCCGGGTCATCACTATCTGCTGCTAAGTCCACCTCGGGAATAGGAGGGTGGGGTCCAGGCTCCACTATCATCACCTCATCCTCATTGTCAGAACTTACGTCTATCACCGGAATTGGGGGTGGCTCAATGATCTGGACCTCATCCTCACTGCTATCCTCCATAGGGTTAACCTCATCATCACTGTTATCCTTCATAGGGATAACTAGCTAAGGGGCAGGCTGGGGAACTGGAAGGTCCTCCGAGTATATAGGGATAGGCAGGTGCCACTGCTGCCCTTTTCTCGCGGTCCTAAGCATCCTAACCATCCTACAGCATCAACAAGATAGGTTAGATAAAGATTTAAACTTAAATAAATAACATATATACTATCATTAATTACCTAAACCTACTATTTGATACCACTTGTAACACCCCGCTACCTAGGCCAGCCAGGGTCGGGGATGTCGCCCCGTCCAAAGGACAATGGGTCTTTATAACTAGGTCACACAAATACAATAGCGGAATAAAAATGATACTTGAACTTAAAATTTATTAAATCCCAAAAATAAATCCAAGAATAAATCCAAGAATACCAACAACAAATCCATAATAAAATTTATCCACTCTCATCTCCCCAAAACATTACACAAAATAAATTATCAGAAAATCTTCCAAAGCAGGCAATATCTAGCTACTCATCCCCACAGTAGGATCGACCTGAAATCATGGTAAAATGGTGGTGAGATAGAAATCTCAGTAAGTGCGTGTGTGATTAAGTGTCGGGAGAAAACAGTTCGTGAATACAAAGTATAAAATTCTTTATAAGAGATCACTGGCAAGCAATAAACATTAGTCAAAAGCTAGAGTGGTGTTTTGGCTTTTCCAACCATAAATAATCAATAATTTCAACCACTCAAAAGAAATGATCATGGGTTACCACACGTTGGGCCCCATAATCGCATGGTCAGCATGCCACACATTGTGCATATCACTGGTCAGAATGCCACACTTTGTGCAGACTGACAAAAATAGGTGATTGGCCTACCGAGTAAGATACTCCTCCTTCTCTATACCCAAACAACAACTGGGTGTCCATTTCGACAAAATACAATCACTTGATTGAAAAAGAACATTACTAGCTCGGACCGGTACGACCTACTGACTGACGTCTTATCCGGGAAGGACTCACCCCTCAGAGGTGGCCACTTACTCAGAGACTTACCCTAACCCCTCAAAGACTAGCCCTAGTAGTCCACCCTTATTGAGTACTCAACGATATTTCCCACTTGGGATAAAATGAACAAAACACTGTTCCACATGAAAATGGCAATTAAGGGTTCCCAAAGTGTTTATCAAAATCAGTTTTGGAAAGAGTTTTGAGATTGAGTAAATCTGCTTATTGATTTTCAAATAAATTATTTATCTGAAATAGGAAAGAAGTTAATCCTCAATTGCCCTTGCAAAACTGAGTGTCCATGCACTCTACATTTAGCTTGCCATAATAAACATGTTTCATTAATCAAGTTTTATGCAGGAGCTTACCTGATCCTTGCTCACAATATAAGGTCTCCAACAGCTAACCTAACCCCGCATGGGCAAATACAAATCACAATCAAACTCAAGCCAAAATCCACTTTCTCAATTTAACACAACTCAACTCATTACCACCATGATCCTAGTGTCTCAAGCTTTAAGGCCAAACAATAAATAAATAGGTTTATAAGCTAAGCCTAATTTGATATTTAAAACAATTAATGTTTTGAGAAACAAGAACTAATAAGTTGATGGTTTAAATCTTACTAAGAAAAATTTAGAGTTTACTTAATAAAGAGTCCTAGGTGGTATTAGGTAAAATAATGATTTATTAATAATTTAGTTGTTAGAAAATAATTGATAACTAAAATTAGTTGAAAATAAATTTAATGAGTCTTGCTTGAAAAATAATAAATAAAATTTTAACGGGTTTTGATTAAAGATAATAATTAAATTTTTAGTAATAAATATTTTACTAATTATGATTATTTTCATAAAAGGTTTTAGTTGATTTCATTATTTTATATATATATATATATATATATATATATATATATTCTATTTTTATAGCAAAAGCTATTATTTGTTTGACTAAAATATTCTTATTATATATAATAATCCAAATCTACTCCTCCTAGGGTTTTTTCGAAATTACTAGCAAAATCATATTATGAAATATTTTATTCATGAAATAAAAATTAGTTTAAGGACAATTAGATCATGATCATACTTCTATGGCTAACCACAATCATGAACATATACAATCCTTCAATTCATCAAATCATCCAAATCATGTATATAAGCATAGATCTAAATTTATCAAGACATGATCTAACCCCTACTAGCATAAATATGATCATGGCTTCAATAATCCAACATGAATATAAATCCTATTCACCAAAGATGACATAATCTCTAACATACTTCATCACAAATACTACCTATGACATGGAGACATGCATTAAACCTCAAATCATCATACAATCAACCAAGATAATCCATCCATGCATAAATCCCATCTCCTTCATATTCATACATGCATTCATGCTTCAACCTCAACAATCCTATCCACAATCCACCTTCTAGCAACATCATCCTAGAGACATGAATCTAGAATTTAAAAGAAGGGTTAAAAATGTTGGATTGTATGCCCTCTTAGACTAGGTTTCTGATGTAAAATCGAATTATTTAATAAAAGAATTTAGTTTCAGAAATTGTTTGTGAATTTACTTTTTGTTTGTGCACGATTTTCGTTTGGAACAGATCCATTGTGTCTAAATAAGTGATCTATGTGAATGGTGGTCTTTCACAGTAAGGTATGGATCACGGGTTATTTAACACATAAACATTTGTTCTTAACCTATTGATGAGACTGGGAACCTCATCATGTTTAGGTTATTATGTTATGAATTCCAAATGGGGAATGGCTTACCTTTAGCCAGTGGGTAGTCCACTCACTTCATGACATAAGCGTATTTCGAATACGTAGAACAGGACCTGTAGTAGTGGTTTCTCAAAGTACTATATGGTAGAAACCTAGACTACTACCGCTACAACGTGGACTAGTACTCTACGACTTGAGTATGAGTTGGTGGTCTAGCGAAGCTGGAAGCATATACTTTGATTTGCTGTAGTTGAGGTTCTATCATAGGACCAATATACTTGCATGTTGGGTATGTGTGACTAGTTAGTTAAGACAGACTTATACAAGATAGTTTCTGCACTATATCATAGGACCAATATACTTGCATGTTGGGTATGTGTGACTAGTTAGTTAAGACAGACTTATACAAGATAGTTTCTGCACTATATCGCTCCTTGTGGTTGTCCGAATGGTCTAAATTATCCAGGGCCCTGGGAAACATGACTTGGATGTTTGCTTTAGGGCAGCTCCCTTGGAAAGCAGAAACACTCCAGGAAGTCGTGGATCATTGGACTAGAAGCCTAAGGATGGTAGATGTCATTTAGAGGGGTGTTAGTACACTTCTTCCTCTCTAAATGTACAGCGATGTGTAGAGGGGTATTTTAGTCATTTAACCTGTAGGCCGGAGACTTTGCTAACGCAGCATTGTCCTTGGGGTCAATATTTCCTTATGGTGATATTAGGAAATATTTAAAATGCAAAATACAGCTATTTATATAGTAGGGGTATTTTGGTCATTTTAGCAGCCAAGGCGATGTGTCTTTTTGGTCCTCGGGATAGCCCGTAAGTCCTAACTATTTTTGGGTTGAGGAATTGGTCTCAGTTGAAGAGGATTTTATTTGATTTTGTTTTATTTTATTTTATTCAGGAAGTCTAATTTATTATTGGACTGGAATAAAATAAATAAATAAATAAATAAAATAGGAGTTGAGAGAAATTAATTATCTAGTTTATTTGGTTAATTAATTATTCAGGGCCTAGGTCCAGTATGAATAATTAAGAAATTAACCTGGGCTTAAACTAGGGGAAATAATTAATATTTAATTATTTATTGAGTTATTTGTATAGGCCCAAGAAATAAATAATTAAAGATTAATTATTATGGTTCATTTGGGCTCATTAATTATTTATTGGATTACTTATGTAAGCCCAGAAAATAAATAATTAATATTTATTATTTTGGGCTTTTTGGGTCTAAGAAAAATAATAAATATTTATCTGGCCCCATAGCTTGGACCTTAGGGTTTTTTTGCAGATACGGTTAAGAGGAGTTTAAAGTTAGGCCAAACTGTTTCTCAGGATAACATCCGGGTATTTTGAAATCCCGGGGAGATGTTTATCAGAGATTGAGAGACCTAGTTTAGGCTAAAATATAAACAACTCTTTGAAAAGAAAAAACCCTAATTTTTCCTTTCCCAAGCCACACACTCACGTGGGTCTCTCTCTCTCAAGGTCTCTCTCTTTCTTCTTGTTTTTCCCTTGTTCTTTGCTAACCAATAGCGAGCAAACCAAGGAGAATTGAGACCCTTCCTCTTCACCATAGTGTTCACCAACTAGAGGTTAGGCTGAGGAATATCTCGAGAGCTGGAGAGCTAAGCGTTAATGCAAACAAGGCGGAGTAGAAGGCTAACGGGTGTTCAACCGGAAGTTCTTTCAAGTGGACAAAGCGAAGCGATTCCAGTCGTTCAATCCACTCTTACTCAACCTAGAAGGTTTAAGGAGCGCAAATGTATGATCTTCACGCTTCCGCATGGCCTTTATGGCTCGCGTTTTAATTTTTCTCCAATTTTAATTGGCACGGTGCATGCTCCCCTGTTTCTGCGTTCCATCAAAAAAGGCTTACTTGTTTGCTAAATATCTTGAAGGAGTTTCGAATGGTTGTCAACCCCTAGATGCCTAAATCCATCCAAGGAAGGTGGAGAAAGCATGGCCATTGGAGAAGAAGCCATCCGGCCAAGAGGAGAGAGATTCGGCCATGAGAGAGAGAGAGAGAGAGAGAGAGAGAGAGAGAGAGAGAGAGAGACCATTAGCATGTTTATTCATATATATATATTCATTAGAGATCAAGATTGGAGAAGATGAAGTTGTTAGAACAAACCTACCTTGAAGGTGTTCTTGAGCCTTCACAAAATTTCTGGTTTTTTATCCAAAATAGCAAGTTGGATTTTGGAGTTTGATGTTAAGAAGGGTATTGATGGACTCACGGCAGTGACTAGGTTAAATCTAGAAATTTTAGAAGAATTTTGAAGTGATTCGGGAGATTATTGGGTGAAAGGAAAGAGTAGGTGTTCTTGGTGTGTTGTGTGTTCTTGATGTCGAAGAGAGTATAGAGCTTTTGGGATTGAAGCTGCCGAAATTCTATAAAGATTAGGGTTGGCCGACTGCTTGAAGGGTTTTGGTAGCTGATTTTCTGGTTTGGAAGGGAAAAGGAAAGACTAGTTGTTGAAATCCTTGAAGAATATTTTTGGGAAGCAAATTTGAAAACTAAATATTCAGGAATATATTTGATCATGGGAGAACTTTTGGAAGTCTGCTATGGCCGAATTGTTGGCAGTGTTTCAGCTAGATGAATGCTGGTTGAGGGAGGCTAAAGATGGCCGAAAATACTAAGTGTAATGGTGAAGGGAAGGTCTGGTTGTTTGAGGTATATTTTATGGAAAGTTGTAAAATCATGGTGGCTGGAATTTTGGTATCCAAATCAGATCATGTTTGCAAAATTTCTTTGGAAATCTTTTAGACAGCCATCACTGGATTTTCATGTAGAAGCTTGAAGAGGATAATAGAGTTCAGTTACTGAAGGTTTAAAGGTGATTTGTGCAGAAGAATGATGGAGTTTCGGCTAGGGATGAATTAGGAACAAAGGCTAGAAAATTTCTGCACAGGATTTCGCTGCTTGCTGGAATTTTCTGGGTAGTTTTTTGGCTGCTCTTTTCCAGTCAGCTTGCAGGGAGTTTGAAGGGGAATTTTAGGGCTTTTCAAGGCTGGTTTCCAGCCTTCTTCATGGAGGAAAAACGTGGTTAAGATGCTGAACAAAAACTGGAAGAAAATAGCTTGGTTTCGGACCTCCTAAGCTGTGAATTTGCCCAGGAATTTTCCTAGTTTTGCACAGCTTTTGTGCAGTCCGAAAATAGCCAGAAAATTCCAAGTTCTAAGCTGATTAAAAGGGCCATTTTCTAGCAGCATTTGTGAGGGAATAATGGTTAAGAATTTCGACATCTTAAAGGCACACAAAGTTGGGAAAAATTTTAGTTCCATGCATGAAGGAAAATGAACTTAGCTAGAGTAAAGTTTTTAGAAAGTTCACTAAGGAATTTAATTCACTTGAAATCCTTTCCCCCTCTTCTATGGTTTCGGTCCATAAGATGTCTCTTACTAAGACATTTTGAACCTTCAAAGCCACAACACATTGCTGAAATTTTTCTAGAATAAAATTGGCTCGAACAATTTGAACAAGCTAATGAATTGAGAAATAGGAAAAATTAAGGATCAAACAGAAATGAATTCCCCTTAGGAATTTTGTGTAGGCAAAAGAGTAGGATGAGGATACTCCTATCATGTCTCTCTTAGGACAACATTTCTACCCTACTCCAAGCTCATAAGGCCGAAAATAATACTTCCCAAGCAAAAATAAAATTTAACTAAGCTAAAGCACCTATGATGGAATTTGAACCCAAGATCTCAAGAATTAATTCTAAGGCTCTAACCACTAAACCACAACAATTCTTGTTCTTATTTTCCCTCTAAAAACATTTTCTTATTCAATCCTCAAGCTATCTCCCTTTTTCCACCTTAAGCAAAAATTACCATTTTGCCCTTCTCACTCAATAGTCATAATCGAGCCCTCTAGACTATAAAACACAAATTCAATGCACATAAAATCATATAAAAATATCTTTAAACATGCAATGAAATATGATATGCACCCCAACCCCCTTACTCTAAGGTTGGTTTTGACTGGGGTTTCACAGGGCCAACTTAAGTGCGTAAATACTCCTATTCCATTTGTACTTAATCCCTTGCTAGATTAGGGGTGTTGATTTAGTAAACTTAATTTAATAGTGTTAGCCCTAAGGGCATTCTCCTGTGTTTTGAATTATGATAAACATTGATGAAAACTAACTTTTGTGATCTATATATGATAGGACATATTCGATCTCAATTCTTCAAAGACATACAAACGAGATTGTTAAGCAACTCTTGAGTAACGGAATCCAAGAATGGATGACAAAGTATAAGACAAGCTTAAGAGATTGAATACCAAGAAGCTCTTCAGAAGAATCATAGATTATGAATTGTTTGTTAAGGTATATTATGTAAATTCCTAAGTCTTCCTTACCTTAGGATTCAATTTAATTCATCCTTGAAGCACACAAACAAAAAGATTTCAAAGTTTTATATCTCAGAATTTTGGATTGAGTAGTTCGGATGACTCCACATCCAAAAGATTGGTCTAAAATCCTGTGAACAGTGTCAAATCAATTCTGCCTGAAAAAGTGCCATTTTGGACTTACTTTTTAGATGCACTATAGTCCAAAACTCTGAAAAATCTGACAGCACGAAACTAGCCATTAACTAGCTATTGCTGTCCTACTTTTTATTTCTATAAAAGCCATTTAAACCTGATTTTCTGCAAGATTTTTGTTCTATCTTTTTTAGAAACACTCTTACACTTTAGAAAACAAAAATCTTCATTTTCATTGTGCTTAAAATGTGAAATTTAACTATTCAAAAGGTAAAAGGTTGTTGGAGCTTATCTGTTCATATCTGCTCAAACTTGCTAGCTATTTTTGTAAGTTTTCCTTTATTCTATCTAGTATCAAGGTTGTGGTATAAAATTCAATTGGGGTGAACCTTGTTTGGTGAATGTATTAAGGTTGTGGTGTAAAACTCGGTTAGGGTGAACCTTGATTGTGTGTTTGAAGAGGTTGGGTGTAAAACCAAATTGGTGATCCTCTCATGTAAGATTGGTGTAGCCTACCACTATTAATTTGGGAAAAATGTTTTAGTGATTGTGTTAAAATTCTTAAGTGGGTATTTAAGATAGTGGATGTAGATCAGGTGAGAATCGAACCCTTATAAATCATTGTGTCTTCTCTTTTGCATTTTATTTGCATTTCACTGTTGCATTTTTACTGGTTCTTAGATCAAAGAATTTTCTCTCAATCTCTACATTTGTTGATCAGTTTTAAAGACCTTTATATTCCACAGAAAGTCTGTATTTAATGCCTCAATTTCCTATCTTTAAAACAACCATCTTCTTGCCATTTAGTGGTGCTTTAAAAGATTCGTGTTTACACGACATCAGCAACAAAGCAATCTGTCTTTGTGGACAAAAACATTACACTCCTCTTTCCATTCATTGTTTTAATCAAAGACTTTTATGCAATTGGGTAAAACTGTTATTGTTGTTTCATCTACCCATCTTACCTATAAATTGTATTTCTAGCATTTAGTAGAGTTTTGAAAGTTCTTCAGCAGCAAACAAGTCTACATTTTTGAACTCTCACCTTGTTCGGTCTTTATCAAAAAGACATCAAAGAATTATTTGTAAAATTGCAATTGTTTACTATAAACCTTATGCACTCCCTCTAAGGTTTATCAAGTATCAGAGCCTTGGTCTATATTATTATCGGTTTAACAGCCTTGCAGGAAAAGATCCGAATGGCAAACACCTCGTTCTTACCATACATTGAAGGATCTTCAACAAATTGACCACCTTTGTTCAGTGGCAGCAACTACACCTTCTAGAAAAATTGTATAAAGATTTATGTATGCTCAATTAATTTTGAGCTATGGAATTTAATTGAAAGAGGACCATATGTTCCATTGAAAATTGTTAAAGGGAGAACTATGCCTAAATAGAGCAATGAGTATGATGCTAATGACAATGTCAAAATGACAATGAATTTTCAAGCAATGAACATATTGTGTTGTGCTCTTAATGCTAATAAATACAACCATGTTAGTGGTTGTGATTCAGTTCACGAAATGTGGATATTACTTGCAATCACCCATGAGAGGACTAATCAAGTTAAGGAATAAAAGATGGGACTTTTGGTCTGAGATTATGAGCTATTCACAATGAAACTATGTGAGAACATAACTGATATGTTCACTCAATTTACAAATATCATGAATGATTTGAAAGCCTATAGGAAAGTTTATTCTCTCGGTGAGCAAAAAAAAAAAAAAAAAAAATTGCTTGATGTTTTGCCAAAAAATTGGCAGCCAAAAACTTTGGCTATTAAGGAATCTAAAAACCTAAACAGCTTACCTACTGAAGAGTTAATTGGCTCTCTATTAACCCATGAAATGAAATTGAAAAAATTTCAAGAGTATGATGAAGATGATAGAGGCAAAAGAGGAACTGCCTTAAAAGTTGCAAATAATGAAGTTATTAGTGAACAATCTGAAAGGGATTGTGGCACTAATTTGAACAATGAAGAATTGGCTATGGTTGCTAGAAAATTCAAGAAGATGTTCAGAAAAAGTAACTTCAACAAAGATAAAAAATTTGTAAAAAAGAAAGGACAAACTTCGTCTTTCAAACCTCAATGCTATGAATGGAAGAGTATGGGGCATTTTATTACTGATTGTCCAATGTCTAAGAGAAGAGAAGCCAAGCACAACAAGAAGAAAAGAAAAGAACTAATTGGGACTTGGGACCAAGAAGAGTCTGAGACTGAAGAGAGTGATAGATACGACAAGGAGAAAGCAAATATATACTTCATGGCAATGGAAAATGCGGTAAATTCCACTTTCACTAATTCCATATCTAATTTACAAAATTATGATCATGAAAAGGTTGATGATCCTAGTGAACTACTTTCTGAAATGTTTCATGAACTCAAAAAGTTGTCTAGAAGAAACAAGGAAATGAAAATAAAAATTGATTTATTGTTAGATGACAATGCTAAGCTTTTGAATGAGAATAAAGCCTTACTTGATTCTATCATATGCTCAAATGTTGAAAAAGATGTTATCCTAACTTCCTTGCATTGTATGACTCTTGAAAACAAATGCTTTCGTGACAAAGTTCATTCGCTTGAAATTATGGCCAACAACGTTGATGACATGAAAAATAGAGTTGAGGATCTCACTACATGAATTGAAAAGTTTACAAATGGCAAAAACAATTTGAAAAAATTGCTTGGTGCACAACACGTGGCTGGAAACCAAAATAGTCTAGGCTATAGGCATGAGACCAAAATTGAAAATTACAAATCTTACTTTGTAAAAGCTACTTCATCATATATAACACATATTTATTGCACATATTGTGAAAAATCTGAATACAAAGCATCTAGGTGTCATGTTAAGAAGAAAGTGGAATCTGGTGCAAAAACAGTTTGAAAAATTAAAGGAACTATTACTAACCCCGGTGGACTCAAGAAAATGTGAGTACCAAAAGCCATTCTTCCATCTCATGAATAGGTACACTAGCTGCAAAAATTGAGCTCCACAAAATGGCTTTTTGATAGTAGATGCTCAAGACACATAATGGAAATGCTGCACTAATGTATGACCTTCAAGTAGCAATTGATGGAGTTGTTACATTTGAAGATAAAAAGGGGGGGGGGGGGACACTCAGTAAAGGTAATGTTGGTGAGAGATTCTCCATCATCATCATGCAAGTAGTATTGATTGATGAAATGAAGCACAACTTGCTTAATATTAGTCTTTTGTGGGAAAATTGTTGCAAGGTTATTTTTGGAAAAGATTCATGCTCTATCATTGACAATTCTTGTGATGAAATCATTTTTTTTTTTTTTTGTCAACCGCATTAGTAATTTCTATATATTATATCTTCATGATCCTATTGCTTATGATATAAAGTGACTTTCCATAAATGATGTTGATGGCTACCTTTAGCATTGAAGGTTAGGTTATATTTCTATTGATTTATTAGATAAATTGTCCTTAAAAAAGCTTAAGAAAGGACTACCTAAAATGATATTTGACCAAAAAAGGGGGAAACCAATTGTGTGATGCTTGCCAAATTGGAAAACAAACAGATGTATTTCAAACCCAAGAAAATGATTTCAATCTCAAAACCTATTGAGCTGATTCATATGGATTTGTTTGAACCAATGAAGACCACTAGCCTAAGTGGTAAGAGGTATGCTCATGTATTAGTAGATGATTTGTTTTTATTTACTTGAACCTTATCTTTTGCACAAAAAAAAAAAAAAAAAAAAAGGTGATGAGTATGTAGGTAGCCCAAAGAAAAATGGCATTAAGCATCATAAAGCTCCATCATTTGACAACTATGCTAAAGAAGAGGAACTAGAAGATCAACAAGTTGAAGAAAGTGAGCAAAAAAGTGTCGAACACACTGATCAGAATCTGCCAAAAGATTGAAAGTCCAAAAAAAGAATAGATCATTGGCGATCCTAACTATGGAGTCTAAACTAGACGGTATTTTGTTGGTAATTTTACTTTACTGCCTAGCACTGAACCTAATTGAATTGATGTAGTCTTACATGATGGATTTTTTTTTTTTTTTTTTTGGTCATGTAAGAAAAGCAGAACCAATTTAAAAAGAATCAAGTTTGGAAACTTGCCCTTAGACCACTTGACCATCTCATAGTTGATACCAAGTGGCTTTTCAAAAACAAATTTGATGAGCATGTCATTGCTATTAGAAGTAAAGCCAGATTAGTTGCCTAAGAATTCAATCAAGAAGAGGGCATTGACTATGATAAAAATTTTGCTCCCGTTGCTCGATTAGAATCCATTAGAATGTTACTTGCTTTTGTATTTTCAAAGATTTTATACTCTATCAAATGGATGTCAAAAGTACATTCTTAAATGATTTTATTGAAGAAGAAATTTATATGAAGTAACCTCCAGGTTTTATTTATGAACATTTTCCAAACCATGTCTTTAGTGGTTTTCTTCTTTTAAAAGATTCTTCAAGAGGCTTAATGGATACCACATGATTTATCAAATTTGAAAATTCTGATAATATCTTAATTGTGCAAATATATGTTGCTGATATTATTTTTGGAGTTACTAATGATTCCTCATGCAAAAAATCTACCAAAACAATACAACAAGAGTTTGAAATAAGCATGATGAGAGAATTTAACTTCTTCCTTGGTCTTCAAAGAAAGCAAATTATAGATGATGTCTTTCTAAATCAAGGCAAGTATGCCAAGGAACTACTCAAAAGATATATTCACAAACTACTGGTTGATTATGTATCTAACGATTTTGCCAGAGATTGGTTATTTATTCTTGCAGAATTTTTGAAGATCTTCTAATTTTAGATGGAGATATTGGATGCAGTATTTTAAGTCAAAAAGTCACAGTATCTTTTGACCACATATGACACACCTTTTGGATAGGGAATTTGGATGGACAATCTACGTCCAAATGTTTAAATCTTTTAATTCAAAAATTCCCGCCTTTTTATTCTAGCCGCAACACTCTCTCTCTTCATATCAGAATATCATTACATATTTTCAAAAATCACCTTTCTCAAATGTACTAAATTGTACTTATACTTTTCAACACCTCATAAACCCTAAAAAGAATTCAAATCTATTTGAGTCCTCTTCTCCTTTCAAAAATTCAAAAAGTTGTCATTTGCCTTAGCTCTTTTTTCTTTCCTCTAGCCTTCGTTCTTTCTTCAAAACCAGAAAAATCAAACCCTTTCATCCTGTTCGCCATAAGTAAAACCCTAAATCCCAACTAAGGGGCCGAGCTAACAATGAAGGAGATTAAGAAATGTAAGATAATGAAAAAGAAACTAGTTGTTGCTAGACTAATATCTACGAAGAAGAAGAAAGAATGAGTTGCCGTTGATGAACTAACTCCTCAAATTGCATTACAAAACAACCTCCAGAAAAAGAAAGCACGGACACTCAGGTATGTCGATTTCTCAACTTAAAATGGGTGAATTTAAGTACAATGATTGGGTGTTTAGAAATAAAACTATGATGCGGGCTATCGAGTTGATTCTAAGGTCTTTCATTGCTAAAGTATTTCTGAACTTTTTTATCATTCTAAATATGTTGAGAATCTTCGATAAGGGACTTTGTTGTCAAATCGACGAAAATCTGTACATCCATTGGTTAGAGAATTCTATTCGAATATGAGAAAGGGATGAAATGAGAAAATACTAAACTGGTCTATTGAGCAATGGTATATATCTAGAATTGGAGAAGTGAACATCGAGTTTGACCAACGTATGTTGAACAGATTTTTTTTTGTCAGAGACAACGGAGTACAATTTCTTGAAATGATCAAACTGTTTGAAAAACTCTGAAATTTGTCTTGTAAACTGAGTCGATTTGAGATGAAACTTATTGGTACTAAGAGCTTTAGAAATTCAAGTGATTAAAATACCAAATAGTTAAATAGAATTGGGGAGACTACTACATTACAGGGTCTCAACCGTGGTGATACCGAGTTTTGGCCACAAGACATCTGTAAATTTTCTGCAAATGATATTGATGCCGACTCTATTAGAAGGAAAATAAATTAGATTTGGATTTCTGGTTGTAAAATTGCTGACTCAATCTCAGAACACATCAAACAAAGCATTATTCTTTGGAAATCTTCTTATCAAGCTATTCAAGTACTTCAATGTTGATTTGAGTATGGTTACCCTGAGCACTGCAAAGTAATCATTTACAGTAGAAATTTATTTGAGAAAATGGGAACCATTGGAGAAGATAATCAAGGGATATTACTTAGAGAGGCTATTGAAGAAGAGATAGAAATGCAGAGTATTTCAAGGGGAAACATCATAACGCACAAAAAGAAAAGATGAGATTAAAATTCAAAGGGATACATCCAGTTGAGGGAAGCAGAAAAATCAGTAAAGAATAACTCAGAAGCATTTTGGCTGCTATAAATTTGCTATCTACCGAGCTAGATAGTCTGAGTATAGAAGTCGAAGGTGAACAAAAAATTTGGGAAATAGATTGACAACATATGGAAGGAAAGAAATGTGAAGCTACAGGAAATTCGACTAAACAAGTTTCTCCACCTATGCCAGAGCTTAAACCTATCATTCCTTCAACACGGAAAGAAACTGATATTCAGCCAAAGAAGGAGAGTGAGAAAGGGAATGAGAAAGAGACTGATATTGCTAATGTCTCATCTCTACACACCAAAGAACCCACAACTGCTACATCCACTAGTTCCTTAGACAAACCAGCTGCATTTGGCAGCTCATCTGGCCGAAGGAAGAAGCATGTCATGGTAAATTGAAGTTCAGTAGAATTGTTGGACAACATTCAAAAAAAGAATGCCAGTACTAAACTTGCAACTATCCTCATCCCTTGAGAAATGGCACATAACCACCGCTAAATGTTAATTTCTACTGTCAATTTTTTCTGATGACACAATTTTATTCGTGAAAACTTCCTGCTCTTTGCACTATATTTTCATGCATATTCTTATTTTAGTCTTTAACTGATATTACTGCTAATTGCCTACTTCTTATTGTTATTGTCAATATTGTTTATTGCTGGCCCTGTTTTGGGCATTTTCCTGATATTACTGTCAAAGTACAACTAATTGCTTCTCCGCTACTTATTGTTCTTATTATTTTTTTATTGATGACAAAGGGGGAGAAAATAGGGATTGTAAATTGATGATTTGAAGAATATATTGTTAGGGGATTGTGCATTATGATTTGATGTAGTTATGGAGACTGTGCTGTGGACTAAGAGGAGATTGTGATGTGGAGAATATGGAGACTAAACATTTTTGTAGAAGTTTATGATTCTGTGAAATACATTATTGGGCCATTGTGAATAGATTTTTTTTTTTTTTTTTTTTTTGCTATATGATATCTCGTTCAATGGTCTCTACCCTTATAAATATGGATTATGATTGTAATTGCTTATAGGGATGATAAATTCATATGGTTTGAAATGAACTATGACTGTTTATGGTTGTGATTTGAAAATGCAGACTGTTAAGAATTGAGTGATTTGATGGAGACTATGTTGAGATGTTGAATTGTTGTTATAGACTAAGGAGATTGAAGTGTGCATATGAGTTCATTGTGCATTCTAACTGATTTTGAATAAGCTGGATGATTTGTTTTTTGCTATAGATGTGATATGTACTTTGTTTAAATAATTTGGATGATGAGGATATTTATGCCTATAAAAACTTTTCTTTGTTTGCACAAAAAATTTCTTGTGTTGAAATACCTTGAGAAAACTGGGTTGGATTGAAAACCTCTGATCTATCTTTATGAAAAAAACTTTTACCCTGCACATACAGAGGGGGAGTTTTAGACCCATGTTTATTCAATCCAAAAGACCAGTCAAAAAATGAGTTTTTAAAAGATTAGCTTCTGTCTCATTTTATCCCATTTTGGATGCATATTGTGGAAGTCCAAAATCTTGAAATCAAATCTGATTCTCAAACGCATTTCATGGCTTTATATCTTGTGATTCATATATGCACATATTAAAGGGGAGCATTACATCTTATGATTTATCTTCTATACCTCCTCATGTAGATATCTATACATTTTTTTATGACTACTAATTACGGCTATTCTCTTGTGGAATAGTCCTTTGATGGAAGAAAAGAGGATATGGAGGTAGGTTGGGCCATAGGCTCATTGAGCCATATTTGTAAGTATATGCTTTAATTTTCTATCTTAATTTCACAATCACTCTTTAAGTCCTATGATGAGAGGTTGCATTACAATGAAAAATATTCTTATTTCTCTCGATCTAATATGTCCGTACTGTACATATCATTATTTTTATATCATAATCTCATTAAGTTTATCATCACTCAAAAATAGGGAGATTGTTAGCCCTAAGGGCATTCTCCTGTATTTTGAATTATGATAAACATTGATGAAAACTAACTTGTGTAATCTATATATGATAGGACATATTCGATCTCAATTCTTCAAAGACATACAAACGAGATTGTTAAGCAACTCTTGAGTAACAGAATCCAAGAATGGATGACAAAGTATAAGACAAGCTTAAGAGATTGCATACCAAGAAGCTCTTGAAAAGAATCATAGATTATGAATTGTTTGTTAAGGTATATTATGTAAATTCCTAAGTCTTCCTTACCTTAGGATTCAATTTAATTCTACCTTAAAGCACACAAACAAAAAGATTTCAAAGTTTTATATCTCAGAATTTTGGATTGAATAGTTCGGATGACTCTACATCCAAAAGATTAGTCCAAAATCCTGTGAACAGTGTCAAATCAATTCTGCCTGAAAAAGTGCCATTTTGGACTTACATTTTGGATGCACTATCATCCAAAACATTAAAAAATCTAACAGCATGAAACTAGCCATTAGTAACAGAATCCATTAGTAACAAAATCTGACAACATGTTCGATCTCAATTCTTCCAAGATATAGAAATGAGATTGCTAAGCAAATCTTAAGCAACAGAATCCAGGAATGGGTGACAAAATATAAGACAAGCTTAAGAGATTGTATATCAAGAAGCTCTTAAGAAGAATTATAGATTAGGAATTATTTGTTAAGGTATATTATGTAAATTCCTACGTCTTCCTTACTTTATGATTCAGTTTAACTTGAAATATACAAACAAAAATATTTCAAAGTTTTATATCTCAGAATTTTGAATTGAGTAGTTCGGATGACTCTACATCCAAAAGATTCATCTAAAATCCTGTGAATAGTGTCAAATCGATTCTGTCTGAAAAAGTGTCATTTTGGACTTACCTTTTAGATGCACCATTGTCGAAAACTCTAGAAAATCTGACAGCACGAAACTAGCCGTTGTTGTCCTACTTTTCACTTCTATAAAGGCCATTAAAACTTGATTTTCTGCAAGATTTTTGTTCTATCTTTCTTAGAAACACTCTTACACTTTAGAAAACAAAAATCTTCCTTTTCATTGTGCTTCAAATGTGAAATTGAATTGTTCAAAAGGTAAAAGGCTATTAGAGCTTATCTATTCATATCTGCTCAAACTTGTGAGCTATTTCTGTAAGTTTTCCTTCATTCTATCTGGTATCAAGGTTGTGGTATAAAACCTATTTGGGTTGAATCTTGTTTGATATGAATATATCAAGGTTATGGTGTAAAACCCGGTTGGGGTGAACCTTGATTGTGTGTTTGAAGAGATTGGGTGTAAAACCAAATGGTGATCCTCTGATATAAGACTGGTGTAGCCTACCACTATTGATTTGGAAAAAATGTTTTAGTGATTTTGTTGAAATGCTTAAGTGGGTATTGAAGGTAGTGGATGTAGATCGGTTGAAGATCAAACCACTATAAATCCTTGTGTCTTCTCTTTTGCATTTCATTCGCATTTCACTGCTGCATTTTTATTGGTTTTTAGATAAAATTTTTTTTATCTCAATCTCTACATTTGTTGATCAGTATTAAAGACATTTATATTCCACTGAAAGTCTGTATTTAATGCCTCAACTTCCCATCTTTAAAACAACCATCTTCTTGCCATTTAGTGGTGCTTTAAAAGATTCTTGTTTGCACTCCATTAGTTGCAAAGTAATCTGTCTTTGTGGACAAAAATATTACACTCCTCTTTGCATTTATTATTTGTATCAAAGAGTTTTATGCAGTTGGATAAAACTGTTATTGTTGCTTCATCTACCCATCTTACCTATAAATCTTATTTCCAGCATTTAGTAGAGTTTTGAAAGTTCTTCACACAAGTTTGCATTTTTGAACTCTCACCTTGTTTGGCTTTTATCAAAAAGACATCAAAGAATTGTTTGTAAAATTGCATTTGTTTGCCATAAACCTTATTCAACCCCCCCCCACTAAGGTTTATCAAATATATCTAGGGTTTCTAGGTTGCTTATCTCTCCTAATGTTCTAATCTTTAGACTCAAGTATTTGCATTCTTCAATTTATATTCCAAAATCCATATTTGAGTTCTATTTAATGTTCTTTAATATATAATCTTTTGAGCTATGATTTTCATGTGAAAGGATACTTCCACGATTCATATCACTTCATCAAATCTTTAAATTGTTCTTCAAGAGCTTTGGAGGTTTAGTAATCAAGTGCTTATCATCAAATTATTGCTCTATTTAAAAATCAAGCTATTAGGCCCTTGAATAGATATTTTTTCTTTAAAAAATTGAACAGAAGACTCATCCTTTAAATTATGATTTTTTTTTCAAGGATTTATAATGTACTTTTATATTTATTAAGCTTTATAGTTGTCACTATTTTTCTTATCTTTAATATGCATTCCCAAAATTTATTATATGCAGATAATTCTAAAATTAGAACTGTAACACTTAAAGAGTTTAGCTCTTAAGGGAAACTGTGATCCACAACTTTAGAACCATAGTTAGGACTATTCTTGAGGTTTAAAATTATTACATACTTTTAATTGATGTAACACTTGGATGACAACAACAAATCTAATAATTTATTGGTAATTTTACCTTCTATGAATCTAGCATCCAAATGACATAGAGATATACTAATGCATACATCGAAATATTTTATTTTGTTTGCTATATAATTTTGTTAGAATTAATTTTTGCAATTTTAATGTTCATATAGATATTTTTATTCTTGATAAATATATGCACTATAATTTAAAAAATTATTACAATAACATTAAATACGTTAAGTGTTTTAAAAATGTTAATTAAAAAAAAAAAACACTCTATACTCTATCTGATGCGAAACCCTACAAGCCAAAGTTTTGTAAATCTACAATCGATCAAGATAGAGCTAACTTTTTCAAGTCACAAGTCGTTTTGACCAGTCTCAAACCCTTAGACCAAAAGGACTACAAAACCCTTGACAGAACTATGAACTCTGTAGGCAAAGTACTAAAAGACCCTATATGATATCACTCAAAGGATGATCAATCATTTACTACGAAAAAGTTATCTTAGTTTGCCAAGGAACCTAAGAAAAAACACTCATAGAGAGAATAACACTCACAATTGTATTAATAATTGAATCTCCTATTACAATAGTTAGAAACCTTTATATAGACTTAGGTTTCTTGGAAAACAAGCAATTACTAAAACATGAAAATTGTCTAAAGTGGTTAGGAAAATAGAATAATTAACTAAAGTGATTAGGTAACTAGAATAATTTCCTAAAGAAAATGAAAATCCTCAATTATAAAAATTTCCTAAAGGAATATGACTCAAAAGCAGTAACAAAATATTGAGGAATATTGCTGTGATCTACAAAATATCTTCAGAATATTCGTTGTGATCCTTTAGGCCACTTGCAAGCCCACGTATCTCTTTGAACTCCCTAATCTCCAAAATGAATATGTTTGATGATGAATGGACCTTTTGGAAGCCTCCAATATCTTTAATAGGTAGCTCTTGTTGCCAATTTGATATAAAACCTTGCAAAACGTCCGTAAAACTTTTGACTCTTGCTCTAGTAATTGGTCCACTATGTAATTGTAATGAATTCTTGTCTTTGAAATGATTGAATTTATATCATTCCTCCCTTCTTGAAAAGGATTCGTCCTCAAATAAACACCTCCTATATCAAACAAAGATATATTAAAAATATGAAAAGTAGCACTAACGTTAAACTCACTTAGAAGATCTATTGTGTAAGAATTATTATTTATTCTTTCCAACACTTGGAATGGACCAACTCCACATGCAAAATCAATTTGATTCTTAATTTCCCTAATTGGTAGTAGTCCCTTAGGGAGTTCTGTAGGAAATACATATTCAAATCCCTACAATAATACAATAAAAGAACTAGGGAGAGATGGGTTAAGAGTGTCAACAGTAAAAAGAGACTCTTTAAAAAGGAGTTAAATGACAGGCTCATTTACATTAATAGCTTCTATTACTTATCTCTCTTTTGCTTAATTTTTTTTTTAACCTTTTTGATGCGTTTAGATTTGGCCATAAAAATCATACAAAAACTAAGCACATTCCCAATCAAGTTTAAATTAAAACGTTGGACCCAAATCACACATATGAGCAAGCATACTCATCATTACTGAGCATAGGGTTTAAACGAGTGTTGATCCTCAAGGAACAAGTAAACATTAATTACCCATCTTTCATTGTTTAACCAACTCGATAAAGTGAAAATCAAATAAAAAAGAAAACTAAAAAGAAAATAAAATAAAAATATGTACATGTCAAGGATGGAGAAGTATGCAACTCAAACCATTGATTAGACAACCATGATCTTCAAGAACTTAACCATTATCATAATCAATCATTCTCTCGACACCATGAAGGATTAAGGTAAATTAGCATCACTTGGTCTGTCTCAACTAATTACTACCTTCTAGATAAATTAGCATCACTTGGTCTGTCTCAACTAATTCATCCAAAAGATGTATTAAACACAATCCTTAATTAAATTTCCGTGGTCTGACAAATTTAAAATATGAAATTAATCAATGAATTCTTGGTCTAGCGAACATCAATTAACCTTTAATTACTCAATCCTTGGCAATTAACCTTTTTTGTCTAGCAAGTTAACAGCCAATGAATGCGAAAATTAATCAATTGCAACCATCATCAACCTCTTTGGTCTAGTAAGTTAACAATAGAAACAATCAACTAATCTCGGAATATGCCCAAGTAATTAAATACCAAGAAGAACAGTCAATTAATCAAAAGATCAAATAACTCCAAGAATCATTATTATCTAAAATAATGTCAAATTACAATAGAACAATTAAAACATCATTGTCAAGAAAAAGAAAATAAAGTAAAAGAAAGAACTCATAGACAAGCCTCCTTCTTCTTCTTTTGAAAACCTTCTTGTACAACCCTCCTTGAACTTGAAGAATTCCTCCTTAGACTGAGTGATTTTCTATGATGATCAATGAATTCTCTCATTTTTCCTTGTGTTTTTCATCTATTTATAGGCTAAAGAAGTGCCTAAACTCGTAGGTATAAAGTTATTGGTCGAGTAAAAGTTGAAAGATGCTAAAACTCCCCAGATTTCCAAAAACGTGTCAAAAGATCACAACACGGCCTTAGGAACAGATCACAGCCGGCGCCGCCTGTGTTCTATTTCTCCACTTGTTTGTCGATTTTTCTCTGAATTTTGCACATACGTTCCAGACTGCAGCCGGCGCCGCCTCCAGCCTTACAGCCGGCACCGGTTAGGCTCTGTTCTACTCTGCTTCTCCAATTTTTCCATTGCTTTAAAGTCCGTGCATCCAGTGTATAGCCGGGCCGCCTCTGCTCTGTTTCGCAACGGTTTTGCTTCATTTTACCCAAAAACCTGAAATAATGACCAAAATACCTTTCTAAGGGTAAAATCTCAAATATGAAAGAATATGACTAGTTATTGCACAAAATGTATTACAAAAGAGCCTCAAATAACTACACAAAATATAACCAAATTAGCCCCTATCATATTCCCCCACATTTAGCTCTTTGCTTGTCCTCAAGCAAAGCATCAAGAATAAGTAGAAAAAACGCAAGGTTTTACTCATATCACTCAATAAATTCCCAAAACATATCTTCAATGCTTTCTTTACTTATGAACATAAAACATATGATACTAAATCTTTCACAGCCAATGCAAGACTTGTGTAGTGATAAATGACTTAGTAGAACCATCACAATACTTCACAATATTCTCAAACCATTAGAAAGAAGTTAGTTCAAAAAGAATATGCATTCTATATGTTTACTTTTCATACACTCTCTCCACTAATCCGAGGCATATCATGATTCTACCTAGATCAAGTAGGACTTTTAAGCTTGTAATGTAAGGTTAAAGGTTTGTAATGCGGCTTAGCAAACGAAGGATATAGGAACATCAAAAGTCAAAGAAAAACTGAGAGTAAGCAAGAAAAGGGTAACCAAAATAAACCTATAATTCCCAACTCTTCTTGCTCTCTTATTCCAAGAACCAATCAAACCATAACCTTATATAACAACCTTTACGCATTTCAAGCAAATCCTGCATTTTTTTTTTCACCTCTTCTTATCATCAATTCTTTTCCTCCCAAGATCAATCAATTTTCCAGCAATGGTAGCAAGTATCTTATATGAACTTACTTTTACAGTTCACTCACCATCTCTTTTGTGATTTTTTCGCTTTTTTTGTCTTCAATTCTCTTTCAATTCTTTCTTCTTTTACTCCTTTTTTTTTTCAGCTTGCATTCTTTTTTTTCTCAATCTTTCAACTTCTTCCTTTCATTCCACTTCCTCTCTTTTCCCAGCTCCAATTGTAATTGATCCATGACTAAAAGTAATAAGTCATAATCTCTCTCCCTGCATTGTTCTCAACATACATACACTTTCATCCTTGAAGAGCATAAAGATTTGGAAATTATACAAATTCTCAGTACAAGTAATGGACAAAATATCGTGACGGGTTGTAAAGAAAGAAATCACCAATTTAAGCTCAAAATAGGCACTAGAGATAATATAGCACTATGTAGGCTTAAAAAGCTCAAACTATCTAAAGAAGGCCTATTACCGTCATCCCTAAGTTAAATCATGAATCTCTTTCTTATTTCGCCTCGAGAGGTATTCAAGTAAGTTCTAGAATGCTCCACACATTTTAGAGAAAAAAAACAGGTATAAGAATAATGCAAAACATTTGATCAAGAACTACTTTGTCCAAGTGAGTGCGAAAAGTCATGCATAAACCATAAATGATCTAGAACATATGCTCTATAATTCATCATAAAGACATGCACTAAAAATATGGCTTGAAATCTCCAGAAAATCAGAAAATTTCTTAGAAAAATTTGAAAAATTTTGTTCCCAAGAAAGCTAAAGAGTATATAGAAGACTTGTCAATCAAACCACTCCCACACACTTAAACTGAACATTGTCCTCAATGGGCAAATAAATAGAACCAAAACAATCAATACCAAGGGACCAAAAAGATAAAGAATAAGAGATAAGAAAAACAAACTTCCATTAATCGTGTTGTACAAGAGATAAATGCTTGAAGAGTGAGGCATCATCAAAGTACCTATGCGAAGTCATCAAACAGCATGTTCACCTGTTCGGGATGTGGAAGACTGCCACCCACATAACATTTCATCCAATGGCTATTAACTTTAAAAGTTTCCCGAGTGGGGTGAGTAAGGTCTAGGGTGCTAAAAGGGCCGATCTTACTTACCGTGAATGGTCCTAACCACCGAGATTTCAACTTTCAGAAAAAAGTCATAAATGAGAATTGAATAACAAGACTTGATCGCCTATTGCAAAGTCATGTGGTCCAGTAATATGCTTGTCGTGCCAAGATTTCACTTTTTCTTTGTACCGGAGTGACGTATCATAGGCATCTTTTCGCAATTCCTCCAAGGCCGTGAGTTGAAATAACTGAGACTTCCCAGCTGACTCAAGATCAAGATTGACTAGTTTTATTACTCAATAAGCTTTGTGTTCAATTTCAACTGGTAGGTGATATAATTTACCATATACTAACTGAAATGGAGTCGTGCCAATTGGTGTCTTATAGGCTGTTCGATATACCCAAAGGGTATCATCTAGTTTTAAGCTCCAATCCTTTCTAGTGTGGTTGACAATTTTTTCCAAAATTCGTTTGAGTTCTCTATTAACCACCTCAACCTGTCCACTTGTTTGAGGGTGATACGGGGTGGCCAACCTATATTACACACCTAGGTGTGTGAGGACTTTTTTCATTTGTGCATTACAAAAATGAGTCCCCCTATCACTAATTAGGACCTTAGGCACACCAAATCGAGTAAAAAGTTTTTTTACAAATTTGACTACCACCCTTGTATCATTAGTAGGTAAGGGTTGGGCTTCTACCCATTTAGAGACATAATCCACTACCACCAAGATATATTTATTCCCTAAAGAACTAGGAAAAGATCCCATGAAGTCTATGCCCCAACAGTTAAATACTTCACACGCTTGGAAAATTTGTGAAGGCATCTCATTAGATTTAGAAAGGTTACCTGTACGTTGACACCTATCACAACTTTGGACAAATCTGCGGACATCTTTAAATAATGTGGGCCAATAGAATTCGGTGTCTAGCACCTTTCGTGCAGTGTTGTTGGCTTAGTAATGTCCTCCAGCAAGTCCTTCATGACAATGTCAAAGAATATCTTCCCCTTCCTTAGCATCCACGCACCTCCGAACGATTTGGTCCGCACAACACTTAAACAAATATGGGTCATCCCAAAAGTAATGTCGTACATCGGAGAGGAATCTCTTCTTTTGATGCATCGTGAGGTCTTTTGGCATAATTCCTGCAGCCAAGTAGTTAGCAAAGTCGGCAAACCATGGTGTGGTTGGGATCTCACCTTTTATGAGCAAAAGTTGCTCATTTGGAAAAGTGTCATCAATGTCTTCTTCTAGCAAGGATTCCAGGTGTGGATTATCCAATCTTGACAGGCGATCTGCAGCCAAGTTTTCTGCCCCCTTTTTGTCTCTAATCTCCCAATCAAATTCCTGTAATAATAGAACCCATCTTATCAATCTTGGTTTGGAATCATGTTTGGTTAGTAGGTACTTTAGGGCTGAATGATCCGTATATACAATAACTTTGGATAAAATAAGATAACAGCGGAATTTATCAAAGGCAAACACTATGGCCAGCAATTCTTTCTCGGTTGTTGTGTAATTTTCCTGTGCATCCGTTAGAGTCTTGTTAGCATAGTATATCGGTTGGAAGTGCTTGTTCCGTCTTTGTCCTAATACTGCATCAACTGCAAAGTCACTTGCATCACACATTAGTTTAAAGGGAATAGACCAATCTGGGGCAATTAGAATGGGTGAATTAATCAATTTCTCTTTAAGTATGGTAAAAGCGTTGATACATTTATCATCAAAACTAAATTTAGCATCCTTTTCAAGTAAGAAGTAAGAGGTTTCGAAATTTTTGAGAAGTCAAAGATAAACTGCCTGTAGAAACTTGCGTGACCAAGAAAGCTCCGTATAGCTTTTACCGAAGTCGGAGGAGGTAGCTTCTCGATTGCTTTAATTTTTGCTCTATCGACCTCAATACCCTTCCTTGAAATTTTGTGCCCTAACACAATACATTCTTTTACCATAAAGTGGTACTTTTCCCAGTTAAGCATGAGGTTAGTCTCTTCACATCTTGCGAGCACCTTCTCAAGGTTAGATAAGCACAAATCAAATGAGTCACCAAAAATTGAGAAATCATCCATAAATACCTCCATGATATCCCCACGAGTCCTTCAAATATAGCTATCATGCATCTTTGGAATGTTCCGAGGCCATTGCAAAGGCCAAATGGCATCCTACGATATGCAAAAGTACCATATAGACATGTGAAAGTAGTCTTTTCTTGGTCCTCTGGAGCTATGGGAATTTGTAAGTAGCCTGAGAATCCATCTAAGAAACAATAATACTCGTGTCCGGCTAACCTTTCCAACATTTGGTCAATGTAAAGAAGAGGGAAGTGATCTTTTCTAGTAGTTTTGTTTAACATCCTATAATCTATACAAAATCTCCACCCCGTGACCAATCTCATAGGGACTAATTCATTTTTATTGTTGGGGCTCACCGTTATTCCTCCTTTATTTGGTACCACATGAGTAGGACTTACCCAACTGCTATCTGAAATAGGGTAAATGATGCTAGAATCTAAGAGCTTAACCACCTTACCTTTTATCACTTCACTCATATGTGGGTTCAACCTGCGTTGGGGTTGCACAATGGGTTTTGCATTTTCTTCCATCAAGATCTTGTGTGTGCAAAAAGATGGACTAATGCCTTTAATATCAGTAATCTTCCAAGCTATCACTCTTTTATATTTTTCCAAAATACTTACCAGCTTGGTCTTTTGTTTTGGCTTGAGATTTTTGGTAATGATGACAGGTAACTTACGATCCTTAGCCAAGAACACATATTCCAAATGCTCAGGCAGGTCCTTTAAGTCCACTTCGGGAGGATCATCTACAGATGATTTTATTCTCTCCAAAATGCGTTTTTCTATGTCCAAATTCTGCATCCCATCCTTGTTAAGAGATTCCTCTAGATATGCCATTGATGTTTCCATTAATTCCTCCTCAACAGATTCTTGCATCAACTCAAAAATTGGTTTGTCAAGAATATCAACTCTTAGACACAAATCATCAGAAGTCATAGGTTGTTGCATGCTCTTATGGATTTGAATTATGACTTCCTCATCCCCAACCCTTAGTGTTAATCTCCTCCCATGGATGTCAATTAATGCTTTTGCTGTAGCTAAGAAGGGCCTACCTAAGATTAAGGGGACTTTAGAATCTTCGTCCATGTCAAGAATAACAGAATCCACAGAAAATATGAATTTATCAACTTTTACCAACACATCTTCAATGATGCCCCTAAGGTATTTGATAGAGCGATCCGCAAGTTGAATACTCATCCTAGTGGGCTGTGGTTCTCCTAGGCCTAGCCTTTTAAATGTTTATATGATAGTAAATTAATGCTAGCACCTAGGTCAGCTAGTGCATTACAGACATAAAGAGTGCCAATTAGACATGGGATAGAGAAACTCCCTGGATCTTTTGCTTTGTGGGGCAAACTTGAGTTGTCCTACAAGATGGCTAAGCATTCTTCGTTAAGGACTACTGTAGACAATTCTTTCAGTTGCTTTTTGTTGAGAAGCATACTTTTGAGGAACTTGGCATATTTGGGCATGTGGATTAAAGCTTCACTGAGAGGGATGTTTATGTACAGTTGTTTAAATACCTCTAGGAATTTGTTGAACTGGGCGTTTTTTCGGGCCATGTGTAGACGAGTAGGGTATGGTATGTTAGGCTGAAAAGTGGGTTTTTCAGGAGGTGGACAAGGGATAGCCAGTGCCGGTTCTAGGCTTCCAGCCGGTGCCGATTCCATTCTGTGTTGCAAGGTTTCGGTGTTGACGGACATCCGGCGCTGGTTCTCTTCTTCCAGCCAGCACTGGCCCTCATCTGTTGTACTATCTGGCAATTCTTTTCCACTTCGCAATGTGATAGTAGCTATTTCCATACTGGCTAATGGTGTGAATTCATGAGATTTTATTACCATATCAGTCAAAAACCAGATTTATTGTTCCATATTGCGGATCATTGCTTCGAATTTTTCGAAGGTGGAATCAATTTCTTGAAAACGCCTCGTGACATGCCCTAGGAATTTACCAACTAAGGTTTCAAGTTCTATTGATTATGGCGCTGTGAGTGTTCCCTCTGAGGCATAATGGGAGTACTGCTCCCTGTTGGACCTCTTTAGATCCCAATTCGCCATTTCTCCTAAATAAGGAGATGAGTTAGATAGGAAAATTACAAAAATACGTAGTTAGTTTAAAAGACGTAGTTCAAGTTAGTTAGGTTAGTTAGGTTATAAGGTTATACAAGAATACACGAAATACAAAAGATAGCATCGTTTTGCAGTAAGAACAAACATACATATTTACATATTTACATGGTTAAATCAACAAAATCCAAGCTTTCATGCTATTATTCCTTGGCAACGGCGCCAAAAACTTAATGCATTTAGATTTGGACATAAAAATCATACAAAAACTAAACACATTTCTAATCAAGTTTAAATTAAAACGTTGGACCCAAATTACACATATGAGCAAGCGTACTCATCATTACTGAGCATAGGGTTCAAACGAGTGTCGATCCTCAAGGAACAAGTAAACATTAATTACCCCTCTTTCATTATTTAACCGACTCGATAAAGTGAAAATCAAATAAAAAAGAAAACTAAAAAGAAAATAAAATAAAAATATGTACGTGTCAAGGATGGAGAAGTATGCAACTCAAACCATTGATTAGACAACCATGATCTTCAAGAACTTAACCATTATCATAATCAATCATTCTCTCGGCACCATGAAAGATTAAGGTAAATTAGCATCACTTGGTCTGTCTCAACTAATTCATCCAAAAGATGCATTAAACACAATCCTTAATTAAATTTTCGTGGTCTGACAAATTTAAAACATGAAATTAATCAATGAATTCTTGGTCTAGCGAACATCAATTAACCTTTAATTACTCAATCCTCGGTAATTAACCTCTTTGGTCTAGCAAGTTAACAATAGAAACAACCAACTAATCTCGGAATATGCCCAAGTAATTAAATACCAAAAAGAATAGTCAATTAATCAAAAGATCAAATAACTCTAAGAATCATGATTATCTAAAACAATGTCAATTTGCAATAGAACAATTAAAACATCATTGTCAAGAAAAAGAAAATAAAGTAAAAGAAAGAACTCATAGACATGCCTTCTTCTTCTTCCTTTGAAAACCTTCTTGTACAACCCTCCTTGAACTTGAAGAATTCCTCCTTAGATTGAGTGACTTTCTATGATGATCAATGAATTCTCCCCCTTTTCCTTGTATTTTTCATCTATTTATAGGCTTAAGAAGTGCCTAAACTCGTAGGTATAAAGTTCTTGGTCGAGTAGAAGTTGGAAGATGCTAAAATTCCCCAGATTTCCAAAAATGCGTCAAAAGATCACAGCACCGCCTTAGGAACAGACCATAGCCGGCGCCGTCTTGGTCCTTCGGAGCCGGCACCGCCTGTGTTCTATTTCTCCACTCGTTTGCCGATTTTTCTCTGAATTTTGCGCATACGTTCCAGACTGCAGTTGGCGCCGCCTCCAGCCTTACAGCCGGCGCCGATTAGGCTCTGTTCTACTCTGCTTCTCCAATTTTTCCATCACTTTGAAGTCCGTGCATCCAGTGTACAGCCGGCGCCGGTTCCAGGCTTCCAGCCGGCGCTGCCTCTACTCTGTTCGCGACGATTTTGCTTCGTTTTATCCAAAAATCTGAAATAATGACCAAAATACCTTTCCAATGGTAAAATCTCAAATATGAAAGAATATAACTAGTTATTGCCCAAAATGTATTACAAAAGAGCCTCAAATAACTACACAAAATATAACCAAATTAGCCCCTATCACTTTTCTTTTCTTCCATGTGTTTTCCACTTTTTTCATCTCTCATTTCTCTTTACTTTTCTTTTTCTTTTGAACCCTTTTTTTTTTTCCCCAACACTCTCTTTTTCTTTTCTTATTTGAGTTTCATATACTTGTTTTGGGTAAGGGATGCAAGGTTGACCTTTTTATAGTCATGTAAAAAAGTGTATGTATTATTGTAGCCACTATGTACCACCTTATAATCAAATTACTTTGGATGCCCCAAAAAGATATGACTAGCTTGCATGTGAACTATATCCACATAGAACATCATCCTTGTATCTTCTAATAGAGAACGTTACCAATACTTGTTTAGTAACTCTTACCTCTCTACAATTATTCAGACATTGCAATTTATGGGGGTTAGCGTATTTTATCCAAGGTAATATCAGTTTGTTCACAAGAATAGTACTAGCTACATTAGTATACCTTTCACCATTAATAATTAAATTACATACATTGCCATTAACAAAACACATTGTATGGAAAATATTATCCCTTTACTTCTTGTTGTCATCTTTCTTCAATTGCAAGTTCAATGATATTTTTATCACAACGACTTCTCTATCCCTAGGGTATTTAATATATTCTTCTTTATCACCATCTTCAAGAAGTGGTATGGAGTCGTCCCTTTCATTATCACTAGACAATTCTCTATATTTGATCATCATTATTCAATTGTTTGGACATTGGTGGGATAGATATTCATGTCCCCTACATTTATAACAAATAATTTCTCTATTTCTTTTAAGAGGTTCAATGGATTTAATTTTATCCTTAGGAGTTTCTTTTATTTGTGCCTTATTTTCATTTCTCCAATTAGTCTTAGATGAATTGGATTGGTTGAATGAAAGTTTGATTACCCCCTGATAGGAATCCATCCAAGCCACATCCCAAAGCTCAAAAAGGGAGATAGAAACTCAAATCACACTTCGTGAAGCTTTTGAAAAATTAAAAGTATAACGGATTTTAAGCAGGAATTCAAGCAAACAAAACTATCAAGCTAAGAAGTGTGAAGCGTGTAAAGAAATGGGTGCCAAAAAGAGTTCAAGATGATCAACAACTCATATGGAGGGTCAAGGGCATCTATTGCATGACAAAGGATATCAAGGAGAATAAGTTTGAGTGCAAAAATAGGGCCTACATAGCTTGAATGCACGAGCGTGGTTGAAGCTATGCATTTTGTAAAGAATTTTGCTCCCAGCAGTTAGGTACATGGCCAGATGTACAAATATACACCAAACAGTGCCTATTGCAAAAGTTGTGTACGACCAGATGCATGACCGTGCATCTGCCTGTGCACATGCTAATTTTGTGATCTAGACTCGGGCATAACCGTGTGCCTCATATATATGGTCATACGACATCATTGAAGATAATTTTATGCTTGTTTTGAAGTAGTTTCGATTTATCTAGCTTGTCACGAATTTGTAATAGTTTTAGGACTTATTTTACTTATTTTCAAGCTTTCTTTGACTAAGAATTGTAACCTTAAAGTAGCTTAGGGTTGGGGCTCTATATTTACCCTATTATAAAATTATAAATACAAAATATAATTTAGATATTTTGAGTTGAATCAAAGAGTCTCTTTTCGAGAGCTTTAAGAGGTGATTCCTCATGAGTATTTCTCATGATCATCAAGACTATTCTTAGGGTCTAGTCATTTCCTATGAATCTAGTCTATAACCCTCTAGGATAGATTAATTAATTTTTTAAGTTGGGTTTTAGATTCTTGATAATCTAAGGTTCTTGTTAGAGGTAAATTTGATTGCCTAAGTCATTCCTTTAACTGTTCTTAGTTTCTTGTTGAATCAATGGTCTTGGGTTATGATTTGAAAGACTTGATTCTCTCCATTCTTGGGTTCTAGGTTCTTTATTTTGGTTTAGGATTCTAGTATTTTGAATTGAGAATTTGTTTTCTTGATAAAAACTTTGTTTTGTGTCACTTTTGGGTCTTGTAATTTTTCCTTAATTTTCGCCACGAAATTTACCTTTAAAATTAGTCCCCAAGCTCACATCACCCCCTTTTCTTTTGAGTTGCTTTTCCATCTTTATTGCCATGTTAGGAATTTCCTCCAAATCTAAGTAATGATGAAGTTTCACCACATTAGCAATGTCTCGGTTTAATCCTTAAAGGAATCTTGACATTGTAGCTTCACTATCCTCCACAAATATTAGCTCAAATCATGGCCATATCCATCTCCTTGTGATAGTCTTTTGTGCTTTTATTCCCTTAGGTAAGTGCAGGAGCTTTTGATAAAGCTCCCTATAGTAATGTGAAGGAACAATTTTTATTTTTCATTATTTTCTTTAAATCATCTCAAGTTTCAATAGGATCTTCATAATTTTTCTTCCTTGATTTAATTAATTGATCCCACTAAATAACAACATAATGAGAAAATTTAACAATAGCTAACTTTACCTTTTCTTTTTTGGAGTAGTTGTAGCAGTCAAATACCAATTCAACTTTTCTTTCCTATTCCAAATATGATTCGAGCTCATTTTTCCCTTGGAATGAAGGAATTTTCATTTTGATAGAGTTGATGTTGCCATCTTCTCTATCCTCCCTCCTTAGTCTATCTTTACGCCTTCTCGTGTCTACTTCTTCACAGCCTTCATTTTCCTCAGTATCTCCAACTTCTTTGTCCCTTCTATGAGTTCTTTTCTTAGTAGTCCAACAAGAGTTGTTGGCTCTAGTAGACTGCACACTTTCATCCAATCCAATCTACTATTCATGAAAGTAAGTTGTCTTTGGATTTGCTCCAAGGAAATTAGAAAGCTCATCTCCTCCTTGAAAAATTTGGTTTGCTCTTGTTTCTTAGAATTTTTGTGCTATGTTCTGGTGACTTGTTTAAGTACCTATAAGAATTTTTATTAAAAATATTTTCTCATGCACACAATCTCATGTGTTTACATTCGAAAAGATGGTACTCCTCTCGTGTACACACTCTTTTATAGATTTTTAAATAATAATCTCACATTTTGCCTTTTACCACTCTAGTTAGTTCCTAGGAAGACTAAGTGCTTAGGAAAATCACCTAAAAAATGACACACCCAAGTACTAAATTTAGTAATGCCTAAATTGTTCTAAGGATTAAGAGTAGAAATTGACTTACTGAGAGAATGAACAAAAGATAAAGTCTAATCAATCAGATATCCCAAGATTGGATTTTCTTTTCTCTTTTTTTTTTTTTTGTTTTGGTAATTTAAAAGAACAAGTTTTTTTTTTTCCTCCAACATGTAATAAAACTTTTATTTTATTTTTTTTAATGAGGAACCAAGAATGGACAATAAATAAAAAGATAGAACTTAGATTGGGGAGTCTTAGTTCTGATACCAAGATGATGTAAAACCCCACAAGCTAAAGACTTGTAAATCCACAATCGATCAAGATAGGACTAACTTTTCCAAGTTAGAAGTTGATTTGACTGACCTCAAACATCTAAACTAAAGGAACTAGAGACCATTAGTAGAACTACAAACTTTGTAGGCAAAGCACTACAAGCCCTCATGTTATGTGACTCAAACGATGATCAATCTTTCACTACAAAAAAGTTATCTTAGCTCGTCAAGGAATTAAAAAAGAACTCTTACAAAGAGAATAACACTCACAATTATATTAATGATTGAATCTTCTATTACAATAGTTGGAAGTATTTATATAGAGTGAGGTTTCTTAGAAAATAAGAAATTACTAAAACATGACAATTGCCTAAAGTGATTAGAAAGTTAGAATAATTATCTAAAGTGATTAAGCAACTAAAATAATTTTCTAAAGAAAATAAAAATACTTAATTACAATAATTTTCTAAAGGAATATGATTCAAAAGTGATAACAAAATATTGAGGAATATTGTTATGATCTAGAAAATATTTTCAGAATATTTGTTGCGATTCCTTGGGCCACTTGGAAGCCCACACATCTCTTTAGACTCTCCAATCTCCAAAATAAAGATATTTGATTATGTATGGGCCTTTTGGAAGCCTCTAATATCTTCAATAGATAGCTCTCATTGCCAATTTGACATAAAGCCATGCAAAACGTCTTTAAATCTTTTGGCTCTCGATCTAGTAATTGGCCTACTAGGTAATTGTAATAGATCATTGGCCTTGAGACAATTGGATTTATATCACTATTGAAATTCTCAATTTATCCCATTTAAAAAAATGTGCCAATATAACCCTCAAAGATAACAAAGTTAAAAAGTTAATGGAATAAAAAATATTTTTTTAATAAATCATATGATATACCACAATTGTCCTTACCATGTTTTTAAATCAAAACCCTAAATCATTTTTTACCTATCCAACCCTAGCTCCGCTACACCCACTGTTGCTGCTTCCCAATAGTTGCCTCCCCTCTTCTTCCCATCTTTTTTTCTCTCTTTCCACCTACGACACATACAGTGAGCTTCTTCTTCTCTCTTTCCATGTGCAACACATGCAGCTTTGCAGCCTTCTTCTTTTTTCCGTCTATGGCTACCTTCTTTTCCACCATTCCCCCACCCTTGCTAGTCCTTCCTTCACAGCCACCTCCCCTTTCTTCTTTTTCTTCTCCTCTTGGTTGTTGCTACTCCCACCTCCCTTCTCTCCCTTACCGCAACCACCACTACCTCACCACACCACACCGCTCCCCCCCTTTTCTTTTTTTTTCTTCCCTTATTCTTTTTTTCTTGCAACACAATTCCTTCCCTCTAACTTTCCTTCAATGTCAGCCATCCATATTCAAGTCCTACATTTTTTTCCCTCAAGTCCTATTCATTACCTTTTTCTCTCAAGTCTCCTACTTCTTTCCCTCCTTACCTCGCCCCTCACTTGCCCTCACCTCATGACCCCGCCCCTCTATTCTTTGCTTCTTCTTCTTCTTCTTTCTTTACTTTTCTTCTTCTCTCCTCCTTCATTGCTGGCCAACCCCTCTCTCCTTCTTTCTCTCACCCTTGTTGCAAGTCTACCGCACCCTTCTATGATGCTGCTTCTTCTCTTTCTTCTCTCTTCCATCTCCCTCACCTTCATCATCACAATCACTATCCTCACCTTCATCTCTGCCTTTCTATCATTTTTTTTTCTAGGAAAAGAGTTCTTTTTTTTAATCCTAAAATGTCTGAAATAGCTTTAATAAAATGGTAAATACTAATGTGCTAACATGTATTTGAGATATTTCACATAATCCATTGGTGGGTGTCTAAATGATTTGGATGAATTTTCAATTAATGGGTAACATTGACACAAATTTTTTTTACTAGGGGGTAAATTGAGAATCGCGATGGAGTACAAGGTATTTTTTTTTTTCCTCTTCAATTAACCCTTTAAAAAATGTTACACATCCCTATCTTTTCAAAAATTTTTTGATTTTTTTAAAAAAAATTTGTTTAAGTTAGAAAGCCTTGCTGAATTTTAGAATTATTTATATTATTTTGTAATACTTTCATCCTCTTTACATTTAATGATTATTTGTGAGATAATTTTTTTTATTAAATATATTTATATATTGAAAAAATATTTTATTCTAATAATAGTTGTACTTGTAAAAGGTAAAATAAGAAATATTATTGGATTTAATGTTTTGTTATTCAAGTGTTACATCTAGAGGAGGGAAGTAATATTGAAATATCAAATAGTCCAGATGATATTACTATAAACTGTTGGAGAAATGTGATGTGGACCTCTATACAGTAAATGGAACAAAGGTTGTAGCACTTGCTATGGAGACTTATCATCTACATTACCTTCCGGATTAATTATAGAATTAGAAAACTATTATTATATACCAGTTTTACTTAAAAATATTATCTCAATTGCTTGTTTAGATTTGTTTGGATTTCATTTAAATTTTAAGAATAAAAGTTATTCTTTTTCATTAAATGATATCCATTATAGTACTGCAACTTTGATGAATGGTTTATATGTTCTAGAAATGGAAAATTAAGTTCTTATAAATACTAAAAGGCTAACAAAGATAACACAAACCCGTCTTACTTATATTATTGTCGTTTAGGCCATGTAAATGAGAATCGCATTTCTAAGTTATTTAAGTGTGGTGACTTAGGCTTATTTGATTTTGAAACATATGAGACTCGTGAATTTTGTTTACTAGGAAAAATGACTAAAATCTCTTTTTCTAAGAAAGGGGAAAGGGCTAAGTAATTATTGGAACCAATACATACTAATATATGTGTACCAATTGCATTGCAAGTAAGAGGGGGTTAGTAATACTTCATAACCTTCATCGATGATTATTCTCGATTTGAGTATTTGTATTTAATGAAATACAAATTTGAAACTTTTGACAAGTTCAAATAATTCAGAAATGAAGTAGAGAAACAACTTGGTAAGAATATTAAAACTTTAAGATCCGATCGAGGAAGTGAATATTTAAGTCAAGAGTTTTTATGTTATTTTAGAGATAATGAGATATTGTCTCAATAGATTTCAGCATATACATCTTAGTATAATGGTGTTTTTGAAAGAAAGAATCGAACTTTAGTAGATATGGTTTGATCCATGATGACTTTTGTTGTTTTAAAGATGGTTCGTGATATTGTCCAAAAGAGAAAATGAGAAAAATAAAATATATTTCATCCATTTTTACATTGCTACTGAAAATCCACCATAACAATGATAGTTATTTTAAAAAAAGAAAAACGTTATTTAAAAAAACAGTGTGGTGGATGAATAAGTAAAAAAATTTTATCTACAAAAAATAATTAATAGTCAAATTTTGTTAACTACCCTATAATTTTTTATTGGGTTAATTTTCAATGTTTTTGATACTGTTTGGGGGAGCATTTGCACAATTCAAACGTACTTTTACGCTTCAAAACCTGTTTCTCGAGCCATTTGGGGATTAAAATTGTTTAAGCGTGTTAGAGTGGATTGCAACTTTCATGAGAAATATATATTTGAATTTTAAAAAAATGTAAGTTAACAAAATAAAATATGATATTTTGTAAGTAAATAATAGTTTTTGAGAAATTAAAATTACTTTCTTTTCTCAACTCAATAGCAATCCAAGTGCACCATTAGCATTTTGAATTGTGAATTTCAATGATTAGGAAAAGCTTGGGTACCCTAATATTTAGCAAACGTTTATTTCAATAATAATTTTTAATCGATTTTTTTTCAGTAATACTGAATATTAATTAAATTTATAATTTTATCATCTTTTAAAAATTTTTTATTCCCATATCATGATAGTTTACATCTTCTTTAATTGAGAAAAATATTTTATATTTATTTTTATGAATTTCTTTGATCTTATTTGTAAGAAAATTATTTCTTTGTACTATTCAGTTATTGCTAATTTAAATATAATAATATAAAAATGCATATATAAATTAGAAAATACCATAAAACTTAAAGGGAGAAGTTAATCAAGATTATTCCATGTAAATAAAGGTGATAGTTATTTTACATATTGTATAAATTTTAAAATCACATTTAAAATGAAATTATTAAATATATAAAATTATTGTGTTTTAATTCAAAATTTGTACAATCACAAGCGTTCTCAAGGGATTAAAATTACTTAAATTGAGTATTTTTCCCTTTCTCAACTCAATAGCAATCCAAGTACACACCATTAGCATTTTGAATTGTGAATTTCTATTATTAGGAAGAGCTCGTGTACCCTAATATTTAGAGAAATTTATTTCAATAGTAATTTTTAGTCGATTTTTTCAATAATATTGAATATTAAAAATATTTATAATTTTATGTATCTTTTTAATTTTTTATTCCTATATCATGATAGTTTACATCTTCTTTAATCAAGCAAAATATTTTAGTATTCATTTTGACGTATTTCTTTGCTCTTATTTGTATAGAAAAATTATTTCTTTGTATTATTCAATTATTGCTAATTTAAATATAATAATATACTAATGCATACATAAATTAGAAAATGTCATAAAACTTAAAGGAAGAAGGTAATCAAGATTATGCCTTGTAAATAAATGTGATGGTTATTTTACATATTTTATAATTTTAAAATCACGTTTAAAATAAAATTATTAAATACATAAAATTATCGTGTTTTAAATCAAAATTTGTACAATCACAAGTTCATAATCACATTTGACAGTTGTTGCATAAACTTTACTACCAGATGATGAAAATTTGAAAGGTAATAGGGGAACAAGAATGCGTGTTCTCGTTTCAAAATTAGCTTTTTGAAAAATTAATATTTCAAAATTATTTTGAAGATTGATTTGATTGTTTTCAAATGATAAACAAAAAAAAAAATTATGTTATTATATTATTCGAATTTAAATTGACTACTACAAAGTAAGAGCCTCTTCATGAATATGCGGCTATGTAGAACTAATGGAATAGGCTGTTGTAACAACAACAACAATAATAATAATAACTACTAAACCGAAAATACTTAGTCTTGTTCTTATAATGTTACTTTCAAATAATTTAATGTATCAAAATTTTAAAATTTAAAAACTAAAGATTGCGGATTCATGATAATTCATACCACAAAGTTTAAGATAATGAATTACTACTTTCATTTTAAAACAACTGTCATTTAAAATTTTTGTACAAGGAATAATGAAGTTATTAAAAACTATAAAAGTGAAAACTAGATAATAAATACAATACAATAAATAGAATAAGGGGTTTGCTAAAATAACTACATGAAGGCAGTATATTAACATTATACCTATTTTTTGGATAAAAAAAAACTAAAATACATAATTTAGCCACGTCACTAAAATAAAAGATAATTTAATAAAATTATCAATAATAATTAACAAATTATTAAGATCCATTACTTTAAAATAGATTCCTTTTTCTTATCTAACTCTTCCTTATCTTTTTTTAATTACAATATAGATGGCAATAAATCTTAAATTAGTGAACCAATATTTAATAAATTAAGATTTTATTTGTTTAGTCTTTTCTCTCTCTTTTATTTATTTATTTATTTATTATTGATAATGTCTTTTTTGTCTTAAAGCTCATGGTCTTTATCATTTTTTCTTTATTAATGTCAGATGGTGTAAGTTATGAAATTGAAATGATCTTGATTTTTTTGTTATAAAATTTCAAATGATCTTGAATTTTTTTTTTCAAGCTTAACTAATATGTAGCTTTTATTTTCTAATTTGGAGTGGACACCAATCATTTTTTATTTTTTTTTGGAAATGAAAATTTTCATTGATTGACAAGTGGTACAAAATAAATCAACTATGATATTAGTCCATATGAACCTAATTATTTATTTTTTTTATCGAAATGTAAATTGATTAATATTGATCAAAAGATATTTATAGAGAGGTTCACAAGTTAACAGTCAAGAGGATTATTAACTAGCAGTGGTCAATACAATTCTCAAAATTTGTCAGAACATTAGGGTACAAAGTAAAAATAACAGTCTACACAAGTGTTTTGATCCTTCAAGCAATTTCCAACAGTTGGCAAACTACTTCGTCAAACAGCGCCCTGTTACATGCATTCCAGATGTACTTGAGCATGGCAAGCATAGCAATAGCCTTAGCCTTAGCAATCCACGAAGTGCCATAGTTGGCTCGCTTGAACCATCTAAGGCAAGAGTTGGTCGTATTCATTGCTTGTGGTAAGTCCAGCCATACTTTAACTTCCATCCAAATAGGTGCATAAACTAAGCACTTGAAAAATAAATGGTTAGTTGTTTCCGGTTGTGCCTTACATAGTGGACAAGACAAATCATCCAGCCGGAACACAAGTGCATCCTTGGTCTTCAGTCATCCCCTAGCACAAAACTAGACTATGAATGAATGCTTGGGGATTAGGCCCTGTTTCTAAATAGTACTGGCCCAATAAACTTTCGATGAACTAAACCTAAGGTATTCATAAGCTTGACAAGTCATATGAACCTAATTAAGATCTATGCCTTGCATACATTGTGAATATAATCATTTATTGTTTCAAACAATTGCATCCTTCCACCATTTGCCATTTCAAGGCACATTAAAAAAAATATGACAACTTCATGATATCAATGATTTGTTAACTAGCCATTTTGAGACATGATAGAAGATAAAAAAATTGAAAATATATTAATATTAAAATAAGAATTATATAGAGGTTAATGAAAACGTAATAGAGCTAGAATTCTAACTTGTTTTCCGATTGTATTGTTATAATCTCTATTGTTTTTCCTTTCAATGGACAATTTCTAGAATCATGACCAATACCACCATGAATAGGAACATGATAGGAATCCACCCAAGCATCACACGAAAGCTAAAGAAGGGGGATGGAGATTCAAAGCTCACTCCATGGTGCCAAGGAAGAACTTAAATTACGAAGGCTTTTAATAGAGGATTCAAGCCAAACAAGCCACCAAACGAAGGAATATAAAGATATTAAAGAAGTGGGTGCCAAAAAGAAGATTGGAAAACCTTCAAGAAGACAAATCAAGAATAAAAAAAGTTGTCAAGTGATGGAGGATCAAAGAAGAGCCAAGAAGATCAAAGTTTAAACAACAATTAGTGGAGAGGGCTAAGCGAGCAAAAGAAGAGGCTGAAAATACAAGAAAAGCCGATTGTATGGAGATCAGTTCGGGTCCCGCGCTAGGCCCAACAATCCAACAAGCCTACTTGGTGCCAGGCTTTCTCGGCCCATTAGCCAATTGTGGCAACACCAACCCGGCACCAGGCCCATCTAGTAGACTCGGTGCCAGGTCAGTTTAGGCACTAGCCTTGTTTTATGATTTTTTTCTGTTTTATTTTATGTTTATTTTTAATTTAATTTTTTCTGTTTTATTATGTAATAAGGATATTTTATTATGCTTGTTTGGCTTGAATCTTCCATTGGAATTCTTCATAATTTAAATTCTTCCTTAGCACCATGGAATGTGGTTTAAATCTCCATTCCTCTTCTTTAGCTTTAGCATGATACTGGGGTGGATTCCTATCATTTCTCCCATCTTGAAGACGATTCATCTTCGAATTAACACCTATGTAAGATCTCAAACAAGAATCTTTTTGTGAAGACAAAAATACAAGATTATGCTCTCCTACATAAAGCACATTTTCCCCCCCATCTTTACTTTTCTTCTTTGTATCCTCTTTCTCATTATTTTCACTCTTCAAGCTTAAGAAGGTATCATTTGCTTTGTCTCCTTCCTCACCCTTTTTCTTTTTCTCTTCTTTTACACCCTCTTGTTTTAAATTTTCCTTAAGCTCTTCTTCGTTTCTCTCTTATTTTTGCTTCTTTCTCAACTCTTTTCTCTCATTATCCTTCTCCCTTAAGATATTTTGATCTTTAAGTACCTCACTAGGGGGTAATGGAAGTAGTGTGATCTTCTTTCAATCATTCTCTAATGTATATTTTTTCTCCCCCCCTCATTATGCGTCACATCTCTATCAAACATTCATGGCTTTCCTAATAAAATATGCCCCACTTGCATTGGAAACACATCACATAGCACCATATCTTTATAGGCCCCCATATCAAACTCAATCTCCACTTGTTTGTTTAATTTTACTTTACAACAATCACTCAACCAGTGGAGTTTGTATGGTTTAGGATGTTTCATGGTTTTTAATCCCAAATCTTCCATTAAGGCAGCACTTATCACATTTATGCAACTTCCTCTATCAATGATCATTCTACAAGGCTTTTGTTGAATAAGGTACCTAGTATAAAAGATATTACTCCTTTGTGAATTCTCCGCATTCTCAATATTATTCACACCCTCAATCTTTCTAGCAATACCAATCAATAGAAGAACCTTCCCAACCTCAAGCCTTTCCTTATTACCCTATTTTTTTCTAGGCTTTTGGGTTGTTCCCAATGATTGTTCTGGTGGCTTATTTTTCTAGTTTAGTAAATGTTTAAAAATGAGATTGGTATATATGGACTTTTTAGGGTAGATCCCTTTCCTTGCACCCCTCAATTTCTTTCGAACCCCAAACTTTTCATACCTCTTTCCTTTGTTGGAATATTTTGATAACCTCCCATAAAAGGTTCTCCACATCCCTTCATTGGATGCTCATATAATGGGGGTATGGGTTTGTACTCATTTATCACTCTAAAGCTATCTCCCCTTTTTGTGTTCATTGAGATTTGACTTTAGCTAGAATTTTTCCCCTCAATATCTCTTCTTATGCCTTCCATTTTTTCTTTGAAAGTTTTAAAGGTGGTTTGAATATCAAATGAAGTTCCTTAGGATATGGTAGTGAGAATTTTCAAGGGTTCTTACGTAGAAAATCTGGGTAAAAGAAGAAAGTAATTTCTCACAATCACTCCTCACGTGTATCCACTCAAGAATTAATGCTCAACCCTCCTGTTTAACTCTCCTTTAGCTTTTAACAAGAATAAGCTCAAACTCTTGCCTTTTTCAAGCACTCAATTTTCTTAATGAGTTCTTTCAACAAAAATCTCCCCAATTGCTTAGGAGCTAGTCCAAATTTGACAAGTTTACTAACCCTCTAAGAACAATCAGCTAGGCTTAGATGGAAGTTTGATCATCAACAACAATGAGCCTCAAGGAGTTTATGTCAAGAGTCAGTGAATTCAACAGAGCTCAACAACTTCAATGACTATAGAATGGGTGAATGGACAAGACCTAACAAGAATTGTAATAAAATAATAAAAGTTTAAGGAACATATCACTCAAGAACAGGAGTAAGAATTCAACAAATATAATGAGCTCAAATGGACAAACAATGTCTTCAAGATACTTGAAAGTAATAGCTAAGAAATAATAGAAGTGTTGATAAAAGTTTTTAGCTACAATTTCAAGTGAAAAGTTTACTCAAGTAAAATATCAAACACTTGAGGTGCAATCTTGTGAAATCCCAGTCGAAACCAACCTTAGAGTAAGGGGGTTGGGATGCATATCATATTTTATTACATGTTTAAATATATTTTTATATGATTTTATGTGCTTTGAATTGGTGTTTTATAGTCTTGAGGGCTTAATTATGTTCATTGAATAAGAAGGGCAAAATGGTAATTTTTTCTTGAGATGAAAATAAGGAGATAGCTTGAGGATTAAATAGGAAAAATATTTTAGAGAGAAAATAAGAACAAGAGTTATTGTAGTTTAGTGGTTAGAGTTTTGAAATTAATTCTTGAGGTCTTGGGTTCAAATTCCATCATTGGAGCTCTAGCATGATTAAATTTTATTTTTACTTGGGAAGGTTAGATTTTTGTCCTTGAGTGCTCTAGAGAAGGGTAAAGGTTATGTCCTAGGGGAGACATGATAGGAGTACCCTAATCCTACTCTTGTACCCTACAAAAATTCCTAAGGGAATTCATACCTTCTTGATTCTTAGTTTTTCTTACTTCTCAATTTCTCAAGTTGTGCAATTTATTCAAGCTAATTTCATTCCAGAAAAATTCCAGCAAAGTGCTATGGCTTTGAAGGTTCAAAATGTCTGAGTGTTAGACATCTTATGGACTGAAATGTGTAGGAGTTGTGGAAGGTTTCCAAGAGAATTAATCTCCATAGTGAACCTTCAAAACTCTAGTCTAGCTATGTTCATTTTCCTTCATGAAGTAATCTAGAATTTTTCTAGCTTCTTGTGCATTTAAAGTGTTGAAATTTTCAGTCATCATTCCCTCTCAAATGCTGCCAGAAAATGGCCCTCTTGACCAACTTGAAATCTGAAATTTTCTGGCCAAATTCGGACTGCACAAATGCTATGCAAAACCAGAAAATTTTCTGGGCAAAATCTTGGCATAGGTGAGCTTAAACCAAGTTGTTTTCTTTCAATTTTCTCCTAGTACCTTAGCTATGTTTTTCCTTCATCAAGAAGGCTGGAAACCAGCCTTGAAAGACCTTTGAATACCCCTTCAAATCCTCTATAAACTGACTGGAAAATGGCAGCAAAAGCTGCCCAGAAAAATTCCAGCAATAGCGAAACCTGTACAGGAATTTTTTTTCCAGCTTTGTTTCCTTCTTTAGCCCTGGTCGAAACTTCACCATTTTTCTGCACAAACTCCTCTTGAACAACCATGAACTGAACTCCATTGTTTTCCCCAATCTTCTACTCAAAAAATCAGTCATGGCTGCCCCTAAAATATCTCCAACAATTACTCCAAAATCATACCTTGATTGAAGACCAAAATTCCAGCAATCCTAATTTAACAAACTTCCATAAAATGTCCCCTAAACAACCAGACCTTTCCTTCACCATTGTACTCCCCCTTTTTGGCCACCATTAAGCTTCTTCAACCAGCTTTCATCCAGCAGAATCCCTAGCTTTCAGTCGGCCATTACAGCTTCCAAAAAAGCTCTCCCTTGATCAAAGATATTCTTGCCATATTTTGTTTCCAAATTTGACTCCCAAAATTATTCTTTTAGAATTTCAAACAACCAATCTTTCCTTTTCCTCTCAAACCAGAAATTCAATTGCCCAAAACCTCTCAAATAATTTGGCACTCCCTCATACATAGAATTTCGGCAGTTTCAAATCAAAATCTCTCAATTCTCTTTAACATTCCAGCACATATAGAACACCAAGAACACCTACTCACTTCTCTCGCCTAATACCACTCCAAACCACTTCAATCTTCTTCAGAAAAATTTCAGATTTCATCTACTCACTGCCATGAATCCATTCATATCACTTTTAACATCAAACTCCAAAATCCAACTCTCTCTTTTTGATAAAAAAAAAAAAAATCAGTATTTTTGTGAAGGCACAAGAACACCTTCAAGGTAAGTTTGTTCAATCAACTTCATCTTCGCTAATCTTCAATCTCTAATAAATATATATGTGTATAAGCATGCTAATGGACTCTCTTCTTCTCTTTTCTCTCTCTCTCTCTCTCTCTCTCTCTCTCTCTCTGGCCGAATACCCTCCCCCTCTTGGCCGAATGATTTCTTCACCAATGGCTATGCTTTCTCCATCTCCCTTGGACAAATCTAGTCTCCTAGGAGTTGAGATCCATTCGAAACTCCTCCAAGGTACTCATTAATCAAGTAAGCTTTTTCAACCCTCCTTTTAAATTCTAGATTCATGTATTTAAGATGATATTGGTAGGAGATGGATTATGAATAGGATTTGAGCATGTATTGTTGTGATAAGTTGAGATTGAAGCATGAATAAATGTGTGTATATGATGGAGATGAGATTTATGCATGAGTTGATTGTCTTGGTTGGTTGTATGGTGTTTTAGGGTTTAATGCATGTCTCTATGTCGTAAGTAGTATTTGTGATCAAGTATGCTAGAGATTATGTTACCTATAGTGAATATGATTTATATTCATGTATGATTGTTAAAGCCATGATTATGTTTATTCTAGTAGAGGTTGGATCATACCTTGGTAAATTTAGATCTATACTTTTATTCATGATTTGGATGATTTGATGAATTGAAGTGGGGTATATGTTCATGATTGTGGTTAGCAACAGTAATATGATCATGATCTAATTGTCCCTAAACTAATTTTATTTCATCAATAAAATATTTAATACTATAATTTTTGCTAGTAAATTTGAAAAACCCTAGGAAGGTAGATTTGGATTATTATATATATAATAAGGATACTTTAGTCAAATAAATGATAGCTTTTATTAAAGAAATAAAATATATAGATATTATATATAATAATAATATCAAATAAAGCCTTTTATATAAATAATCATAATAAGTAAAAATATTACTTTTGTAAGTCTTATATTCATAAATACCATTAAAATTTATTATCTTCCAATTATTATCTTTTAATCAAAACCTGTTAAAATTTATTTATTATCTTCCAATCAAGACCCATTAAAATTTATTTTCAACTAATTTTAGATATCAATTATTTTCAAACAATTAATTATTAATAAATCATTGTTTTACCTAATACCACCTACGACTCTTCATCAAATAAACTCTAATTTATTTTTAGCAAGATTTAAACCTTCAACTTATTAATACCTATTTTCCAAAACACTAATTGTTTTAAATATCAAATTAGACTTAACTTATAAACTCTTTTTATTTATTATTTGGCCTTAAAGCTTGGGACACTAGGATCATGGTAGTAGTGAGTTGAGTTAGTTTTATTTGTAAAAGTGGATTTTGGCTTGAGCTGATTGTGGTTTATATTTACCCCAGGCGGGGTTGGGTCAGCAGTTGAAGACCTTTATTTTATCTCAAGCTAAGAATCAGGTAAGCTCCTGCATAAAACCTGTTTGATGCAAAATGTTTATTATGGCAAGCTAAATGTAGAGTGCATAGATACTCATTTTTGTAAAGGCAATTGAGGATTGTCTCATGTCTTATTTCCGTTAAACAAATTATTTGAAAATCAATAAGTAGATTTACTCAAACTCAGAACTCATTCTAAAACTAATTTTGACAAAGGCTTTGGAAACCCTTAATTACCATTTTCAAATGGAACTATGTTTTGTTCCTTTTTCCCCAAGTGGGGTAAGTTGCGTCAAGTACTTAATAAGGGTGGACTGCTAGGATTAGTCGTTGAAGGGTAATGGTGAGTCTCTTAGTAGATGGCCACCTCTGAGGGGTAAGTCCTTCCCGGAAAGGATGACAGTCCAGTAGGTCGTGTCGGTCCGAGCTAGCAGTTTTTCAGTCAAGTGACTGTATGTTGCCAGAATGGACAACCGGTGGTTGTTTATGTATAGAGAAGGAGGAGTATCTTACCCGGTAGGCCGATCATCTACCTTTTGTCAGTCTGCACAAAGTGTGGTATTCTGACTGGTTATAGGGCCCAACGTGTGGTAACCCATGGTCACTTTTTGAGTGGTTGATTTTATTGAACATGTATGGTTGGAAAAGCCAAAACACCACTCTTGATTTTGACTATTGTTTATTGCTTGTCAGTATTTCTCTTACGAAGGTTTCACACTTTGCATTCATGAACTGTTTTCACTGGACACTTAAAGCACACACGGACTTACTGAGATTTTTGTCTCATCACCCTTTTTACCATGATTTCAGGTCGATCCTGCTGTGAGAATGAGTAGCTAGATATTGCCTGCCATGGAAGATTTTTCTGATATTTAATTTGTGTAATGCTTTAGGGAGTTGAGAGTGGATAATTTTTATTATGGATTTGATTTTGAAATTCTTGGATTCATTCTTAGATTGTAATAAATTTTAAGTTTAAAGTATTAATTTTATCCTATTATTTTAATTGTGTGACCTAGTTATAAAGACCCCTTATCTTTTGGATGGGGCGACATCCCCGGCCCTGTCGGGCTTAGGTAGTAGGATGTTACAAATCTCGTAACTTAAGGGTTTTCAAAATTTTAACACTTGTAACAACCCAAAAACTCAAGAATCACAAGAAAAATCAATCCCCAATGATTATAATAACATTAAGGAATAGTTTCTTAAGAACTAGAAGTAAAAAACATGAGTTTTATAGTTCACAAATTTAGCATGAAAATGAGTTGCAGGATTCTTTTTGAGCTCAATAAATTTACAATAGATAAACCTAAAAAACCACAGGATTTATGCAATTTAACGTTTCAAATAGCTACTCAAACATCAAATTAACATAAAAGATAAATTTCTAAACAAGAAAATTAAGAAAAATCAATATTTTGAAGACCTTTTTGAAGCATCTTACTTAGTAATGAGTTGCTCTATTTTTCTTGAAATTTTGAAACCTTTATCTTAAAGAACCAATCCTTGATAAGAACCAAAGCTTTCCTCTCTTTGATACCAAACTATTTGATATGATCTTGAGATTGTTTTCTCAATGAATTTCGTGGCTAAATTTGGGGCCAAATTCAAGAACACTAAAGAACTCAAAACAGAGAATTTATGAAGAAATGAAACACTCATTTCAAATACTAGGACCCTAAACCAAAATAGAGAACTTAGAACATTAGAAATGAGAATCAAGTCATCCAAATCACATCCACAGATCCTTTATTCAAAAAGAAACCAAGAACATTTTGAAGAAGATGATTTAGACAACCAACTTTACCTCCAACAACAATATTAGATTATCTATAACCTAAGACCAAAATTAGCAAGCTAATTGATTGATCCTAAAAGAGTTTATCGACTCAATACAGAGGAAAGGATTAGGCTCTAAGAATGGTCTTGATGTTCATGGGATTTACCCAAGAGGAGTCGCCTCTCAAAAGTTCTCAAAAGGAGACTCGTTGATTTTTATCAATATTCAAAGTTGTTACATTGAAATGTTATAATGTCATATATATATATATGCATCTTGATCTATCTAAGTTGAGATGAAATTTTAGCCTTTCAAACCTTTCAAAGGTCCAAAATATCCCTATTACAAAATAAAAGTTGTAGGAATTAAATTAAAAATAAAAGTAAAACAAAACAAGAAAAATCATCAAAACAAGGCTATGCCCGAAGTGACCTGGTGCCAAGTAGACTTGTTAGTCCTGGAGCCATGTGCGTACTATAAAAATTTGGCCAACAGGCCAAGTAGACCTGGAGCCCGGTGGCCTTACTGCGCCTGGCACCCGGTGAGCACTATTCTTCATTGCCTACTTATTTTCTATTCCTTTCAACCTTTGTCTTGTACTACTTTGATCCTCTACATAAATTATTGTTTAAGCCTTGATCTTTTTGGCCCTTCTTTGATCTTCTGTCGCTTAACAACTTTCTTGATTCTTATTTTATCTTTTTGAAGGTCTTTCAAGCTTCCCTTTAGCATCCACTTCTTTACTATCTTCATATTCCTTGGCTTGGTGGCTTGTTTAGCTTGAATCCTTTATTGGAAACCTTCATAATTTAAATTTTTCCGTGGTATCATGGAATGTGATTTGAATCTCAATCCCTTTTCTTTAGCATTAGTATGATGCTTGGGTAGATTCCTATCATTCCCCCCCCCATCTTGATGATGATTTGTACTCGATTTAACACCTGTGTAAGATCTCAAACAAAAATCTTTTTGTGAAAACAAAAATACAAGATTATGCTATCCCATATAAAGCTAATTCCCCCCCCCCCCAATCTTCACTTTTCTTCTTTACAGCCTCTCTCTCATTATTTTCATTTTTCAAGCACAAGAAGGTATCATTTGCTTTGTCACCCTCCTCACGCTTCTTCTTTTTCTTTTCTTTTATACCCTCTTGTTTTAAATTTTCCTTAAACTCTTCTTCTTTTCTCTCTTACTTTTACTTCTTTCTTAACTATTTTCTCTCGCTGTCCTTCTCCCTTAAGATATTTTGATCTTTAAGCACCTCACTAGGGGGTAATGGAAGTAGTGTGATCTTCTTTCCATCATTCTTCAATGTATATTTTTTCTCCCTCCCTTATGCACCACATCTCTATCATACATCAAAGGTCTTCCTAATAAAATATGCCTCACTTGCATTGGGAACACATCACATAACACCATATTTTTATAGGCCCCCATATCAAACTCAACCTCCACTTATTTGTTACTTTTACTTCACCACAATCACTCATCCAGTGGAGTTAATCACTCAACTAGTGGAGTTTGTATGGTTTAGGATGTTTTATAGTTTCTAATCCTAAGACTTCCACTAAGGCAGCACTTATCACATTTGTGCAACTTCCTCCATCGATGATCATTCTACAAGGCTTTTGTTGGATAAGGCACCTAGTGTAAAAGATATTACTCCGTTGTGAATTTTTGTCACTCTTAACATCATTCACACCTTCAATCTTTCTAGAAACACCAATCAATGGAAGAACCTTCCCAACCTCAAGCCTTTCTTTATTACCCTCTTCTTTTTTAGGCTTTTAGGTTGTTCGCAATGATTGTTTTGGCGGCTTATTTTTTTAGTTTGGTGAATATTTAAAAATGGGATCGGTATATGTGGACTTCTTAGGGTAGATCACTTTCCTTGCACCCCTCAATTTCTTTCCTAACCGCAAACTTTTCATACCTCTTTCCTTTGTTGGATTTTTTTGATAACCTCCCATAAAAGGTTCTCCAAACCCTTTCATTGGATGCTCATATAATGGGGGTGGGGATTTGTACTCATTTATCACTCTAAGGCTATCTCCCCCTTTTATATTCGTTGAGGTTTGACTTTGGTTAGATTTTTTCCCCTCAATATCTCTCCTCATGCCTTCCATTTTTTCTTTGAAAGTTTTAAAGGTGTCTTGAATATCAAATAAAGCTCCTTAGGACATGGTATTGAGAATTTTCAAGGGTTTTCACTTAGAAAATCTAGATAAAAGTAGAAAGTAACTGCTCACAATCACTCCCTCACGTGTATCCACTTAAGAATTAATGCTCAATCCTCGTGTTTAACTCTCATTTGGCTTTTAACAAGAAGAAGCTCACACTCTTGCCTTTTTCAACCACTCAATTTCCTTAATAAGTTCTTTTCACAAAAATCTCCCAAATTGCTTAGGAGCTAGTCCAAACCTGACAAGTTTGCTAACCCTCTAAGGACAATCAACTAGGCTTAGATGGAAGTTTGATCATCAACAATAATGAGCCTCAAGGAATTTATGTCAAGAGTCAATGAATTCAAGAGAGCACAACAACTTCAATGACTATAAAATGGGTGAATGGACAAGATCTAACAAGAATTGCAATGAAACATTAGAAGTTCAAGGAACATATAACTCAAGAACAGGAGTAAGAATACAACAAATATAATGAACTCAATTGGATAAATAATGTCTCCAAGATACTTGAAAGTAATGGCTAACCAATTATAGAAGTGTTGATAAAAGTTTTTAGCCACAATTCCAAATGAAAATTTTATTCAAGCAAAATATCAAATACTTAAGGTGCAACTTCGTAATTCAAAGGTTTTCAAAATTTTCACAATTGTAACAACAAAAAAACTCAAGAATCACAAGAAAAATTAATCTCCAATGATTATAATAACATCGACAAGTAATTTCTTAAGTAGTAGAAATAAAAAACATAAGTTTTATAGTTCACAAATTTTGCATGAAAATAAGTTATAGGATTTTTTTTGAGCTCAACAAATTTGCAGTAAATAAACCTTAAAAATCATAGGATTTATGCAATTTAAGGTTTCAAATAGCTACTCAAATATCAACCCAACATACAAGATCAATTTCTCAACAAGAAAATCAAGAAAAATCAATATATTGAAGACCTTTTTGAAGCACCTTCCTTAGTGACGAGTTGTTTTGTTTTTCTTGAAGCTTTGAAGCCTTTGTCTTGAAGAACCAAGCCTGATAAGAATCAAAACTTTTCTCTTTTTGATACCAAACTATTTGATATGATATTGGGGTTGTTTTCTTAACGAATTTCGTGGCAAAATTTGGGGTCAAGTTCAAGACCATTAAAGAACTCAAAACAGAGAATTTATGAAAAAATGAGACACCTAATTCAAATAGTAGGACCCTAATCCAAAATAGAGAACTTAGAATACTAAAAATGAGAATTAAGTCATCTAAATCAGAACTAAAGACCCTCGATTCAAAAAGAAACCAAGAACATTTTGAAAAAGATTATTTAGACAATCAACTTTACCTCCAACAAGAATATTAGATTATCTATAACCTAAGACCCAAATTTACAAGCTAATTGATCGATCCTAAAAGAGTTTATAGACTCAATATATAGGAAAGGACTAGGCTCTAAGAATGGTTTTGATGTTCATGGGATTTACCCAAGAGGAATTGCTTCTCAAAAACTCTCAAATGAGACTCTTTGATTTTTATCAATATTCAAAGTTCTTACATTTAAAGGTTATAATGCCATATATATAAGTATCTAAACATAACTACGGTGAGATGAAATCTTGGCCTTTCAAATCTTTAAAAGGTCCAAAATATCCCAATTACAAAATAAAAGTCGTAAGAATTTAATTAAAAACAGGAGTAAAACAAAAAAAGAAAAATCATCAAAACAGGGCTGTGCCCGAAGTGATCAAGCACCGGTAGACTTGTTAGTCCTGGTACTGAGTGCGCACTGTAAAAATTTGGCCAACAGGCAGAGTAGACCTGGCGCCCGGTGGCCTTGCTGGGCCTGTCGCTGGGTGAGCACTATTCTATTAGGATTCGTGGACTCCTAAATACGAAAAATATCTACGAATCCCTTTTGAGGACCTAAGTAAACGATTAAGAAAACCTAAGGATTACAAAATTACCTCTATTCGACGTAATCAAGATCCTTCGATTTTAATTGTGCTATCATACATGCAACCCGAACGATCACCAAACGCTACAGTGTGCGAACACCCTCTATTAGATACACACGGTAAACTAACTCGTTATCCCAAGAGTGCTAGCGCCTTGGGTTTGAGAGGCTTGTTTTTTTTTTTTTTTTTTGTGAATGGAGGCACGAATATTTTTAACAGAACGGGTCCTTTGAGAAGACGGCTAGGGTTTTCTTAAAACCCATCTGAATCTCTTAGAGTCCAAATCTAATAATATTTTATCATATTTTATTTTAAATTTAAATTAAATTAAAACTGATATGATAAGATTCTGCTATTTTCTCGGTAATTTAACTAATTAATTTACCGAGTCAGATTCTTATAATCTAGACATCATTCAGATACATTGAATGTGGACATTTCTAGATTCATTGTATTTGATAAATTTTCTAGGTTCGATTAACTTAGATATATTTCCAGATTCATCGAACCTAATTACTAGAAAAATAACCTAACAAATTCACTTATTGTGTGACCCTATAGGTTTATTTAACATTGGCAGTGTGCCCGAATCACATTTAAATGGCTCACAAGTTATAAGCGATTTTTAGCAAAATATTATAACTATCCAAGTTAAATAAAGATCAGTGATCTCTTTGAACCAAGCCATAATTTTATATTTAATCCTTTTGTCACACGATATCCAGATTAAGTATAAAGTACGAATCATGTCATCCTTATTAAGTTTAATCAATTATTTCTTGATCTTATAGTAAACTGTTCAAATAAATGATATCAATATCTTATATTGATATATTTGAGCACGACCATATATTTTAATAGTCTAACTTATTAAGGGGCCCATGGATATATCTTCTATATTTGAGAGGGACAAATTCCTTCACTGTCAATCATATTCTTCTCCTTGATTTATTCTATATCCAACATTAGTCTAATTTATTATCTGGTTAAACACAATTTTAGAGAACGTCAAAATATAGAATTTATCAAGTAGGAAACTATGATGAATTCAAGTCGAAGGACTTTTAATAGATTACGACTAGAAAGTACTTATGACATATTCCATGAAGTACTCTCACAGTGGGTCATATCCAATACAATGTTCTCTAACATTTATTTATGTTTTGACTTGATATAACATATATCTATGACCAGTAAAACATAGTCATCAAGTCACAAACATACTAATCATAATTTATTATTGTTCCACTAATAATAATCGATTAGGGACAGTTTAAGAATAGTCATTGTATTAATTGTAGAGTTTTACTATCAGGTCACATACTTGATGACCACAAAACTAAATGTACTATTTATGGAAAGAAATGCCTTATATTATTACATAATACATAACGACAACAATATAAGTATAAATTGACTCTAGGGCATATTCCTAACATATTCTTCACCGCCGGCTTATTTTCTCTTACTTTCAACCTTTCTCTTGTGCTACTTTGATCCTTCTCACAAATTGTCGTTCAAGCCATGATCTTTTTGGCTCTTCTTTGATCCTCTATAGCTTGACAACTTTCTTGATTCTTGTTTTGTCTTTCTGAAGGTCTTTCAAACTTCCCTTTGGCATCCACTTCTTTACTATCTTCATATTCCTTGGCTTGGTGGCTTGAATCCTCCATTGGAAGTCTTCATAGTTTAAATTCTTTCTGGGCACTATGGAATGTGGTTTGAATCTCCATCCCTCTTATTTAGATTTAGCATGATGCATGAGTGGATTCTTATCATTTTTCCCCTTCTTGAAGATGATTCGTCCTTGAACTAACACATGTGTAAGATCTCAAACAAGAATATTTTTGTAGAGATAAAAATGCAAGTTTATACTCTCCCACAAAAAGCTCATTTTTCCCCTCATCTTCACTTTTCTTCTTTGTAGCATCTCTCTCATTATTTTAACTCTTCAAACATAAGAAGGTATTATTTTATTTATCTCCCTCCTCACCCCTTTTTCTTTTTATCTTCTTTTGCACTCTCTTGTTTTGAATTTTTCTTAAACTCTTCTTCTTTTCACTCTTCCTTTTGCTTCTTTCTCAACTCTTTTCTCTCATTGTCCTTTTCCCTCATGATATTCTGATCTTCAAGCACCTCAGTAGGGGGTAATAGAAGCAGTGTGATCTTCTTTTTATCATTTTTGAATGTATATTTATTCTCCCTCCCATTGTGCGCCACATTTCTATCAAACATCCATGGCATTCCTAATAAAATATGCCCCACTTGTATTGGGAACACATAGCACTATATCTTTATAGCCCCCTATATCAAACTCAACATTCACTTGTTTGTTTACTTTTACTTCAGCACAATCATTCAACCAGTGGAGTTTGTATGATTTAGGATGTTTCATGGTTTCTAATCCCAAGTCTTCCACTAAGGCAGCGCTTATCACATTTTTGCAACTTCCTCCATCAATGATCATACTACAAAGCTTTTGTTGGATAAGGCACCTAGTGTAAAACATATTACTCCTTTGTGAATTCTCCTCATTCTCAACATCATTCACACCCTTAATCTTTCTAGCAACACCAATCAATGGAAGAAACTTCCCAAGCCTTTCCTCATTACCCTCTTCTTTTCTAGGCTTGTAGGTTATTCGCAATGATTGTTTTAGTGGCTTATTTTTCTAGTTTGGTGAATGTTAAAGAATGGGATTGGTATATGTGGACTTTTTAGGCTAGATCTTTTTCCTTGCACCCTTCAATTTCTTTTCAAACCCCAAACTTTTCTTACCTCTTCCCATTGTTGGAATTTTTTGATAACCTTCCATAAAAGGTTTTCCACATCCCTTTATTAGTTATTCATATAATGGTGGTGGGGGTTTGTGCTCATTTTTCACTCTAAGGCTATCTTCTCTTTTTATATTCGTTGAGGTTTAACTTTGGTTAGATTTCATCCCCTCAATGTCTCTCCTCATGCCTTCTATTTTTGTTTTGAAAATTTCAAAGACGGCTTGAATATCAAATGAAGTTCATTGAGATGTGATTTTGAGAATTTTCAAGGATTCTCACTTAGAAAATATGGATAAAAATAGAAAGTGATTGCTCACAATCACTCCTTCGCGTGTATCCACTTAAGAATTAATGCTCAACCCTCGTGTTTAACTCTTTTTTGGCTTTTAACAAGAATAAGCTCACACTTTGACCTTTTCCAAGGACTCAATTTTATTAATGAGTTATTTCCACAAAAATCTCCCAGTTGCTTAAGAGCTAGTCAAACTTAACAAGTTTACTAATTCTCTTAGGACAATCAACTAGACTTAGATGGCAGTTTGAACATCAACAACAATGAGCTTCAAGGAGTCTATGTCAAGAGTCAATGAATTCAAGAGAGCTCAACAACTTGAATGACTAAGGATTGAGTAAATGGACAAGACCTAACAAGAATTACAATAAAACACTAGAAGTTCAAGAAACATACCACTCAAGAACAAGAGTAAGAATTCTACTAATATAATGAGCTCAATTAGACAAATAATGTCATCAAGAAACTTGAAAGTAATAGCTAACGAATTATAGAAGTGTTGATAAGAGTTTATCCACAATTTTAAGTGAAGAGTTTACTCAAGTAAAATATCAAACAGTTGAGGTGCAACCTCGTAATGCAAGGGTTTTTAAAATTTTCACACTTGTAACAATCTAAAAACTTAAGAATAATAAGAAAAATTAATCCCCAATGATTATACTAACATCAAGGAATAATTTCTTAACAAGTAGAAGTAAAAAACAATAGTTTTGTAGTTCAGAAATTTAGCGTGAAAATAAGTCAAGGAATTCTTTTTGAGCTCAACAAATTTGTAGTGAATAAATCCAGAAAACCATAAGATTTATGCAATTTAAAGCTTCAAATAACTACTAAAACATCAACCTAAAATATAAGATTAATTTCTCAACAAGAAAATCAAGAAAAATCACAGTTTTGAAGACCTTTTTGAATCACATTCCTTAATGACGAGTTGTTCTATTTTTCTTGAAACTTTGAAGCCGTTGTCTTGAAGAACCAAGCCTTGATAAGAATTAAAGCTTTCCTCTCTCTGATACCAGGCTATTTGATATGATATTAGGGTTTGTTTTCTCAATGAATTTCGTGGCTAAATTTGGTGTCAAATTCAAGACCCATTAAAGAACTCAAACTAGCAAATTTATGAAGAAATGAGACACCCAATTCAAATACTAGGATCCTAAGTCAAAATAGAGAACTTAGAACACTAGAAATGAGAATCAAGTCATCCAAATCATAACTAAAGACTCTTGATTCAAAAAGAAACCAAGAACATTTTGAAGAAGACGATTTAGGCAACCAATTTTACCTCCAACAAGAATATTAGAATATCTATAACCTAAGACCCAAATTAGCGAGCTAATTGATCGATTCTAAAAAAGTTTATAAACTCAATACAGAAGGAAGGATTAGGCCCTAAGAATGGTCTTGATGTTCATGGGATTTACCCAAGAGGAATCGCTTCTCAAAAGTTCTCAAAGGAGACTATTTGATTTCTATCAATATTCAAAGTTGTTATATTGAAATGTTATAATGTCACATATATAGGAATCTAAACCTAACTAAAGTGAGATAAAATCTTTGCTTTTCAAATCTTTAAAAGGTCCAAAATATCCGTATTACAAAGTCAAAGTCGTAGGAATTAAATTAAAAATAAAAGTAAAACAAAATAAGAAAAATCATTAAAATAGGGCTGTGCCTAAAGTGACCTAGCACCAAGTAGACTTGTTAGTCCTGGTGTCAGGTGCACGCTATAAAATTTTGCCAAAGAGGCCGAGTAGGCTTGGCGACCGGTGGCCTTGCTGGGCCTGGTGCCGGGTGAGCAATGTTCTTTACCGCCGACTTATTTCCTCTTGCCTTCAACCTTTGTCTTGTGCTGCTTTGATTCTTGACACAAATTGTTGTTCAAGACTTGATCTTTTTAGCCCTTTTTTGATTTTCTATCGCTCGATAACTTTCTTGATTCTTGTTTTGCCTTTTTGTTGGTCTTTCAAACTTCCATTTGGCACCCATTTCTTTACTATTTTCATATTCCTTGGCTTGGTGGCTTGTTTGGTTTGAATCCTTCATTGGAAGCCTTCATAATTTAAAATTTTCATTGGCACCATGGAATGTGGTTTGAATCATCATCCCTCTTCTTTAACTTTAGCATGATGCTTGGGTGGATTTCTATTATTTTTCCCTTCTTGAAGACGATTCATCCTCGAAATAAAACCTATGTAAGATCTCAAACAATAATCTTTTTGTGAAGATAAAAACGCAAGTTTATGCTCTCCCATATAAGGCTTATTTTTTCCATCATCTTCACTTTTCTTCTTTACAGCCTCTCTCTCATTATTTTCACTCTTCAAGCACAAGAAGGTATCATTTCCATCGTCTCCCTCCTCACCCCTTTTCTTTCTCTTCTTTTGCACCCTCTTATTTTGAATTTTCTTTAAGCTATTTTTCTTTTCTCTCTTGCTTTTGCTTCTTTCTCAACTCTTTTCTCTCGTTGTCCTTCTCCCTCAAGATATATTGATCTTTAAGTACCTCACTAGGGGGTAATGGAAGCAATGTAATCTTCTTTCCATCCTTCTCTAATTTATATTTATTCTCCTTCACCTTGTGTGCCATATCTCTATCAAACATCGATGACCTTCTTAATAAAATATACTCCACGTGCATTTGAGAACACATCACATAGCACCATATCTTTATAGGCCCCCATATCAAATTCAACCTCCATATGTTTTTTACTTTTACTTCTCCACACTCACTCAACCAGTGGAGTTTGTTTGATTTAGGATGTTCTAAGGTTTCTAATCCCAAGTATTCCACTAAGGCAGCACTTATCGCATTTGTGCAACTTCCTCCATCAATGATCATACTACAAGGTTTTTATTGGATAAGACATCTAGTGTAAAAGATATTACTCCTTTGTGAATTCTCCTCATTCTTAACATCATTCACACTCTCAATCTTTCTAGCGACGCCAATCAGTGGAAGAACTTTACCAACCTCAAGCCTTTCCCCATTACCCTCTTCTTTTCTAGGCTTTTGGGTTGTTCGCAATGATTGTTTTGGTAACTTATTTTTTTGGTTTGGTGAATGTTGAAAAATGGGATTGGTATATATGGACTTCTTGGGCTAGATCCCTTTCCTTGCACCCCTCAATTTCTTTTCAAACCCCTAACTTTTCTTACCTCTTCCCATTGTTGGAATTTTTTGATAACCTTCCATAAAAGGTTTTCCACATCCCTTTATTGGTTATTCATATAATGGTGGTGGGGGTTTGTACTCATTTTTCACTCTAAGGCTATCTTCTCTTTTTATATTCGTTGAGGTTTAACTTTGGTTAGATTTCATCCCCTCAATGTCTCTCCTCATGCCTTCTATTTTTGCTTCGAAAATTTCAAAGACGGCTTGAATATCAAATGAAGTTCATTGAGATATGATTTTGAGAATTTTCAAGGATTCTCACTTAGAAAATATGGATAAAAATAGAAAGTGATTGCTCACAATCACTCCTTTGCGTGTATCCACTTAAGAATTAATGCTCAACCCTCGTGTTTAACTCTTTTTTGGCTTTTAACAAGAATAAGCTCACACATTGACCTTTTTCAAGGACTCAATTTTCTTAATGAGTTCTTTCCACAAAAATCTCTCCAATTACTTAGGAGTTAGTCCAAACTTAACAAGTTTACTAATCCTCTACGGACAATTAATTAGACTTAGATGGAAGTTTGATCATAAACAATAATGAGCCTTAAAGAGTTTATGTTATGAGTCAATGAATTCAAAAGAGTTCAATAACTTCAATGACTAAAGAATGGGTGAATGGACAAGACCTAACAAGAATTGTAATGAAACACCAAAAGTTCAAGGAACATATCACTTAAGAACAAGAGTAAGAATTCAACAAATATAATAAACTGAATTGGACAAACAATGCCCCCAAGATACTTGAAAGTAATAGCTAACCAATTATAGAAGTGTTAATGAAAGTTTTTAGCCACAATTTCAATTGAAAAGTTTACTCAAGCAAAATATCAAACACTTCAAGTGCAACCTCGTAACTCATGGGTTTTCAAAAATTTCACACTTGTAACAACCCAAAAACTCTAGCATCACAGGAAAAATTAATCTCAAATGATTATACTTATATCAAGGAATAATTTTTGAACAAGTAGAAGTAAAAAACATGAGTTTTATAATTCACAAATTTAGCATAAAAATGAATTACGGGATTTTTTTTGAGCTTAACAAATTTACAGTAAATAAACCCAAAAAATCACAAGATTTATGCAATTTAAAGCTTCAAATAGCTACTCAAACATCATTCCAACATATAAGAACAATTTCTTAACAAGAAAATCAAGAAAAATAAAAATATTTGAAGACCTTTTTGAAGTACCTTCCTTTGTGACGAGTTACTCTGTTCTTTTTTTTTTTAACTTTGAAGCCTTTGTTTTGAACCAAGCTTTGATAAGAATGAAAGCTTTCCTCTCTATGATACCTAACTATTTGATATGATCTTAGAGTTGTTTTCTCAATGAATTTTGTGACTAAATTTAGAGTAAAGTTCAAGACCCATTAAAGAACTCAAAACAGAGAATTTATGAGGAAATAAGATACCAAATTCAAATACTAGGACTTTAAGCCAAAATAGAGAACTTAGAACATTAGAAATGAGAATCAAATTCTCCAAATTACAACTAAAGACCCTTGATTCAAAAAGAAACCAAGAACACTTTGAAGATGATGATTTAGGCAACCAACATTATCTCCTACAAGAACCTTAGATTATCTATAACCTAAGATCCAAATTAGCAAGCTAATTGATCTATCTTAAAAGAGTTTATAGACTTAATACGTAGGGAAGGACTAGGCCTTAACTATGGTCTTAATGTTCATTGGATTTACCCTAGAGGAATCACCTCTCAAAAGCTCTCAAATGAAACTCTTCGATTTCTATCAATATTCAAAGTTGTTACATTGAAATATTATAGTACCATATATATAAGCATCTAAATCTAACTAAGGTGAGATGAAATCTAAGCCTTTCAAACCTTTAAAAGCTCTAAAATATTTCTGTTACAAAATTAAAGTTGTAGGAATTAAATTAAAAATAAAAGTAAAACAAAATAAGGAAAATCATCAAAATAGGGCTGTGCCCAAAGTGACCTAGTGCTAGGTAGACTTGTTAGTCCTGGCACCGGGTGTACACTGTAAAAATTTGGCTAACGGCAGAGTAGACCTAGCGCCCGGTGAGCACTGTTCTTCACCACTGGCTTATTTCCTCTTGCCTTCAACCTTTCTTTTGCACTACTTTGATCCTTCATACAAATTGTTGTTCAAGGCTTGGTCTTTTTGGCCCTTCTTTGATCCTCCATCGCTTGATAACTTTCTCGATTCTTGTTTTATCTTTTTGAAGGTCTTTCAAGCTTCTCTTTGGCACCCACTTCTTTACTATCTTCATATTCCTTGGTTTGATGGCTTGTTTGGCTTGAATCCTCTATTGGAAGCCTTCGTAATTTAAATTCTTCCTTGACACCATAGAATATGGTTTGAATCTCCATCCCTTTTCTTTAGCTTTAGCATGATACTTGGGTGAATTCCTATAAGGGATATTCTTAAGAGCATGTACCAAATAATACTTGCTACTTCTCCCCATATTAACTCCATTTTCAGCAAAAAGGTCTTCAAAGATTAACAATTATAGCATTTTTTCCAACTCACGTAATAATATTTTGTTTTTAGTCAATGTTTTTTCAACTCAATTCTTTTTTAATCACACAATTCTCCACAATCTTTCTTCTCAACAATCTCTTATCAACTCACTTTCCTCATCATAACTCAAAGATAAGTATAATTTAAACTCATAATACAAGAGTTAGTCAATAAACTTCTCTCACATTCATCATATTCTCTATATTCAAACTAGATGAGTCAAATAATACTCAAGCACCAATACATAAACAAGATTAATAAAAAATTTCAAGTTTTGACAATAGCCTATTTAATAAACCAATTCCATAAAATAAATCCACCAAATGAATGACAAAACTCATATCCAAGAAAGAAAAAGAATTATAACCTTGCTCAACAATGAAAACCACAAAAATTTTGAAATTCACACACAGAAAAACGATATGGAAAATATTTTCAATACCTAAAATATCCCCCTACACTTAAACGAGACATTGTCCTCAATGGCAACAAATATAACAATAAAAGTAAAGCCAAGAAGACCAAAATCAATAAAGAGGAAGAATAAAGACAAGAAAATACTTCCACACGCTTAGCTTGATACTAAGAAAACACCAACATAATTGATAAAAACCTGGACAAAGAATATCATCAAACCACTCCCCCCAAACTTAAAGTGGACAATGTTCTCATTGGCCAAAAATCAACACATTAAAGCATCTCTACAGGGACCAAAAATAATAAAGGAAGAGAGGGTGAAGCAATACTCCCCAAGTGCAATAAGCTCCAATAAATATTAAAACTTGGAAAGAGAAAAGGGCAAGTCCAAAAGAACTTTATTCCGACCTACAAACGAAAATACAAATAAAAACACAAAGAAAATAATAACAAAAGAAAGACACACCTAAATAAAAGAAAATAACCTAAGGAAAAATACTAATAAAAATCCTAATAAAGCACATAAAGACACGACTCACTCTCCTATATTTAAGATGGAAAATATTTTCCTTATTTGGGGAGGGAAAAGATACTTAATCGACTACAGGAAGCCAAACCTAAGACAAAGAGACAAACTCATTTCACTCATTATTCTTCCTCATCAAGCCCTTGTAAATGAAATTAATGCTTATTAAAAAAGGTAGGCATGATGAAAATAGAAAGAAGACAGGGTTTTGAAAAACGAAGGGTTCATGAAAAATATTAGTTGTAAGGAATATAAATGCATAACCCCTATTTTGTAGCATCTTTTTAGACATACAAATCAAGTTTTCAATAAAAAGATGTAAATTATGTCTAAAAAGTGGATAAACAGTAGAATCACCACTTATCCCTTCAAAAGATTTGCCGTAATGAAAACTCCCCTTTGAACCTAGAAGTATATATCTTAAAGATGGGAATAAGAAATCCTTACTTTCCAAGGTATGATCTACAATAACTAAGTTACATCCCTTTAAATGGGGTGAAGGGTAGAAATTACCGCCATCATATAAGGAGTTTTTAGGATGTAGCTTTGAAAAATCTAACTCTTTGAGACATATTAACCTCCATACATAATCATTTGGATCATTGTCCTCCAAGAAAGGAGAGGAACCTAATAAATTATGTGACAGAGAGATTAGAATTAATAACACATAGATGAGAATCGAATACCTCTATTTCCACATTGTGCAATTGTTTCTCATAGCCTCTTTTTTTTTTTTTTTTTTTTGCCATGTTCAATTGTACGGGATAGCATGACTCATGAGTCTCCTCAACAATCTTAGCTAATTATCCTTTGATCGCACAACCATTGGGAAGCTTTTTCATGCCACTAAACAGATGAATTTATTGGCGACAAAAGAATTCACTAATGCTTTTAATGACATCTCACTAAAAACATCAATGAGAGCTTATAACTTTGCCAATCTATCGTCAGTGTAACTTCTTTGATCTTGTGGCAAAAAATAATTTTCCATGATGATGTCAACCTCACACTCAAAGAAAAACAAAAATCAAAATCGAAAATAAAAATAAAAACAAACAAAAATAATAGAAAAATAAAGAAAAGAGAAAAAGAGAAAAAATAAATAATAGAAAAATAAAGAAAAGGAAAAAAAAATACATTAGATATATTCACAAACTACCAAAACAGAAAAGTTAGTAGTATTTACAAGTACAACATGAACTAAGCTAGTCAATTAAGTCACACAATGTTACACACAACAAGATATAGCATTGATTTACACAAAGAACATTTATACATATTTACATATAGACATATTAAAAATCAACAAAATCCAAGCTTTCATGATATTGTTCCCTGACAATGGCGCCAAAATCTCGATGTGTAAATTTTGGGTGTATAAAAATCATCAAATTTAAATTCATCCCTTAATTAAGTTTTAATTAAAACATTAACCCCAAAATACATATACAAACAAGTATACTCATCGCAAGTATAGCATAGGAAATTAACGAGTATTGATCCTCAAATATATATATATATATATATATATATATAACTCAAGGATGTAGGAATATATAATTTAGATAATTATCCTAGAAAACATGATAATGAACCAACTAGTAATTCTCTCAATTAATTATCATCCTGGTATCATGTAGGAATATAAAGTAAAATTTAATCGTTTCCCAAGTCATGAATCTATTTAGATAAATTTCACTTATTTCCCCAATCTATGAAATCACTATTTTTTGATTAAATTAGCAAATTTTTCAATCAAGCCAATATAACCAAAACATGCATTAAGCTCGATTTGTCATAAACATGAAATTAGCTAATGACCATATAGTTGAGATGAAATCAACTAATCTTTGATTACTTTAGTCCTATAATCCTAACTTTATTTTCCAAATCCATTAAGATTTGATAAATATGAAATTAATGCAATAAACTCCTAATATCGTTTCCCAAGTCAACTAGAAAAATTCGCATCAATAACCAATGATAACAAGTTATCAAATACTAAAGATGATAAAGAATTAATCAAATAACTAAATCAACACAAAATCATAAATTCCAAAATAATGTCAAATTATAAATAAAATATTGAATACATAATTGTTTAAGGAAAGCAAAATAAAGATAAAAGAAAGCACTTATAGATATGCCTCTTTCTTCTCCCTTGAAGACTTTCTTGAACAACCCTCCTTGAATGGTGAACTCCTCCTTTAATGAGTATTTGGAATTTTTGCTCTTGGATTCATCTTTAATCTCATGTGTTTTCTCTTTCTTTTATAGGCCTCTTCGATGCTAAATTCGTTGTTTGGGAGGTCTTAGCCCAGTAGGATTTGAAAAATACCAAAATCATTAGAAAAATCCTAAATTCGTGCACAGGATTTTGGCATCCCAGAATGGGCCTGGTGCTGGGTCCAATCAACTCACCTGGCACCAGGTGCAATATGTTTTTCTTCTGAATTTCGCTCTCTTTTCCTCTAAAAGTCTAGAATGGACCTGGCGCCTAGTCTACTTGCCAGACCTGGCCCCAGGCGTGTCTTGTAAAATCTCTAGTTTTTCTTGAATTTAACTCAAATCTGTAAAAATTTTTCAAAAACACTTTCTACAAGAAAAATATCAAATAGGAAAGAATATGCTTGGTTATCATAACAAAAGTATCTCAAAACCACCTCAAATAACTAGAATAATAATAATAATTTTAGCCCTTATCAAATTGGTAGATCATGAGTAGCATTTAGCAATATATCATGAGTACTGAAAGTCCAAAAAAAACAAGTGGCTTGACGTGAACGTTTCAACAGTAAACATCAGTCCAATAAACTCTCTTCACCATAAAATATCTCATTTGGTTTAAAGTATAGAATTAGTATCAACTCTCTCAAGAATCTTAATTAATTCTGGCCCAAATATTTTAGTACATGTTCCTAGAATCCATTATGTATCATGTGTATCAATTGGGATTATTTTCAATACACTGTCGTCTTGGCTAAGGACTTCTTGTGTAGTGATTCTTACAAGTGGCCTTGAGATATTCACCCCTACTATTAGGAGTGGTGAATCCTTTATTGATCCTCTCAACTATTTTCACTTACTTCACGTTCTACCTAATATCCATCCCATAGGTGGTCTTGTTTTACCTGCAAATGCTAGAATCAAAGTACAACACTTACCAAACAAAGCACCTTGGAGATCTCAAGTCTAAGGATACTTGTACATTTGCTATGATGAGATTCTATCACTGATACTAAATAGTTATTTATGTGATTACCTCATAGTTAAGTCATCTAATGTACTTGTTCTATTAACAAGTATCCATATATTAACTTTGAGTATCACAATACTCACGGATGTGAGAACAACTGCCTAATCAAATAAGGAAGTATAACACGTGCTAGTTTTAACATATTAATAATGTCCCATCTTATTAATACTATGACTAGAGATAATTTAGGTACAAAAACTATTTAGTGTATTAGGAATCTCATATCATAATTTCTTTAACACAGTGTTGCACTTAAGACTTTATCTAATAGTTATATTTATATGAAATAAAATAAACTGAAAGATAAAGAATGCTTTGTATTATTTAATAAATGTGCAATATATAAAATACATGTGAATGTCTCTAGGACATAACATTAACAAAATCCCACTGACACTAGAGCTAATCATTCATGTATATAATAAAATGTAACCTAACATGTCTATCATACTTCTTTTGGGATAGTACTTTAATAAGTGGGTCAGCTATATTCTGATCAGTGGAAACTCTCTCTATCTTTACATCTTGTCTATCGATGATCTCCCTAATCAAATGAAAACACCTAAGTACATACTTGGATAGTTGGTGAGATTGTGGCTTTTTCGCTTGTGAAATAGCTCTATTGTTGTCACAATAAAGAGATATTGGTTTTGCAATTCTATGAACCACTCCAAGCTCTATGATGAACTTCTTGATCTAAACTGTTTCCTTAGCTGCTTCTAAAGAGGCTATGTACTCAGCTTCAGTCGTTAAGTAGGCAATGTTATCTTGTTTGGAACTTTTTCAACTTATTGCCCTTGTGCACAACGTAAATACGTACTCAAACTGTGACTTGAAATCATCTTTATCAGATTAAAAACTGGCGTCAACATACTCGTTTATTTTCAAATCACGTTTTTCATATACAAGAATACATCATTAGTCATTCACAAGTACTTAAGGATGTTCTTTATAGCTGCCCAATGACCTTTACCAGGGTTAGATTGGTATCGACTAATTAAACTGAGAGTACAAGATTCATCAAGCCTAGTACATATCATAGCATATATGATAGATCCAATTGCCGATGCATATGAAATGCTACCCATGTGATCCCTTTCAACTTGTGTCTTTAGAGACATTGATTTTGAAAATATTATCCCATGAGACATGGGTAAGAATCCATTTTTGGATTGATCCATGCTAAACCTTTTTAGCACTTTGTTTATATATGTAGACTGTAAAAGACCTAGCAACCTTTTTTATCTATCTCTATAGATCCTTATTCCAAGAATATAAGTTACTTCTTCAAGGTCTTTCATAAAAAATTTATTGGACAACTAAACTTTCACTGATTGAAGGACAAGTGCATTATTTTCTATTAGCAATATATCATCTATATAAAGCAACAAGAAAATGACTGCACTCCCACTAACTTTTTTGTATGCACAAGGTTCATCTATGTTTTGAATAAAACTAAACTTTTTGATTGTTTCATTAAAATAGATCTTCCAACTCCTAGATTCTTGCTTAAGTCCAAAAATGGACTTTTGTAGCTTGCACAGTTTTGTGCTATCATTGGATATGAAACCCTTAGGCGGTGTCATATACACTTCCTTATATAGGTTCCCGTTTAGGAAAGCTATTTTACATCTATTTGCTAGACCTCATAATCATAATGGGCGGCAAGTGCTAGGAGTATTCTTATGAATTTTAGCATAGCAACTAGAGAGAATGTTTCGTCATAATCAATACCATGTTGTTGACGATAACCCTTAGCAACTAGTCATCATTTGTAGGTAACTACATTACCATCCATGCTAGTTTTTTTCTTGAAAATCCACTTCCACCCAATAGATTTGATTCATTTGGGTGGATCAACTAAACTCCATATTTGGTTATCCTACATGGAATCCATCTCTGGCTGCATAACTTCAAACCATTTGTCAGATTCTGAACTATTTAGAATATCCTTGTAAGTAGTAGACTCATCTTCATCTGCTAGCAATATGTCATTGCGGTCACTTATAAGAAATCTATATCTCTCTGGTGCTACATGGATCCTACTCGACCTATAAGGTTCTTGTGCTAACAAAGGTTCATCTATTCTCTTAATAGATGTGGGATTAGACGGTTAATCTATATTTGTTTGTTCTTCTTGAACTTCATTAAGTTTAATTTTACTCCAGCTATCTTTTTTATTCATATGTTCCTTCGTTAAGAAGACGACATGCTTCAAAATAAATAATTTATTTTCGGAAAAGAGATTGAAGTAATACCCAAAAGATTCTTTCGGATATCTGACAAATAAACACTTGTCAGACTTACTCTCAAGTTTGTTTGACTGTGGCCTTTTGACAAAGGCAGGGTAATCCCATACTCTCAAGAGAGATAACTTTGGTTTTTTACCAAATAATAGCTCAAATAGGGTAGTGTCAACCATTTTTAATAAAATTCTATTTAGAATATAAACAGAAGTCTCTAATGCTTACCCCAAAATGATTTTGGCAAGTCTACAAACGCCATCATGGTATATACCATGTCTAGAAGGGTTCAATTTCTTCTCTTAGATACACCATTATGTTGAAGTGCATATGGTGGAGTTCATTGAGATAACATCCCATTATCTCTAAGTTAACCTTGAAACTCTTGGCTCAAGTATTCATCTTCTTGATAAGATCTTAGAGTTTTAATACTTTTGCAAAGTTGTTTCTCTACTTTATTCTTGAAGTCTTTGAACTTATTAAAGGACTCGAATTTGTATTTTATTAAATATAAATACCTATATCGTGAATAATCATCGATAAATATTATAGAATAGTGATAACCTCCTTTTGATTGTATAGACATTGGGCCACATACATTAGTATGTATAAGTTCTAATAACTCTTTAGACCTTTCTCATTTTTTAGAAAAAGAAGTTTTAGCCATTTTGTCAAGTAAACAAGATTCACATGTACTATATGATTCATAATCAAATGGCCCTAAGTTACCAAGTTTGGGTAACTTAGAAATGCGACTCTCATCTATATAGCCTAAACGACAATGCCATAAGTAAGATGGGATTTAGTTATCTTTTCTTGGGTTTTTATTGTTTATATTGAGAATTGGATCATTTATGTCTAGAACATACAAACTATTTATCAAAACTGCATTTCCATATTAGACACCATTTAATGAAAAGGAACAACTTTTGTAAAACCTTAGAGGAGGGAGGGGGGGGGGGGGAGGGGGTTGAATAAGGTTTTTAACAAATTTAAACACTTTTTCAAAACTCTAATTTTTGAAATCCTTTTTTTGTTTTACAGATCATGATGTATGAAGGTTATGTGAAGTAGAGAATTCGTGCAACTTTAAAGAGATATTTGGAATCTTAACGGGATGTGTCAAATGATGTGCAATCAATACAATAGTAAAGATGAGTTGGTGAAAGTCATAAAGGTCTCTTCGAGTGATTGAAAACTTTATGTAGAGAAGTTCACAAATATTCAGAAATAAATGCAAGGAGAATGAACAAGAGATTTATAGTAGTTCGATGCTCAAAGATCTGCATCCACTACCTTAAACTTATACTTAAGAATTTTAAACCAGATCAATATAAACCTCAATCAGATCAATGGTGTTTGACTACACTAATTACACAAGAGGATCACCACACTTAGTTTTATCCAAACCCTTTCAACTAACTACAATTAAAGGCTCACCCCTAATGGGTTTTACACTACAACCTTGATAGATAAAAGGGTTAGAGAAATTTGACAAAGATAGCTCACAGTTTTGAGCAAATATGCAAACAGATGAGCACCAACACCTTTTTATCTTTTGAGAAATTTAATTTCACTTTTGAAGCACAAATGAAAAGGAAAATTTTTGTATTGTGAAGTGTAAGAGTGTTTCTACAAAAGATAGCACAAAAATCTACTTCAAAATCAAGATTTGAAAGCTTTTATAGAAGTAACAAGTAAGACAACAACGACTAGTTTCTCGCTATCAGATTTTTTAGAGTTTTGGACTCAATGATCGGACGAGGGTGCATCCAAAAAGTGAGTCCAAATGGTACTTTTTTAGGCAGAAACATTTTGACACTATTCCAGAGTTTTGGAAGAAGATTTTGGATGTAGAGTCCATCCAAACTACTCAATCCAAAGTATCTGAAGACCTACTTTTGAAATTATTTTATTTGTGTGCTTCAAGGTAGAAATAAATTAAATCATAAGGTAAAGAAGACATATGAATTTATATATAATACCTTAATAAACGATTCCTAGTTTATGATTCTTCTCAATATCTTCTTAGTATGCAATCTCATAAGCTTGTCTTGTACTTTGTCACCCATTTTTGGATCCTATTCCTTCAAGAGTTACTTAGCAATTTCATTTGTATGTCTTGGAAGAACTGAGGTCAAACCTGTCCAATCACATGTAGATTATACAAGGTAGTCCTCATCAATGTTTGTTGTAGGTCAAAATACAAGAGAATGCCCTTAGGCTAACAACTTTTATCTTTAAATATTAAATGAAAACCATTCTTGTCTAAACAAGTGACTAAGATAATGTTCTTAAGTAAAACAGATATATAAAAATAGTTTGTAAGTTCTAAGACTATCTAGAAGGCAAGTGTAGGTCATAAGTCCCTACAACAAGTGTAGTAACCTTTGCTCCATTTCTAGCACGTAGGTCTATGTCGCCCTTCTCAAGCCTCCTACTATCCTTTAATCCCTACAAGTTATTGCATAAATGTGATCCACATCCAAAATCTAATACCCATATCTCATTTCTAAGGGCACTATTAATCTCAATCATAAATATACCAAGTGTAGAAATAGAAGTGATCGCAAGCTTTTCCTTCTCATTTTCCTTTTCCTTGACGGTCTCCAGGTAGGTTTTGCAGTTAACCTCTAATCGTCCATTTTGTCACAATGATGACATGAGTCTTTGCTGACTACCTCCTTATTTATGCCATATTTGGGTTTAGTGGGAGCCTTCTTCTTCTTCTTCTTAGGAATTTTCTTCTTAGAAGGGGAAGATTCTACTATCATGACTGAATTGGATTCTTTCTTCATAGAGGATTCCGCAATCTTCAGAAGAATGATTAACTCAGGTATTGTAGTCTCAATCTTGTTCATCTGGTAGTTAATCACAAATTGTAAAAAACTAATTGACAAATATTACAGAATTAAGTCAACACATAATTCATGGTCTATTACAAACCCAAAAGACCCAACCTTCTCAATTAAGCCCAACATCTTTAGCCTATCAGTGGCCACAAAAGTACCCTCAGCCATTTTAGAATGAAATAGTTGTTTTGAGATCTCACATCTCTCCGTTCTGTCTTGGGCATCAAACAGCTTTCGAAGAAGTAAAATAATCGAGTAAGTACCATATACTCATGCTGTTTTTGCAATTCAGAGATTATTGACGCCAACATCACACAGGACACTGTGTCACTGTCCTCTTTGTACTTCTTGTGAACAACTTGCTCATCAACATGAGCATCTTGAGCTTGTAGTGGTAGAATAATAGCATCTAACAACTAGATCAACTTTTTTTACTTGAGAACAATTCTCAAGTTTCTATACCAATCTAGAAAATTCAACTCAGAAAGTTTGTTGGTTTCCAAGAATCTATGTAAATTTAGGTTGGTCACATGATGCAGATGCCCTAGATGTAAAGATAGAGAAATTATCTAAATGTATTGCACATGTAATGCAAATAATTATGTCTTTAATTAAGTGTATAATTATTTCACTATTTTACTCAAACCAATAACCCCCACTATTGACGGGCTTTTCTAGTGAACCGGTATCCAAATTCTTCAAGAATGGCATTCAGTTTGCCCAATAAACTGCTCTTAAGTTCAACGGTAGATATCTAATACCAATTACATCGACTGCAATTACCAGATCATTTGGTGATTAATATTTTTTAATTTTAAAGCTTTTTTGCTAACCCAATCTTACCTCTAATATTCTTTATGCTTTGGTTAGCCCAATTAGGATAAAAAAAATTAGTTAAACCCAACACATTAATCAGGAATTTAATTCCATAACTTGAACATGTTCGATGTCAAGTAGGCTTGGGTTAGCCAACAACCTGGTCTTGAAAAATGACTCTCGTTCTTACTATATTAATGGATGGCATTAGGTTTAATATTAATTTGAAGGATTTATTATTAGTAGTGGTCTCAAACATTACATGATAATATCAACATATTCATATGTAGTAGAAAATAATAACGTGATTTGGTTATGGACTTTACAATATTAATTTTCCTGAGCCACAAAGAAAATTAATTTGGTCAATCTTAAGTATTTAGGAAGAAAGTCTTACCACCCTTTTTTTTTTTTTTTTGTCTTGATCACCTTCTCATTTACTTGTAATAAATTCTAATCCTATCTTACCTATGTAGTCCAATTACATAAAATCTAAATAAAGAAACCTCGAGTTACATTCGAGGAGAGTTAAATGAGAATAGAAATTACAGAAGAAAAATAGAAAAGACAGAACATCATGCCCTATTTATTTCAAAACCAAAGCGATAAGATGCATGAACAATTTAATTGGGTCTATAGTCTATAACCAAACCACCATGCTAATTTCATGCTCAAAGCAAAAATTAAACATAGCACATAATTCCAAAATATCTACTTTTGAAAAAATAAAATAAATTAAAACAGATTATAAAATTAATATTTTAGAAAATATATTAATTTCTAAAACTAACTTTTAAAAAAAATAAATTCTCTAATCTCAAAATTAAAATTTGGGAGAATACTTGGGGTGATTTCGAAAAAAATTGATTTTCTTGGGCTTTTTACTGAAAAATCGAGAAAAAGAAGATTTTTTTTTAAAAAAATTAAATAAATTGATCCCAGCCGTGCAAGGATCATGCAAGCTCGTGACAGGCTTTTCACAGCCTACTATAGGCTTGCTGTGTACAAGCCCATCACGAGCTTTGCTCGTCCCCGCATGAGATACAAGAAAGCCCATGTGGCTTGACTCTCAAGTCTAGCGTGGGGTTTCCTCAAGCCCTGCAAGGGCCTAATAAAAATTATATATATATATATATATATATATATATTCCCGTCGTCTTCTCCGACAGCTACAGATGATAATTCCTCTGTTAAATGACAAAGAAAAACAATCTTCCAGATTTCTTTTTGTTCTCTAATGAATAGACATTCAGTTCTTTGAAAATAAAACAAAAACCAGACAAAAAACAATTTGTTCACAAAGTAGATTCACAAAACGGATTTCTTTGCAAAAAGTTAACATGAAACCTTTTAGAAAACAAATTTTCTAGGATCAACATAGTACTATAACCATTACAGAAAATCTATCCATTAATACATAACCCTACAAAATCAAAATTTTCAGAAATTCAGTGCATTCAAATAATGTTTCCAGAACGCAAGGAAGACCCAAGTGTATGAAACAATTTCACCAAAAAAAAAAAAAATAGTGACTAGCACGAAAAGATTTCATGGGAAAATAAGATCCATAAAACACTTATAAGGGGCTCTGGTACTATTGTTAGTTAAACGGTCATGTAATGGAAAAAATCGAAAAACCATTCCCAGGATCACTTATATGCAATATTATGGGTCAAAGAAAATGTCAAAAATTATACCTGTAATGCTTTAGTGTTGTCATTGCTGTACAAAAATTTTCTTCTAGCTGAGGGCACGATCTAGCAAATGTTTAAACAAGTTGTTGTTTGGCCACAACCACTGCAAGCCAAGAATAGGCATGTCTCCAACAGTAATCCATACACGGAGCACTCAGATTTTCACCAAGGAATTAGATGCTAGGGTTTGTGTTTACCAAGGAATTAGATGCTAGGGTTTGTGAATAAAGAAGAAGAAGAGATCACGCGATAGTGAAAAAATAATTTTTCCTCTAAAAAAATTTCATACCACCCACGGCATGCATATCTGTATATCTCCTTCATGTTTGGTAGCTAGAATCCTTAAAAAATAATGATTCTTTAATTTCCAATTAGAATTGTAATTTTTCTTAATTGCAATACGTTAGCCCTAAGGGCTTTCTTCTATGTTTTGATTTATGACAAACGTTGATAAGGACTAACTTGTTAATCTATTGTGATAAGGCATGTTTGACCTTTATTCTTTAAAAGTCATTAGATATGATATGTTGGCAACTCCTTCTTTGCTGTAATCAAGAATAGAAGAACGAATGAGAAGAATAAAGTATGTAGAGTTACATATCAAAAAGAGTTCATTATGAATAATGATAGACTAGGAAGTGTTATTAAAGTATATCTATTAATTCCTATGTCTTCTTATCTTTTGATTCATTTGACTTTACCTTAAAGCTTCAAATGAAATGTTTTCAAAGTTTTTGAAATTTACAGAATTTTAGATGGAACAGTTTGAATCCAAAAGGTTCGTCCAAAATTCTATAAACTGGGGTGAAAATTTTTTTGTCTAGTTAGTGCCATTTTGGACTTACCTTTTGGATGCATCTTCGTCCAAAACCTAAGTCCAATACATGGATGAGTTTAAACAGAAAAATTTATTGCCATTTATTTATGACCATTGGCACTCCACTTTTTGGCTCTATAAATAGCTCTTAAAGTAAGGTTTGAAGTAAGATTTTTGAAACACTCATCTTAGAAACATTATTACTCAATATTTTTCAAAAATCTCCTTTTATCTAACTTCAAAGCAAGTTCATTGTGTATCAAAGATAAAAGTATTTGTGCCTTGTATCTGAGTGAATATCTGCTCAAGTAAGTAAGTTTATCTCTTTTCTATTGATATTCAAATCTCTGTTGTAGTGCAATGTTGTGGTGTAAAACCCATAGGGGTGAGCATTGTGTTGATTTATGTTCAATGTTGTGGTGTAAAACCCATAGGGGTGGGCCTTATGTTGATTTATGTTTAAGGTTGTGTGGTAAAACTCATTGGGGTGATCTTTGTTTTGTGTTTATGTCAAGGTTGTGGAGTAAAACCTAGTGAGGTGATCCTTGATGTGTTTGCATGACTGAGAGATTGTGGAAAACCTAGTGTGGTGATCCTCTCTTGTATGAGAAACAGTTTCATTAAGTAAGGTTAATGAAATATGATTGAAAATCCTTAAGTGTGGAGCTTAAGGTAGTGGACGTAGATCATAGTTGATTGAACCACTTTACATCTCTTATCTCATTTTATTTAGTGGTTCATGTACTATTTTTTATGTTCGTTTACTGTCTAAATCTGGATATACATCTCTAAGTGCTTGGATAATCTTTTATGCATCTATAAAGTCAGTCCAAGTATCTTGGTGATCATCACTATTCAGCATTTTAGATAAACTGGAAAAATTATTTTTTGCTTGCCAAAAACCTTATTCACTGTTAGTGTTATGCCCTAGAGGCAATCACTTGTACATTATATATGACACATTTTATTTTAATAAAAGGTATTATTTATCTTACAGTTTCTTTTATTTACTTTAAGTAATATAACTGTTCAATAAAGTCTCTAGTACAACACTGTGTTAAGAAAATCATGATATGAGATTCCTACTACACTGGATGGTGTTAGTACTTAAATAGTCCCTAGTCATAGTATTAATGAGACAAGACATCATTAATGCGTCAAGACTAGCATGTGTTAGACTTCTTGATTTGATTAAGCGGTGGTTCTCATAACCGTGAGTATTGAGATACTCAAAGTTAACACATGGATGCTTGTTAATGGAATAAGTTCATTGGATGATCTAGCTTTGAGATAATAACATGGATAGCTATTTAGTGCCAGTGATATAATCTCAATATAGCGAACGTGCAAGTATCCTTAGATTTGAGATCTCCAAGGTACTTTGTTTGCTGAGCTTTGTACTTTGATTCCAATCTCCGGAGCTCGATCGAGGGCCGCCTATGGGATGGATGTTGAGTACATTGTGAGGTAAACAAAAGTAGTTGAGAGTGTCAATAAAGGATTCACCACTCCTAATAGTAGGGGCGAATATCTCACGCCACTTATAGGAATTACAACTCGAGAAGTCCGTGGCCAAGGCAATTATGTATTGGAAATCGTTCCAATTGATACATATCTAGAGTAGTGGGTTCCTAGTACAAGTACTATTGTATTCGGGTTAGAATTATTTCTAGAGGGAGTTGGTACTAATTCCGTACTCCAAACCGAATGAGATATTGTATGGTGAAAGGAGTTAATTGCATTGAAGTTTGTTATTGAAGGGTTCATGTCAAGCCACTTGACTTCTTGGACTCTTGGGTGGTTATGATGTATTGCTTGATACCGCTCATGATATGGGAATATAGGTTTATTAATTGATGAATTAATAAATCAATCCTGATTAGAATTAATAGGATTAATTCTAATTAATTATAGATTATTAATCTTAAAGACGTTTGGATTAATTCATGTTCGCTACCAATTGACTGGGAAACCTAATAGGTCACACACAATAGAGGAGTATATACTCAAGATGTTATTTGATAACATAGTGGGGTTGATTGAGAGAAAGAGAAGTTGTTGTGGACAAATTATAATTAGTTATAATTTGTGGTCCAAGTTATAATTGTGAGAACTTGATGTTTCCAATTACAATTAGGGAATTCTAATAGGATTAGAATTCTCAGTTTTGGGAGGAAAATTTCATGTAATATATAGTATATGTAACACACGAAAAACCCTAGCTGAACAACACATAAAAAACAACAGCCACAAACAACTCTTCTCTTTCACTCTTTCGTTGATCTTGATCAAAGAACCTTAGCCGCCATACTGTTTATGCTAGCACAGGAAAGTTTGGTATTTGAGTATTCTTCTGTGTGGATTACTATTAGAGATAATCACATACTGTGGTTATTATTGGTTAGACGTTCAACTCACATGGAGGTTGATCACGAGGATTGCTGGATCACGCCTCAACTTGAAGAAGAAATTTTTTGTTCTTCGGACGATCACCCAAAGGTAAAAGCTATTACCTTTACTTTCTTTATATCTTATTTTCCATATATAGACGGTTCTTGGGAGGGTATCTCGTTTTATTTTCCACTGCGCCGTATACGATACGAGCCTGAGATACCCAACATTCCCCCCCCCCTCTAAGGTTTTTCATAATATAGTCCATAAATTATAACTAAGTATAATTTGACGATAACAACTTCTTCTTTTCTCAATTAACCCTATAACGTTGTCAAATAATATCTCGAGTACTTTATCATTTATTATGCGTGACCTATTAGGTATCTTGGTGTTTTAGTAGTGAAATATGAATTTAAGATTAATAATCCTTTATTATTAGAATTAACTTATTAATTCTAATTATGATTTATTTATTAATTCCCTAATTAATAAATCTATATTTGGCAACTTGTGAGCAGTATCTAGCAATACATCATAATCACCTAAAAATCTAGAAAGGCAAGTGGCTTGACATGAACCTTTTAACAGTAAACAGTAGTGCCATAAACTCCTTTTGTTATACAATATCTTATTCGGTTTATAGTATAGAATTAGTGCCAACTCTCTCCAGAATATTAATTAATTCTAGCAGGAATATTTTAGTACTTGTTCTCGGAATCCATTACTCATAATGTGTGTTAATTGGAACTATTTCTAATACATAATCGCCTTAGCCAAGGACTTCTTAAGTAGTGATTCCTACAAATGGCCTTGATATATTCGCCCCTACTATTAGGAGTGGTGAATCCTTTATTGATTATCTCAACTACTTTCGTTTATTTCACATTGTATCCAATATCCATCATATGGACGGTCTTGTTAGGACTCCAGAGATTAGAATCAAAGTACACTGCTTACCAAATAAAGTACCTTGGAGATCTCAAATCTAAAGATACTTGTACATTTACTAGGATGAGATTCTATCATTAGCACTAAATAGTTATCCATGTGATTATCTTATAGCTAGGTCATCTAATGTACTATTCTAGTAACAAACATTCACGTATTAACTTTAAGTATCGCAATACTCACAGATGTGAGAACTATTGCCTGATCAAATCAAGAAGTATAACACGTACTAGTCCTAATGCATTAATGATGTCCTATCTCATTAATACTATGGCTAGGGATAATTTAGGTATGAACACTATTCAGTGTAGTAGGAACCTTATATCATGATCTTTATCATAATTTTCTTAATACAGTGTTGCACTTAGAACTTTATCTAGCAATTATATTCACACAAAAATATAAATAAAGCAAACTTAAAGATAAAGAATGCCTTATATTATTAATTAAATATGTAATATACAAAATATATGTGATTGCATCTAGGTTAAACACTAACATTTCCCGCCAATTTACCGATAGAATACCAATTGAAGTGGGTAGTTGGTAATATAATTAGTAATGTGATGTTCAATTTGTTGCCAACAGAATTACTAACCGAAAATATCTGTTGGATATATATTAAATCAATGTCTAGTAGATTACCAGCAACATTACCAATTGTGTGTATTCAATTCATGATATTATAATTGGTTATCTACTAATAATATGTTGATAAATAGGTGGAAAATGTTTTCCAACAGATTACCAATAAACTGTGAATAGTTGGAAACCATGTTGATGGTAATCTGTTGGTAATAGGTAGGAATGTTTTTCCTACCGATTTTTCAACGAAATATAAACTGAAATGGGCAGTTGGTAGAAGTTTCATTACAAGAAAAATAGAATTTAGTGTTACATTTCTTTAAAATTCTAATAAAGTATCATGACCCAATTTGAAAGTAATCAGATATATTTTACCACATAATATAGCATGATCTGTATATAATTTCCTAAAACCTAACACATATATAAGATGAGCATATTAAATTAACAATCCAACCGTTAGATTTGTTAAAATTGTTAAAAAAATAATATCATAACCAAGCTTGAAGGTTGTTAGATATTTTGTCATATGATCAGCATAATCTCTATATAAGCACCCAAAACCTAATACATTAATAAATATAAGCATATCAAATTAACGATCCAACTCTTAGGTTTGTTAAATTGGTAAAAAAAAAAAAAGTATTATGACAAAATTTAAATGTAATCGGATATATTCTACCACATAATATCTATATAACAATCCAAAACCTAACACATATATAAGATAAGCATATCTTTATATAATATCTATATATTCTATACAAGTGCCCAAAACCTAATACCTATATAAGATAAGGATATCAAATTAACGATCTAACTGTTAGATTTGTTAAAAAAAAATTTAAAAAAGTATTATAACCAAATTTCAAGGTTCTTGAATATATTTTGCTATATAATCTAGCATAATCTCTATATAAACATCCAAAACCTAATACATTAATAAAGATAAGCATATCAAATTAATGACCCAACTATTAGATTTGTTAAAATTGGTTAAAAAAATAGTATCGTAATAAAATTTGAAGGTAATCAGATACAGTTTACCACTTAATCTAGCATAATCTCTTATAAGAATCCAAACCTTAACTTATTTATAAAGATAAGCATAACAAATTAGTGATCTAATTGTTAGATTAGTTAAACTTACTACAAAAAATATCATGACCAAATTTGAAGCTAATCGTATATATTTCTCCACACAATCTAGCATAATATCTATATAAAAGCTTAAAACCTGACTCATTTATAAAGATAAGCATATCAAATTAACGATTCAACCATTAGATTTTTAAAATTGCTAAAAAAAAATATCATGACCAAATTTAAAGGTAATCGAATATATTTTACCGCATAATCTTGCATAATCTGTATATAAGATCCTAAAACCTATCTCATTTATAATGATAAGAATGTCAAATTAGCGATCCAACTGTAAGATTTGTTAAAATTGCAAAAATAAGTATCATGACCAAATTTGAAGGTAATCTAATATATTTTTCCTTAAAATATATCATAATGTCTATCTAAGCATCTACAACCTAATACATTTATAAAGATAACTATATCAAATTAATAATCTAACCATTAGATTTGTTAAAATTGCTAAAGAAAGTATCATGAGCAAATTTAAAGGTAATTAGATGTAAATTTTGCTACATAATCTAGCATAAAATCTGGATAAGAACCTAAAACCTAATTCATTTATAAAAATAAACAATGATCTAATCGTTAGATTTGTTAAAATTACTAAAAAAATGTATCAAAAGTAAATTTGAAGGTTATCGAATGTATTTTCACATATAATCTGGCATATTCTCTATATAAGCACCTAAAACCACATGCATTTAGAAAATGATGAGCATATCAAATTAACGATCCAACTATTAAGTTTGTTGAAATTGGTAAAAAAAAAAAAAAAAAGTAACGTGGCTAAATTTGAAGGTAATCGGATATATTCTACCATATCATCTAGCATAATCTCTATATAAGAGTCTAAAACCTAACTCATTTATAAAGATAAGCATGACAAATTAATGATCCAACTATTAGATTTGTTAAAATTACTAAACAAAATATCATTACCAAATTTAAAGGTAATTGAATATATTTTGCCATTGAATCTAGCAAAATATATGTATAAGAGCCCAAAACCTAACTCATTTATAAAGATAAGCATGTCAAATTAACGATCCAATTGTTAGATTTTTTAAAATTGTTAAAAACAATATCATGACCAAATTTGAAGGTAATCGAACATATTTTACCACATAATCAGGCATAATCTCTATATAAGAGCCTAAAACCTTACTCATTTATAAAGACAAGAATATCAAATTAACTATCTAACTGTAAAATTTGTTAAAATTGCTAAAATAAGTATCATGACCAAATTTGAATATAATCGAATATATTTTTCCATATAATATATCATAATATCTATATAAGCACCCACAACCTAATGCATTTATAAAGATAACCATATTAAATTAACGATCTAACTATTAGATTTTTTTAAAATGCTAAAAAAATATGTCATAAGCAATTTTGAAGGTAATTAGATGTATTTTGCTATATAATCTTGCAAAGATCTATATATGAATCTAAAACCTAATTCATTTATAAAGATAAGCAATGATCTAACTATTAGATATGTAAAAATTGTTTTAAAAAAAAAGTATCATGATCAAATTTGAAGGTTGTCGAATATATTTTATCTTATAATCTAAGCACAATCTGCATATAAGCTCTCAAAACCTAATGCCTTAATAAATATAAGCATATCAAAATAACAATCCAACTATTAGGTTTATTAAAATTGGTTAAAAAAAAGTGTCATGACTAAATTTGAAGGTAATCGATAACTTTAAGGTTTTATTTTCATATAAAATTGGTTTTAAAATATGGTTAGTATCTGTAGCTTGTTTAGGATCATATTGCTTTAATCTAGGCATTTATCTAACAGTGGATGTATTATCTAATTGTTCTACTTTTTTAGCCATAGCAATTAATATTTGATTTGTATAATTATTTTGTTAAATAACTTTATTTAAATACTTATTTGTTACATCGCCCTTTTTATCTAAATTCTCTATCTTAAATGGAGAGGCAACTCATAACCTTCGACAGGGATTTAATTTCTTCAGGAGTTAGCATTATGGATTCTTTAACTTCAATTTTAGAAGTGTACCATTTTTTTGGAATCATATTTATTGATTCTAATTTGTTATATTTTCTTGAATATTCGTACCAATAAAAAAAATATAAATATTTTCTATATTTCTTTAAGTTAGAATAATATTTGTCTTTGAGTTTAAGTCTTTCTTTAGGTTCTATAGTATTAAAGAACTAGTAAATTTTTTGTTTATTACATGGTCTATTCCATAATTGTTTTAAATATGTTTTTATCTAATTCGAATTCATCATCAGAAGAAATTGTCATTAAAGTATCCAGCATTTGCATTTCAATTTTAGTAGGACTTGAGGATTTAACACTGATGTCATCTTCATAAGTTGTTACGGTTTGCCAATCCTCATATTCGAAATTACTATCCTCGTCCTTCTTTCCCGGATGTTTAATTTGAAGAACGCCATTTAGACACCCATGTTGCTTTTACTGGTCAAGATATTGCTAAATGGAATATAGATGGTATGTCTGAACATCAAATGCTCAATATTATCCAAGAAATGGGTATAGCTGTCACGACTATGAAAAGTCAAAATAACTCCCTTTCTAGTGTCTCCATCCTCCTCTTTTAATTATTGGTTTTACTGGAGTCCTTTATGGGTGGTGACACAACTATCTATCTGATGAACAATGTCTTGAAATTATGAATACCTCCAAAGTAACTTATAAAACCCTCTTAGGTAACAAAGGCCAACCTATAACAACACAAGAAGTAGTGCCAGACTACTTAAATACTTTTATATTAACTTTAACTCAACATTTTGTAGGAAATCCACAATAATTAGCTGATCAAAGTTTTGAAATCCTTACTAATTTAACATGCCAAAAATTACATTGTAAGGTTTCTAGATTCAATAGATGAATAGTACCATAGGGCTTGTTGATAGAAACTGTTTTCTCAGTGGTTTTGATATTGTAATTTTGGACTAAATCAAAAATTCCTTTTTTTGTAAATTTTATCAAACATTTCTATTAGCATTTTCCAATTCATTAATTTAGATTCAGTTCTATCTAATTGGGAGCAAATTTCAAGATCATTAATAGTTTCAATATTAATATTAGAAATGTTTGAACTAAAGGCCATGGTTGAAAGGGCACTTTCTCTTTCTAACCTGGACAATCAATAGTCTTAAAAGTTTCTAGTTGATTCTTCTCCATGGTAACAAAATAATTATACAAATCAATTGTTAATCACTATGGCTAATAAAGTAGAACAACTAAATAATAAATCCACTGTTAGAGAAATGCCTAGATTAAAGTAATGTGATCCTAAACAAGCAATAGATACTAACCCTATTTTTAAACCAATTTTATATGAAAATAAAACCTTAAAGTTATCAAAAGGAGATTTTCAAGTAGACGAGTCTAAATTAGATATGTTAAAAGATATAAATAATAAACTAAAACAATTAAACACTAAAGATATTCCTAAAGCTTCCTCTAAAGATCATGTTCAAGTAGTTAATATAATTGATCCTTTTAGTCTTAATAAAGTCACATCCAACACAAAAGCATCAATGCCTAAACGGTTCGCCAATCCACATATTCAAAATTACTATCCTCGTCCTCTAGTGGTTTTGATATTGTAGTTTTGGACTAAATGAAAATTTCTTTTTTTGTAAATTTTATCAAACTTTTCTATTGGCATTTTCCAATTCATTAATCTAGATTCAGTTCTATCTAATTGTTAGCTGATTAAGATCATTAATAGTTTCAATATCAATATCAAAAAAGTTTGAACTAGAGGCCATGGCCTATGGTTGAGAGGGTACTTTCTCTTTCTAACCTATACAATTAATAGTCTTAAAGGTTTCTACTTGATTGTTCTCTATGATTATTGTCTTCCTTATCTTCTTAGGACAAACCTAGTCACTATGCATTGGTTGAGAGCTATTGGACCACCCCGGGGTTCGGGCTAATACGCTATTCCTAGGTTAATAATGACCTAATCCAATCCGTTCTGGGCTAACCAATACATAAGCTGCTCTTTTAGTTACTACTCAACCACATAGTTGCAGGAATAGTGGAAGGAAATAAAGAGAGAGAATAAGATAGCAGAAGGATTGTGAAGATGAAATCATGCATGACTAGAAAGATAAAAGTGAGGAGCTTACTCGGACATGGTTAGATAAAGCCTGACAGAGTATCGAATGAACATGTTTCTAATTCCAAATGAGAGTACACCTTGGATTTCTTCAAAATATTCACTGATTCATTGATATTCTAATTTGAAATCGATACAAAAGAAGGATTTAAAATACATAATTTTAAAACTAAAAAAAAACTAATCTTTTCAACATATAAGGAATTTTCTATTGAAGGACATGCAAACTTGCTATGGGTTTCTTCGAGGATTTTGATTCTTAAATTGGCAGAGGTTGAATAGCTTTCTTTTATGGCATTCTGCATTATTGTGTTGTGGTCCAGACCACGTGAACCAGGAATCAAGCTGTCGGCCATAAGTAGGAATTGTTCAAGGATTCTTTTTTATTGAAGGGGTCCACGGCATAGTGAATAATTTTGTATAGTAATTATGTGATTACTAAAAGTTGTCTTGACATCTTTTCCAACTGTATTTGTCTAAGTTCTCTTTTTTCTATTTGAGTAGAGTCTTGCCATTATGGAATTTGGCAAAGGTATGCTATTGCAATACCTAAAGGATTGTCCGTGTCGCCTTTATTGAAGAAGGTGAAATCCAGTTGTATTTTATCATCACTGTCTACGGCTAACTAAATCTGATTCTGCAATATTTGAAGTTAGAGTTGAAGATATGCTTTGGAGATTCTTGATTTTCCTTTCCTAGAAGAAGAACTGGCATCTTGCTTCTTTTTTTACTGGAGTTGTTAGGATTGCTAGCGTTGATAGCTTAAGTGCCCATCTTTTGATCTTAATTTCTCGACACAAATGTTGGACTGATTCAATACTCACTGATTTGTAGTTCTACCAAGTAAAAAACAAATTTTCTTTTTAAAAAAGAATTTACAATATTGAATATGAAGAGGAAAATGTGAAAGTTGGTTTTTAGTGACATATTATACAAACTGGAGTTTATGTTGTTTTGAAAGAGACTCTTGAATGCTGCCAAATATCTTCCACTATTGGTAAAACCATCTGGGAATGGGATTAATGATTCATTTTCTAAACTTGATAAACCAAGTATGTGTAAGGTCTTGGAGAAATAAGAAATTATGCCAGGCATTCAAATAATCCATGAAATTGTAATTTGGTGGTTTTGTAGGGCTTTTAAATTGGATAGGGGTGTAATTTCCTGATACAAGCCAAGTGTTTAGGTCTAGGATTTTGATGATAGCATCGAGAGTAGGTAATACCTTTGTCATTTCTGTGAGCATTTTGTTTATGTTCGAATTTTATCGAACCTGTGGCAAAAAGGATATGTTCATAAAAAAAAAGTCTGGTTTTCAAGGGATCTACTTGAAACAGATGACTGGATTGACTGTATGCTTCTGGATGAAGCTGGTTAACCATTTCTCTTTTTGGTTTACTGGCTAACTCTTTTGGAATGTCTTGCAAGGGTATTAAGGATTTTTGTTACAAATTCAAAGGTTTCATATCTTGTAGAGGATTCTAGCTTGGCAAGAGTTTGAGATGAGGTTGGAGTAACTACATCTTTCAAGGAAGAATGAGGTGTCATAGCACAGAAGGCGTTATCTATTTTTTGTCTTTCTGTTACTTTCTGGGTGAAGTAGCTAGGTTTAAACGATTCGTGGTTAATGGTGGTCTTGATAGAGAATAGCATAGTAAAGGACGATAGGAAGAAAGATCTATGAATTTTTTTTGTTGTTGTATTACCTCAAGGTCGGATATTGTTGTGCACCATTTATGCTTCTTTCTTGCTAATTCACTCAGTATTTATAGTATAAAACTCACCTTTAATGATGATAAGAAACCGTATCAAAATCTTATCTTTTTTGTCCTTATAAAAATTCTCTTGTTAAGTAATCTACTACAGAATCTAATGAATTTTAACCATATAGGATATGGGCACGAATCGTGCAAAGCTACTGTTTTGATAACAAAATCCTCTATTTTGAGAGTAACAGGAATAGACCATTTTTGAAAAGTAGTTCTAGAAATTGCAAAAATATATTCTTCTGGTTGATTATCTTCGATTAACTGATTAGTATCAATAATATCATCTAATAGTGGGTTTTCCATTTTCAAATTAGATTATCTTCTGAGTCACTTCTTGTAAAATCAGATTCATCAAGGATAGCATGTATTTGATCTAAAGTTTCTTTATCTAAAGAGAGTTCATTTACTTTCTTTTTCTTTTTAAATCGTTGTTTGTATTCAACAGCTTTATGACTTCTTTTTTCCTCCAAAATAGCATTCAATACAATCTTTATCTTTTTCTTCTTTTGTTTGTTTTTTACACTTAAAAGTGTAAGAGGGTTGGAAGGATTTGTCTCTAGAATATTTACTAAAAATTTTTCGTTTAGATTTAAACATTTTCTTTAATTCTTTTGAGGAAGGTTTTATAGGTGCATACCCAAATATTTCGCAAAAATTACATAATTCTTTTTTAGAATTTTTATGATAATGTTCCATTTAAGCCATAGGTTCTAAATCAGTACAAAGATCTTCTCCTAGTCGATTTACATAATAGATTAATAGACCATAAGTGAGGGCTTCACAAGCAAGGCTTAGGTGCCCATCCTTTCATCTTAATTTCTCAACACAAATGTCTGACTAATTCAATACTTTTTTATTTGTAGTTGGAACTAAGTATAAAATAATTTTCTATTCAAGAAAGAATTTGCAATGCTAAATATGAGAAGGAAAATGCGAAAGCTAGTGTTCAGTGACATAATGTGCAATCTAGAGTTTATGCTATTTTAAAAGAGACTCTTGATTGCCGCCAAATATCTTCCACCGTTAATAGAACCATCTGGGAATGGGATTAATGATTCCTTTTCCATACTTGATAAACCATGTATGTGTAAGGTCTTGGAGGAATAAAAAATTATGCTAGGTATTCACATAATCTATGAAATTGTAATTTGGTGGTTTTGCAGGTGGATAAGGGTGTAAACTCTTGATATAGGCTAAGTGTTTAGGTTTAGGATTTTGATGATTTGGCATCGAGAATAGGTAATGCTTTTGTCATTTCTGTGAGCATTTTGTCATGATAGAATTCCATCGAACCAATGGCAAATAAGATATGTTCATAAAATAAAAAAAAAAAAGTTTAGTTTTCAAGGGATCTACTTGAAACAAATGACTGGATTGATTATAGGCTTGTGGATGAAGTAGGTTGAGGATTTCTCTTTCTAGTTTACTAGCTAACTCTTTTGGAATGGCTAGCAAAGGTATTAAGGATTTTCGTAAGAAATTCAAAGGTTTCATTTCTAGCGGAGGATTCTGGCTTGGCAGGAGTTTGAAGTAAGGCTGGAATAACTACTTCTTTGAAGGAAGAATAAGGTGTTATAGTATTGAAGGAGTTATCTTTTTGTGGGGTTTTTGTTGCTTTCTGGGGTGAAGAAGCTGGATTTAAAAGATTAATGGTTAATGGTAGTCTTGATAGAGAAGAGCTTGGTAAAGGAGGATTGGAAGAAAAAACTATGAATCTATTTGTTGGTGTGTTACATCTAGTCGGATATTGTTGTGCACTATTCGTGCTTCTTTCTTGCTAATTCACTCAATATTTGTAATATGAAATTAACCTTTAATGATGATAAGAAATCTTTTTGAAATGTTATCTTATTTGTCCTTGCAAAAATTCTCTTGATAAGAAATTTGGAAGAGAATTGGATTCTCATTTGATAAATTCAATGTCAAAATCAAAGCTAGAAAGTAGAGCTTGCCAACTAGCAAAAATTTAGTTTTCAACAAGGCTTTTTACATCTTTTGGTAAAACATCTTTTGTAGCTTTGCAATAAATATAAAGAAGAAACTTTTTGTTTTCTAGATCATCTTAAAATGTAGAAATGCATAAAACAATAGAAAGAATTTCTTTTTTGCTGGTGTAGTAATTCTTTTAACTAGATAGCCAAATACCCGAATGATATCTGACTAATTGTTCACTGGAAAATTTTGTTTTCTTTTGTTTGAGAATACCTCCATAAGCAAGTTCAAAGGCATCAGTTTCAACAATCATGAACGCATCAGGATCTGGGATTTTGAGACAAGGAAGTTTCTTCATAAGTGTCTTTATTTTCAGAACAATTTTGGTCTCTTCTGTACCCCCAACAAATGGGTTTTTATGAAGGCATTTATACAATAGTTTACAGATTTGTCATAGATTTGAAATGAAATCAGATATGTAATTTGGGAAATCCTAAAAACCTTTGTAACATAGTTTTCTCGTTAATTTGATCTAGAATTTTATCTGTAAATTCTATAACTCTACAAATGGCTTTGTACATCCCATGGTGAAGTTCATGACCTAAAAAGCAGAACTAGGTTTGACAAAGTTAGAGTTTATTAGCACCCACTACCAATCCATTTTTCATGATAATTTCATGAAAAATAGAAAGATATTTAAAATATTGGTCAAGGAATTCACTAAAAATGAGGATATCATCAATATAGACATTGGTGAAATGGGCATGAGGTGTAAAAATATCATTCATCACATTTTGAAATTCACTAGGGGCATTCTTAAGACCAAAATGCATAATATTCCATTCATATTGACCAAAGGAAACACTAAGCGTTGTTTTATATTGATCTTATTCTTTACTTTTAATCTGCCAAAAGCTTGATTTCATACTGAATTTACTATAGATAACTGCTTTGTAAGTTCGTTTTAATACATCTATTTTATTTAGAATTGGGTATCTTATCCATTTTAAAACTTTTTTTAAAGGTTTATAGTTAATGACTAATCAGGGAGCACCATATTCTTTTTTAGCATTATTATTAACATAAAAAGCTAAACAAGACCAAGGGGATTTGGATTCATGAATGATACCTTTACTTAATAATCCTGAGATTTCTTGTTTACAATATTCAAGGAGTTCTTGATTCATTTGAATAGGTCCTGCTTTAGTGGCTATCATACTTTCATTAAAGTTGTCTATGTAGGGTAGACTTACTACATACTTTTTTCTTTTCCAAAAGGTAGTAGGTATTTTAGAACAAATATGGCTTTCAATCTCTTTCATACAGATTCTACCTTACCCTGAATTTCACGTGATTCCAGCTATTCTTGGATTCTTTTATATTTGACATCTTCTTTTAAAAATTTGATTTTATTTTGTTTGATAATTATCTTCCTTTTCAAAATATTGATATTTTTACTTTGTGGGCTTAACAGAAAAGGAAAAGTTACTCATATAGATCATATGTTAGTGCGGACTCCATGTTGATCTACTTCAAAAGGATATACATGAGTTAAAAAGGGAGTTCCTACTATAATTTCTTCATTTAAATCTTTGATTAGAATAAAAGAATTAACAAAGCAAAATTGATTATTACAAATATGAGCATTAGAGAGTTTATAGTTGATTTGGAGTTGACTACCAAATGCTGATTATAATTTTGTAGCGGTTTTCTCATATTATTTGGTATGAACTAAACCTTCTTGAATACAATTTTGATCTACATTAGATTCTAACAAAGGTACTATTTTGATTTTTAAAAAAATTCTCTAATTTGAGAATAACAGGAATATACCATTTTTGAAAAATAGTTCTAGGAAATGCAGAATTGTGTTCTTCTCTTTGATTATTTTTGATTGATTGATTAGTATAAAAAATTGTATAATCTAATAGTGGTTATTCCATTTTCAAATGTAAAAGATCAATATTAATAGCTATTATTCTTTGTTCATTTTGGTCTTTCAAATGTTTAATTTCATGTTTCAGATTATTATATTCGGTACATAAATCCCATAAAGAAATTGCTACTTTTTCTTTTTCTTTCTCTTTGAATCTATTAAACACTTCTTTAAGATCATCAGGTTCTACTTGTTGTTTGGGATTTAAGATCATTTATTTTACCTTAAGTGAATATTCTCTTTTAACTGTTTCGTCTTGAATATGATCTAAGAGTTCAAAAAATATTCCTTATTGGCTTCAATAATGACACTAGTTTTACTTGAACTTATCATATTAATTTCTCCAATTGTACAGGTACAAATACCAGTACAACCACAAGAAGATGTATCATTTAAAAATTCACTATCGGTAGAATTTTCTTGAATTTCAAAGACGTCTTCTAAATTATCTTCTGATTCATTTCTTGTAAAAGTAGATTCAACAAGGATAGCATGTATTTGATCTAAAGTTTCTTATCTAAAGGGAGTTCATTTACTTTCTTTTTCTTTTTTAATCGTTGTTTGCATTCATCAGCTTTATGTCCTCTTTTTCTACAAAAATAGCATTTAATACGATCTTTATTTTTTTTCTTCTCTTGTTTGTTTTTTGTGCTTTAAAGCATAGGAAGGTTTGGAGGATTTGTCTCTAGAATATTTACTAAAGTTTTTCGTTTAGATTTAAACTTTTTCTTTAATTCTTTTAAGGGGGGTTTTATAGGTGCTTATACTCAAATATTTCACAAAATTACCTAATTCTTTTTTAGAATTTTTATGATATTGTTCTATTTGAGCCTTGAGTTTTAAATCAGTACGAAGATATGTTCCTACTTGATTTATATAATCGATTAATAGACCATAAGAGAGCGTTTCATAGGGTACAACATTTCCTTAATCAACTTTAAGTTTCTAAACCATTCTACAAATAATAGAGGTAATCCAGAAATAACTCTTTATTTCCAAAAAGCATGATGACAATCAGATCTAAGAATTACTTTTTGTAAAAACATATCTTTATACCATCTTAAATCATGTAATTTTTGGCATGTTAAATTAGTAAAGATTTGAGAACTTCGATCAGCTAATTGTTGTGGTTTTCCTAAAAATTGTTGTGCTAAAGTGAAGATAAGAGTATTTAAGCAGTCTGGCACTGCTTCTTATGTTGTTGTAGATTGGACATGGTTATCTTGGAGGGTTTTATCAGTCACTTTGGAGGCATTCATAATTTCATGATGTTGTTCCTTAGAGAGATGGTTGTGCTACCACCTATGAAGGACTCCAATAAAGCCAGTAGTTAAGAGATGGAGGATATAGGCATCATAAATGGAATTATTAAGACATTTCATAGTCGTGACAGCCATAGCCATTTCTTGGATAACATTGAGGATTTGATATTCAGACATACCATCTATAAGGAATTAATATCATTACTAAAGCTAATAAGGAATTATGTTTTGAACTCTTAGATCATATACAAAATGAAACAGTTAAAAAAGAATATTTACTTAAGGTAAAAAAAAAATGATCTTAAATCCTAAACGACAAGTAGAACCTTTTGATCTTAAAAAAGTGTTTAATCGATTCAATAGGAAAGATAAAGAAGAAGTAGCAATTTCTTTACGGGATTTATATACCAAAATTAATAATCTAAAACAAGAAATTAAACATTTGAAAGACCAAAATGAATAAAGAATCACAGATATTAATAACATTAATATTGATATTTTACATTTGAAAATGGAAAATCCACTATTAGATTATACAATTATTCATACTAATCAGCCAATCGAAGATAAACAAAGAGAAGAATACATTTCTGCATTTCCTAGAACTACTTTTCAAAAATAGTATATTCCTGCTATTCTCAAAATTGAAGATGTTGCTATCAAAATAGTAGATTTATTAGATTCCAGTGTAGATCAAAATTGTATTCAAGAAGGTTTAATTCCTACCAAATATTATGAGAAAACCGCTACAAAATTATATTTAGCATCTGGTAGTCAACTCCAAATTAACTATAAACTCTCTAATGCTTATATTTGTAATAATCGAATTTTCTTTGTTAATTCTTTTATTCTAATCAAAGATTCAAATGAAGAAATCATATTAGAAACTCCCTTTTTAACTCAGATATATCCTTTTGATGTAGACCAACATAGAGTCCACAATAACATAGCATCTATCTGAGTAACCTTTCCTTTTCTGTTAAGCCCACAAAGTAAAGATATCAATATTTTAAAAAGGAAGATAATTCTTTAACAAAATCAAATCAACTTTTCAAAAGAAGGTGTCAAATAAAAAAGAATTCAAGAACAGCTGGAATAGCCATATTTGTTTTGAAATACCTACTACTTTTTGGAATAGGAAAAAGCATGTAGTAAGTCTGCCTTACATAGACAACTTTAATGAAAGCATGATAGCCACTAAAGTAAGACCTATTCAATTGAATCGGGAACTCCTTGAATACTGTAAACAAGAAATCTCAAAATTACTAAGTAAAGGTATCATTCATGAATCCCAATCCCCTTGGTCTTGTTTAGCTTTTTATGTTAATAATAATGTTGAAAAAAAACGTGGTGCTCCTCGATTAGTCATTAACTATAAATCTTTAAATAAAATTTTAAAATGGATAAGATACTTAATTCTAAATAAAAGAGCTTTATTAAAACAAACTTACAAAGCAGTTATCTATAGCAAATTTGATGTGAATTAGGTTTTTGGCATATTCAAATTAAAGAAAAAGATCGATATAAAATAGCAATTAATTTTTCCTTTGGTCAATACGAATGGAATATTATGCCTTTTGGTCTTAAGAATTCCTTTAGTGAATTTCCAAAGGTGCTAAATGATATTCTTACACCTTATACCTATTTCACGATTGTCTATATTGATGATGTCCTTATTTTAGTGAATTTCTCAACCAACATTTTTAACATCTTCTTTTTTTCATGAAATTATCATGAAAAATGGGCTGGTAGTGAGTGCTAAGAAACTTAAACTTTGTCAAACCTAGATCCGTTTTTTAGGTCATGAACTTCACCATGGGATGTACAAACCTATTTTTAAAGCTATAGAATTTGCAGATAAATTCCCAGATGAAATTAAGGAGAAAACTATGTTAAAAATATTTTTAGGATGTCTCGACTACATTTATTATTTATATATTTTAACATATCTAATTTAGACTCGTCTACTTGCAGATCTCCTTTTGATAACTTTAAGGTTTTATTTTCATATAAAATTGGGTTTTAAATAGTGTTACTATCTATAGCTTGTTTTGGATCATATTTCTTTAATCTAGGCGTAGTGGATTTTTTATCTAATTATTCTACTTTATTAGCCATAGTGATTAACACTTAATTTGTATAATCATTTTGTTGAATAACTTTATTTAAATATTTATTTGTCACATCACATTGTTTATCTAAATTTTCTGTCTTAAAAGGAGAGGCAATAACTATATGACCTTTGACAAGAATTTTAATTTATTTAGAATGAAGCATTATAGATTCTTTAACTTTATTTTTAGAAGTGTACCATTTTTTTGTAATCATATTTATGCATTCTAACTGATTATATTTTCCTGAATATTTGTACCAATCAAAAAAATCTAAATGTTTTCTAAATTTCCTTAAGTCAAAATAATATTTGACGTTGAGGAATTTGGTTCTTAAAATAGGTAGAGGTTGAATTGCTTTCTCTGATGGCATTCTGCATTATTGTGGTGTGGTCCAGACCATGTGAAGCGGGAATCAAGCTGTAGGCCACAGGTAGGAATTTTTCAAGGATTCTTCTTGATTGAAGGGGTCCCGCGCTTTTGTTGGTGTAGTGAATTATTTTGTATAAGAATTCAGTGATTACTGAAAGTAGTCCTGACATCTTTGCCATCTGGATTTGTTTGAGTTCTCTTTTTCTCTTTGTGTGGAATCTTGCCATTATGGACTTTAGCAAAGGTACGCTACCACAATACCTGAAGGATTGTCCATGTCGCCATTATCAAAGAAGTTAAAATCAATATGTGTAAGGGTTTTATAGCTACTTGTACTAATTCTATATGCAAATATCGTGTTTGTTTGTTTTTTTTTTTTTTTAATCCAATTCTAAGGTTTCTAGATTCACCAAATGAAAAATACCATAGGGCTTGTTGCTTGAAACTGTTTTCTTAGCGGTTTTGATATTGTAATTTTGGACTATATCAAAAATTCAATTCCTTGTATGCTGAGATAGATTACTTTTTATTTCAGTTTCAAAATTTTGTATTTTAGTTCCTTTTTTTGTATCAGTTTCAAATCGGAATATCAATGAATTAGTGAATGTTTTGAAGAAATCTTGGGTGCACTCTCATTTGGTATCAGAGCCATGTTTATTGTATACTCTGTTAGTTTTTATCTTACCATGTCTGTGTAAGCTCCTTACTTTCCCTTTCTAGTCTTTAATCTTTTTGCTTTCTTATTCTCTCTCTGTATTTCCTTCCACTATTCTTGCAACTAGATGGTTGAGTAGTAACTGTGAGAGCAGCTTATACATTGGTCAGCCCAGAACGGATTGGATTAGGCTATTGTTAGCCTAGGAATGGCGAATTGGCCCGTACCCTGGGGTGCTCCTATTGCTCTCAACCAATGCATAGTGACTAGGTCGGTCCTAGGAGGATAAGGAAGAAAATAATCAAAGAGAAAAATCAAGTAGAAACCTTTAATGCTATTGATTCTATAGGTTAGAAAGAGAAAGTTCCCTCTCAACCATAGCCTCTAGTTCAAACTTTTCTGATATTGATATTGAAACTATTAATGATCTCAATCAGCTAACAATTAGATAGAGCTAAATCTAGATTAATGAATTGGAAAATGCCAATAGAAAAGTTTGATAAAATTTACAATATCAAAACTACTAAGAAAATAATTTCTATCAACAAGCCCTATGGTACTATTCATCTGTTAAATCCAGAAACCTTAGAATTGCAGCGAAAAAACAAATATCAATATTTGCATATAGGATTAGTACAAGTACCTGTAAAACCCTTATACAAAGTAGGAATGTATTCTCCCATTTGTCTTTTGCTAAGAGATCGTAGATGTCTTGATTTTAATAACAATCTATTAGCAGTACTTGAATCAAATACAACAAATGGACCTATTTATTTTAATCACCATCCTAATTTCACTGTAGATCTAACAAATCCACACATCTTCAAGTCCTTAACTTTAAACATTCAAACTAAGAATTTAGATTTTGAACTTAGTTCCAAATCTCTTGGATTAATTTACCACACTTATTACAAAGTCATGAAAACCACCATAAATCCCAAAGCCAAAATTCATTTAGAAAATTTGAGAGAAACTTATTTATCAAAAACTAATTTTGAAATATCCACTACCTTCGTTCCTCGATTTCTTAAATGGGATGATGTTCTTCATGATACAAAATGGAATTTTGAACACATAATCAATCCTAAAAGAAATTAAAATCCAACAAAATCGATCAAATTACAGAATCTTCTTCTAGTAATATTTAACTTGAATTCAGCCGAAAATCCTTTCCTGTGGCCTTTTCCTCTTCTGGCCCAAACCCTCTTTTCCGAAGTCAGAATACTCGAAAACTCAGTAGTGTTGATTTTTTTTTTGTGAAATTCCTAAAACAACTTATGAAGATGATATAAGTGTTAAATCCTCAAGTCCTACTAACACTAAAATGAAAATGTCGAATACTTTAATGACAATTTCTTCTTATAATGAATTTGAAGTGGATAAATCATATTTAAAACAACTATGGAATAGACCATGTAAAATTAACTAGTATTTTGATACTATAAAACCTGAAGAAAAAGTTAAACTTAAAGAAAAATATTATTCTAAGTTAAAAAAATTTAGAAAACATTTTGATTTTTTTTATTGGTACAAATATTCAAGAAAATATAATCAAGTAGAATCCATAAATATGATTGCAAAAAAATTGTACACTTATAAAAATGAAGTCAAAGAATCCATAATGCCTCATCCTGAAGAAATTAAAATCCCTGTTGAAGGTTATATAGTTACTACTTCTCCATTCCATATAGAGAATTAAATAAATAGGGTGACGCAACGAATAAAAAATTAAAAAAAGGTATTCAACAAAATAATTATACAAATCAAATGGTAATCACTATGGTTAATAAAGTAGAACGATTAGATAATAAATCCACTATTAGAGAAATGCCTAGCAATATGATTCTAAACAAGTGGTAGATACTAACCCTATTTTTAAACTAATTTTATATGAAAATAAAACCTTAATGTTATCAAAAGGAGATATTCTAGTAGACGAGTCTAAATTTGATATGTTACAAGATATAAATATTAAATTAAAACAATAAAACACTAACGATATTCTTGAAACATTCTCTAAAGCTTTAAACGGTTAATGAAATTAATCCTTTTCGTCTTAATAAAGTCACATCCAAAGCAAATGCACCAATGCCTAAACAATTTGCCAATCCTCATATTCGAAATTACTCTCCTCACCCTTCTTTCTCGGATGATCAATTCGAAGAACGCTATTTAGACACAACTTCACCATGGGATGTACAAACCTATTTGTAGACCTATAGAATTTGCATATAAATTCCCAAACAAAATTAAGCAGAAAACTACTTTATCTAACAATATCTAAGTAAGCTTCTTACTTTCTCATTCTATTCTTGCATGATGTAGCCTTTAATCTAGGAAGAAAATAATTATAGAAAATAATCAAGTAGAAGCCTTTAAGACTATTGATTGTATAGGTTAGAAAGGGAAAGTGCCCTCTCAACCATGGCCTCTAGTCCAAACCTTTCTAATATTAATATGAAACTATTAATGATTTTGAAATTAGCTCCCAATGAGATAGAACTGAATCTAGATTAATGAACTGGAAAATGCCGATAGAAAAGTTTGATAAAATTTACGAAAGGGAATTTTTGATTTAGTCCAAAATTACAGTACCACCTGTGCTGCTTTTACTTGTCAAGCTATTACTGAATAGAATATAGATGGTATTTAGTAATGACACTAATTTTACTTGAACTTATCAAAATAATTTCTCCTATCCTATAGATACAAATACCAGGACAACCATATATGATCATAAACAAGCTATAGATACTAACCCTATTATTAAACCAATTTTATATAATCTTTATTTGATACATCAACTTATTTATCTAAATTCTCTATCTTAAATGGAGAGGCAGCAACTACATAACCTTCGACATAGGATGGAGACATCAGAAAGGAGGTTATTATGACATTTCACAGTCGTGACGGTCATAGCCATTTCTTGGATTACATTGAGGATTCGATGTTCTGACACACTATATAATTGGTAATATAATGGTCAATTTGTTGCAAATAGAATTACTAAACGAAATATCTGTTAGATATATATTCAATTAATGTCTAATAGATTACCAACAACATTACCAACTGTATGTATTCAATTGTTGATATTGTAATTGGTAATCTACTGATAATATGTTGGTAAATAGGTGGGGAAATGTTATCAACAAATTACCAATAAAATGTGAATGGTTGACAACTATACTGACGGTCATTTGTTGGTAATAGGAAGGAATGTTTTTCCAATCGATTTTTCAATGAAATACAAACTGAATTGGGCAGTTGGTAGAAGTTTCATTACAAAAAAATAGCATTAAGTGTTAGATTTGTTAAAAATGCTAATAAAGTATCAGGACCAAATATGATGGTAATCAGATATATTTTGCCACATAATATAGCACAATCTCTATATAAGCGCTCAAAACCTAACACATATATAAGATTACCATATCAATTTAATGATCAATGTGAAACCCACCTAAAGCTAACTCTAGAGTAAAGGGGTCGAGATACATATCATATCATTTTGTATGAATATATATATATATATATATATATATATTTGAATTACTTTATGTGCTTTAGAATTATAATTTATAGGTTAAAAGGATTAGTTATGCTTATTGAGTAGGAAGGGTAAAATGGTAATTTTTCTTGAGGTCAAAATAGAGAGATAGCTTAAGGATTAAATAAGAAGAATATTTAGGTGAGAAAATAAGAACAAGAGTTGTTATGGTTGAGTGGTTAGAGTTTTGTGAATTAATCTCTAAGGTCATGTGTTCAAATCTCACCATTTAAATTTTTATCGTGATTATCTTAGTTAAGTTTGAATTTTTGTCTTCTTGCATTTCATGAAAATAGGAATGTTGTCCTAGGGGAGACATGAAGAGAATGTCCTAATCCTATCATCATGTCTTAAAAAGAATTCTAGAGGAATTCTTGTCCTTTTTATTACCTCTAGCTTGTCCTAACCTCTTCACAAATTAAATTTGTTCAAAATTCATCTTTAAAATTCCAGAAAATTCAGCAAGGAATTCTTGCCTTTGAATTTTGAAAATGAATTTTGGAAGTTGGAGAATTGACTGAAAATAGGAGAAGAGTTAGGGAAGGTTCCCAAGAGAAATTAATCACCATGGTTGAACTTTCAAACTCATCTCCATAGTATTCATATTCTTCATGGAAGAAATCTGAAAATTTTCCAGATTCTTGAGCAGCCTAATCTTCAAAAATCATAGCCATCCTTCTTACTCATTTGCTGCCAGAAAAATGGCCAATTTATTCAGCTTGAAGACTGAAATTCCTATGCAAAAATGGACCGCACAAAAACTACACAAACCAGAAAAAAATTCTGGGCAGTTTCGCTGATGTTCAACCAGAAAATGGAGCTGTTTCTTCTGCCTTCAAGCCAGCAAAACTCCTCTGCTTTTCCTCCATAAAGAAGGCTGGAAACCAGCCTTAAAGGACCCTCAAACACCTCTCAAAACCCTCTGCAAATCGGGCTGGAATATTGCAGAAAACCTCTCAGAAAATTACAGCAAACCTTCAAACCATGAACACCATGAAGCCAGAGAATTTTCAGCTTTGTTCCCTTCAAGCCGTAGCTGAAAACCACCCTCAAACCTCTGTAAATTAACCCTTGATCAGCCATGAACTAAACATCATTAACCTCTCCACTTACCTTGCACATTTGGACTCCATAACCATGCCTCAAATATCTTCTATGATCACTCCATTCAAACTTCAATTTGAACTTCAAAAATTTCCAGTATTTGCTCCATGAAAACACTCTTGTACTAGGCTTCATAACCATAAATTTCTCTGCCATTGAGCTCTGAATTTTGGCTAGCTTTTGAGCTATATTAACCTTCCTTCATTTCAGCAAAACTAAACAGTCTAGCCAGCTCCATTGCAGCTCCAAGAAACCTCCATCAATCAAACACCATTAACATATCTTCTACTTCAAACCACTCCTCAAATCACTCCATTTGAATTTCAAACAATCAAAATTTTCTCTTCCTCTCTAAGCTGAAAATCGAAACCCCTGAATTCCCTAAACCATTTGGCCAACACTCTCCAGAAATTCGTGCATATCCTTTCTCAAATTCTCTCCATTTTCACCAAAAACACCAAGAACACACACTACCTTTCTTCAAACCAATGACCACTCTAAACACCTCCAATGTTGGGATTCGTGGACTCCTAAACGCGGAAAACATCTACGAATCCCTCCCGAGGACCCAAGTAAACGATTAAGAAGATGTAAACGATTAAGAGTTACCTCTGGTTGCTGTAATCGAAATCCTTCGATTCTGGTTGCGCTGTTGTACGTTCGACCCGAACAATCACCAGACGCTGCAGTATGCGAACGTCCTCTACGGGTACACACCGCGAACTCACTCGATACCCGGGGAGTGCTAGCGCCTAGGGTTTGAGAGGTTTTTTTTCTTTCTCTGGTAGAGAATGGCACGAATGTTCTCAACCGGAAAATTGGACTATCGAAAGACGGCTAGGGTTTTCTTAAAAAACCCTCGAACCTCTTAGAGTCCAACCCTAATCATATCTTATCATATTCTAATTTAAATTCAAATTAAATTAAAACTGATATGATAAGATTCTGCCATTATCTCGGTAATTTAACTAATTATTTTACCGAGTCAGATTCTTATAATCTGGATATCATCCGATTCATCGAACCTGGTCACCGGAAAAATAACCTAACAAGTTCGCTTATTGTGTGACCCTATAGGTTCATTTAACACCGGCAACGTGCCTAAATCGTATTTAAATGGCCCACAAGTTATAAGCGGTTTCTAGCAAAACATTATAACTATCCAGGTTAAATGAAGATCGGTGATCTCTTTGAACCAAACCATAATTTTATATTTAGTCCCTTTGTCACACGATATCCGGATTAAGCATAAGGCACGGAGCATGTCATCCTTATTAAGCTTAATCAATTATTTCTTGATTTCATAGTAGATCTGTTCAAACAAATGATATCAATATCTTAGATTGATATATTTGAGCACGGCCATGCATTTTTAACGAGTCTAACTTATCAAGGGGCCCATGGATATCTCTCCCATAATTGAGAGGGACAAATTCCTTCACAATCAATCATATTCCTCTCCTTGATTTATTTTATATCCAACGAGTAGTCTAATTTATTATCTAGTTAAAGACAACTTTAGACAATGTCAAAATATAGAATTTATCAAGTAAGAAACTATGATGAATTTAGGTCGAAGGACTTTCAATATTATTATGGCTAGAAAGTACTTATGACATATTCCATGAAGTACTCTCACGAGTGGGTCATGTCCAATACAATGTTCTCTAACATTTATTTATGTCTTGACTCGATATCACAAATATCCATGGCCAGTAAAACATAGCCATCAAGTCACAAACATACTAATCTTAATTTATTATTATTCCAATAATAATAATCGATCAGGGACAGTTTTAGAATAGTCATTGTATTCATTGTAGGGTTTTACTATCAAGTCACGTACTTGATGACCAACAAAACAAAATTCACTATTCATGGAAAGGAAAGCCTCATATTATTATATAAAACATAATGACAATTGTATAAGTACAAATTGACTCTAGGGCATATCCCCAACATCCAATCCCTCTCAAAAACTCCAGAATACTCCTACATACTCCCTAGAGTTCATTTCTAGAATTTATAACATCAAATCTTGAAAACAAAAATTGGCATTCAGATCAAAACCAATTTTTTTCCTTGAAGTCTCAAGAACATCATCAAGGTAACCAAGAACAACTCTTTTGTTCATCTTCTTCCCTTCAACCTATAACATATCATGCTAATGCTCTTTCTTTCTCTCTCTCTCTCAGCCAAAATGGTGGTTACAACCATGGCTATTTTTCCTCCACATGGACAATACAATACCCTCAATCGCTTGGACCTTCTTGAATCTTCATCGAAGCAAACATCAATCAAGTATTTCTCCTTAAACCTTCCTTTTAATTCTGAATTCATGTCTCTTAGATGTTAATAGGGAGAATAGAATATGAATGTGGGATTGAGTATATGCATATAAATGAAGGGGGTTGAGATTAGAACATAAGAATGGATGATCATGATTAAGCTATATGGAATTCCTTGAGAATCGATGTATGTTCATCATGTCTTAAGAAATTATGAATGTTTAAGCATGCTAGATGTTATGACACCTTTGGTGAATAGGATTTTTATGATCTTATCTCCTTTGAAGCCATGATTATGATTATGCTTAATAGAGATTTGGCCATGTGATAGTATGTATGGATTTAAGCCTATACTCATGAATGGATTGATTTAATGTTTGATATTGGAGAACGTGTTCATGATTCTTATTAGCAATGGGAAAATTATGGTCATGATCTTTTTGATCCTAGGTAATTTTAATTAACAAAATTTATTACCTTAATTAAAATTATTGCTATATTTTTCCTCTAAAGGCTATATTTTTCTCTAAGGATTTCGAAATTCCTAGGAAATTTTACAAATGGAATATTAAATGAAATAGTGATATTTTATTAGCCAAATAAATGATATATTTTATTAAATAGTATATATATATATGTATGTATAATAATAAATAAAACATTTTATATAAATAATAATAAGTAAAATATTAATGACCTTATAGACCATATATTCATAAATATTATTTATATTAAAATTTATTTGTTATCTATTAATCAAAATTTAATAAAATTTTTTTATTATTAATTATTTGCTATCTGTTAATTATTAATTAATATATTAGTAATAATTTATTATTTATTTTAATAATAATATTTAAAAATTACTATTTATTAATATCATCTAGGACTTAGGATTCTTCAAAAATTAAACCCTAGTTTATTTATTAATAATGACACTCAAGATTTATTATTTGAACCTATAACTTATTAGTAATTACTTTACAACCCCTGGTTATTTTAACTTATCAAGCTGGACTTATTTTATAAAATTCTTTATCAGCTAGCCTTAAAGCTTAGGACATTAAGGTCATGATTGTAATTGGCCAAATTAGGAATTATTTGTGTAAGGCAAGTATAGCTTGAGTATAACCTTATATCTTGTGTTTACCGCAGGCGGGGTTAGGTCAGCCTTGGAAGATTTTTGAAATTTGAGCAAGCAAAAGATTAAGTAAGCTCCTACATGAACTTATTTGAAGACTAAAAATTACTGTGGCAAGCCAAATGCGATGTATATGGACACTCATTTTGTAAAGGCAATTAAAGACTGTTTTCCTTTTTATTTCAGTCAAGCAAATCATTTAAAAAATCAAACCAACAGATTTACACAAAATGCTAAACTCTTTCTAAAACCCAACTTTGACAATAATTTTAGAAATCCTTAATTGCTATTTCCAAGTAAGTCAATATATGATCAATTTTCTCCCAAGTAGGACAATCAACGTTGAATACTCAATAAGGGTAGACTACCAGGACTAATCTTTGAAGGGTTAGGGTAAGTCTCTCAATAGATGACCACCTCTGAGGGGTGAGTCTTTCTTAGATAGGATGCCAATCCGGTAGGTCATGCCGGTCCAAGCTAGCAAGTTTCAGTCATGTGGACTGTGTGTTTTCGGAGTGGACAATCGATAAGTTTGGGTGTAGAGATAGAGGAGTATCTCACCCAATAGGCCGTACACCTACATTTTTGTTAGTTTGCACAAAGTGTGGCATTTTGACCGTTATATAGTCATGGGACCCAACGTGTGGTAACCCATGGCTACCTCTTTAGGTGGTTGTATTTATTGCACACCTATATGGTTTGAAAAGAAAAACGCAACTATTTATTACTAACATTTATTTAATGCTTGGCAGTACTTTCTCTTATGAAATTTTTACAATTTGCATACACAAATTATTTTACCTGAAACACTCAAAGCACACTCGGACTTATTCAGATTTTTATCTCATCACCTTTTATACCATGTTTTCAGGTCGATCATGCTGTGGAGGTGAATAGTTAGATTTATTGCCTATGCTTTGAAGGTTTTATGCTATTTTTCTTATGTGTTGTTTTGAGATATGCTAGCAAACAATTTATTTTGGATTTGTTCATGTATTTTTAGGTTGTAATAAGTTTAATTTTAAAGTATTACTTTTATTTTCCTTTATGTGACCTAGTTATAAAGACCCCTTATCCTATTGACAGGGTGACATCCCCGGCCTTGTCGGGCCTAGGTAGTGGGGTGTTACAATCAAACCCTTAGATTTGTTAAAATTACTAAAAAAATGTACTATGGCCAAAATTGATGATCGTGGGATATATTTTGCCATATAATCTGGTATAATCTCTATATAAGCACCCAAAACCTAATGCATTAATAAATATAAGCATATCAAATTAATTATCTAACTATTAGTTTTGTAAAATTTGATAAAAAGAAGTATCGTGGCTAAATTTGAAGGTAATTGGATATATTCTACCACATAATCTAGTATAATCTCTTTATAAGAGTGCAAAACCTAACACATTTATAAAGATCTGTTAGATTTGTTAAACTTACTAAGAAAAATATCATGATCAAATTTGAAGGTAATTGGATATATTTTGCCACACAATTTGGCATAATATCTATACAAGAGCCCAAAACCTAACTCATTTATAAAGATAAGTATATCAAATTAACGATCTAACTGTTAGAATTTTTAAAATTGCTAAAAAAAAATGTCATAATTAAATTTGAATGTAATCGAATATATTTTACCACATAATCATGCATAATCTCTATATAAGAGCCTGAAACTTATCTCATTTACAAAGATAAGAATACCAAATTAACGATCCAACTGTAAGATTTGTAAAATTGCTAAAATAAGTATCATAACCAAATTTGAAGGTAATCGAATATATTTTTTCATATAACATATTATAATGTTTATATAAAGAGCCCACAACCTAATGCATTATTAAAGATAACCATATCAAATTAACGATTCAACCGTTAGATTTGTTAAAATTACTAAATAAAGTATCATGAGAAATTTTGAAGGTGATCAAATGTATTTTGCTACATAATCTTGCATAATATCTATATAAGAACCGCAAACCTAATTCATTTATAAAGATAAGCAACAATCCAACCATTAAATTTGTTAAAATTGCTTAAACAAAACTATCATGACCAAATTTGTAGGTTGTCAAATATATTTTGCTATATAATCTGGCATAATCTATATATAAGCATCTGAAACATAATGCATCAAAAAAAAGATAAGCAACTCAAATTAACAATCCAATTATTATGTTTGTTAAAATTGGTAAAAAAAAAAAAAGTATTGTAGCTAAATTTGAAGGCAATTGAATACATTCGACCATATAATCTAACATAATCTCTATATAAGAGTCCAAAACCTAACTCATTTATAAAGCTAAGCATAACAAAAGAATGATCCAATTGTTCGATTTGTTAAACTTACTAAAAAAAATATGATGACCAAATTTGAAGGTGGTTTGATATATTTCATGTAATACCCCGTCTAAACCCTAACCTTGGTATGGGGAATTTGGGAGCATTGAATAACATCTTGCATGAGCATCTAAATTTATAGTACAGTGATCTGAATTATTTAATGGATGTGTGTACGTGGGTGTGTGTATTTGTTCTTGTACTTGTTTGTGTTAGGGTTTGTTTAGTAAGTTTGTAATGTCCATTTCTCTTGAATGATATGAGATGTGATAAGTTTAGGGCACTTTAAGGCAAGTATGAAGTCTAGATGGAAAAGTGAAGGTAATTTGTTAGGAGAAAGGAATGCAAGGATTGATATGGCCTAGTGGATAAAGCTTGGTGTATGATTCCTTGAGACCGGAGTTCAAATCCCAACACCACTAAAATTACTTCCTATTCTTTTCTTTTTGTCTTCTCTAGATATCTTAATGTCACCCTGATTGAGGGAATAAATCCTCCCTAATTATTTTTAGTATCGGTGAATTAATTTTTAATTTATAGTATTTATTAAAGATTTTATAAATATTATTTCCTTTATTTTATGCCTAAAAGATTTATTTAAACAATACACTTGTTGTTTGAAATTTAATCATCAATTCTCAAATAAAGCCATATTGTATTGTTTATTCTTTTAAAGAAGAATATATATATATATAATATTTAAATAACATTTTTTCGCTAACTTTGAATCATTTTTAGTTTATTATTTTTTTATTTTATTCAGGGATTTATTTTGATTATAAAATGGTTTCATAATTTCTTAAATAAAAAAAGCTTGGCTTAGCTTGGGCCAAGCCAACTCAGGCTCACGCCAAGCCAACTTGGTGTGTGCCGAGTTGATGGCTCAGCTAAGGGGACAGCCGTACCCGGCTTTGCCAAAGCCGCTGCTGGCTATACCTTGGACATAGCCAGGCACGGTTAATGCAAAGCCAGGGCTGGATTTTCATATTTTATTTTCCATTCTCCTCGGTTCTTCACGAAGGGAAACTAAGCCCAAAGCCTGTAGAATTCTAACCCAATCAAAAGTTTGATTTTCAAAAAACCTAGGACCATGGAGTTTAAGAGTTATCCCAACTCTTCTAGACAGTCAAGCATGGAGAACCACCCAGAACATGTTGAACACCAAACAAACTTTCTCTCGTCCCTTTCTTGATTCCCCTCAACCTCTGTTAAAGCAAAACAACCTCAAGCTATTTTCCTTCTACTTAATTCAACCGCTAGTAGGTGCACGCAAGCTAAACGTATTTACTTAACACCCACTCACTTTCGTCTTCCTTCAAGGGAATTGGACGTGCGAATAATCTTCTCGTTCCAGATCTCTCTTCCCTAAGTTGCCATCTGAAGAATTTTCCTTTGAAGGAGTCACCAGGTATTCTATTCCTTCTTCATCTATGACCCTCAACTATTTATTGCTCGGTCAAGACCGAGACTCCAATACTTCCTGCTCAATTCCAATTTTCTTTAAACTTAAGTTTGGAGGCATATGAGTGGTTTTTCTTTGAAGGCTTTGATTATATGATGGAAGGGTGTTGAAATGTCTAAAGGATCTGGTAGAATATGACTTGATTTTGGTGAAGCAGTCATTCATGAGTTCTGAATATTATGTTGTTGATGATGCTGAATATGGTATATTGAGGGTTGAAATTATTATCGGGATATATATTTGTTTTTGCTAGTTTATTGCCAGTCATTAGTGCATCATTATTGTGCTCAATCAACATAATGTGAATATCATATTATTTATCCAGGGCGTAATGGTATATATTATTTTTACTATTATTTGCTTTATTAAATTTGCTGGTTATTATTTATTGCGTTCTTTTGAAATGATTAATTGATATCTACTTTTATTATCATTTTAACTGTTTAATATTATGCATTATTTGGTCTTGTAGATTTTATAACAAAAAAAGTATTATTAATATAAATATTAGTTAATATTATTACTAGATATTAACTCTAGTTACTGTAATTTATATATTATTAATCATTATGACTATATATTGTTAATTCATTATTTAATTAAAGTATTATTATCCATATTGTTAGCTATTGTTTAATTTATTAGCTATTATCTATTAAATATTAGTTATCAAGTAGGTAATTATTATTTAGTTATTAATTGCTAAATTATTAATTATTAATTATTTATTGTGTGCTATTTATTTATAGGTGGTACTTATTTATTACTAGCTATATTTAACTATTTGCTTATTTTGTTTATTTAAGAATTTGCTGAGGCAAGCCGTTTATCTATTATTATAGAATATATTAATTCATGGGTGCAATCTATGCTATTTATTATGCTATATAGAGTGTAATATTCCCCTACCGTTTGAACAACCAATTCTTATTCATTTGTTGGAGTCCCATTTATGCCTAGGAGGATAGTGTTTGATTGAGGATTTGTGATGTTCTTGTTTACACGGGAGTGGGATTCAAGCACGAGGAACAACTCATTAGCTCAAGGGTTTGGAATAACTTGACCTGTAAGTCCTTGCATTAAATGTTTGACATAAAAGATCTGAATTGCAGCTCGTTTTGGAAATGTTTATTATCTCAATGACGTGGATATCTGGAATGCAAGCTTGACTGTTTCTTATTAAAAGTTTTCCGTCAAACAGAGATTTTATTAGAAAACCACTTTTGATTGCAAAACGAGTTTACAACTAAACTTTTGGAATTCATGCTTGCATGTCTAGGTTTGTTGGAATTATTTCCATTGAGATTGGATTCTGATCGATGTATTGTAACATTGAGTACTCAATAAGGATAAGTCTCTTGGACTAACCTTTGAAGAGTAGGACAAGTCACTCAGTAGGCTGCCACATCTGAGAGGCGCACTCTATTTGGAAAAGGTGATAGTCCGAGTAGGTAAGGCCGGTCCAAGCTAGCACCTCAGTCTAAGTAGATTGATATTCCGGGGTGGACATCTAGTAAGTTGGGGTAAGAGATAAATGAGTATCTTACCCAGTGGGCCTTACATCTACTGTACTGTGGTGCAGAGTTTCATAATACTTGCCATGATGCAGGATTTCATAGCAAGGCTATGATGCAAGGTTTCATAGCTGTTTGTTTTGAGTGGTTTTGTATGATATCAACTATTGTGATTTTGATATGATTGTTACCACTCACTTTGTTTATGGAAAATGTTTGACTTGCAATAAACTTTTGATATTTGGTTTCAAAGTGCCTTCATGAAATTCATTTTTACTCATTCATGAGCACACACGGGGCTTACGGAGATGTATTTCTCACACTCTCTTGATGTCATGTTTCAGGAACTGCCAATTTTAGTAAGGATACACGTTATTAGAAGATTTTCTGTCTTGAATTATTTAATTTTGGTTCTTGATTGAGAATTGTTCATTTTATGTAATCCGGAAGATTTGTAGACTTTGTTTTCAGTTGTAATAAGATTTGATTTATTTTGGTTTAAGATGTTTCTTTTTCTATTTATAAAGACCCTTGGTCCTTTGGATAGGGCAATATCCCCGCCTCTTTGGGTGCTTATGTTGTAGGGTGTTACATTTTGTCATATAATCTAGCATAATATCTATATAAAAGCCCCAAACCACACTCATTTATAAAGATAAGCAAATCAAATTAACGATCCAACTGTTAGATTTGTTAAAATTATTTTTTTTAAAAATCATGACTAAATTTTAAGGTGATCAAATATATTTTACTACATAATCTTGCATAATCTCTATATAAAAGCCTAAAACTTAACTCATTTATAAAGTTAAGAATATCAAATTAACGATCCAATTGTAAGATTTGTTAAAATTGCTAAAATAAGTATCATGATTAAATTCGAAGGTAATTGGATATATTTTTGATGCATTAGATAAGGGTGAATAAAAATCATACAATTTCAAGTCCATCTCTAGCCAAGTTTTAATTAAAACATTTATACTAAAATTACATATATGAGCAAGTATACTTATCGTAATCATAGTATAGGGAATTAATGAGTATCGATCTTTAAGGAACAACTACTATTAGTTACTTTTCATTCATTGTTTAACCCACCTAATAAAGTGATAAGAGAATAAAAAGAAAAATAAAGAAAAAATATATACAACTCAAGGATGAAAGAATATGCAATTAGACAAATATTTTTGAAGATATCATCATGAATTATTTAACAATTATCACAATCAATTATTATCTTGACATCAAGAAAGAATTCAAATAGAATCTAATCATTTGCCAAGCCATAGACTTAATATCTCATAATTAAATTAGTAGATTTTTCAATCAAATCAAATAACCAAAAGATATATTAAACTCATCCCTCAATAATTATCCCTATACTCTAGACAATAATGAACATGAAATTAACTAAAAACCCTATACCCTATGTGAAATCAACTAATGTTTGATTACCTTGGTTCTTTATTCTTAACTTTATTTGCCAAGTCTGTTAAGAGATAACAAATATAAAATCAATGAAATTAAATCAACCAAGTTAATCAGAAGCAAATCTAAATTAATCAATTCTTCAATAATAACAAGTAATCAAATACCAAGAATGATAATCAATTGATCAAAGAACTTAATTTATCCAAAAATCATGAATCCTAAAATAGTGTCAAATTACAGTGAAAACATTGATCACATCCTTGTTCTAGAAAAAAAAATAATAATAAAGGTAAAAGAAAGAACTAATAGAAAAGCCCCATTCTTCTCCTAGAATACCTTCTTGAACAATGCCCCTTTGAGTGATGAATCTCCTCTTCAATGATTTTAGCTTTTGGCCCTTGGATTCATATGTTTTTCTTACTTAAATAGGCTCCTAAGATGCTAAAAATAATTTCTTAAGAGTTCTAAGTCGAGTACAAGTTGAAAATTACCAAAACTTTTAGAAAATTCCCAAATTTGAGCACAAAAAGGAAAAGTCGCCAACCTTGTACAGTATGGAGTTGGCATCAACTGTGTTGAGCACAACCAGTGTCGGCCATGCTCTAATCGACTCGACGGTGAGGTATTTTTCAGCAAAAAATTCCCCTGTTCCCAAACTTTGGTCGATGCCGGGTCCATTAGGCACGGCCAACGTTGGCTGTACACGAGTACGGCAAAAGTTTTTCATCTTTTTTCGATCAATTTTGCATAAAAATGCCAAAATACCTTTCCAAAGGTAAAATATCAAATATAAAGAAATATATCTAGTTATTACATCCAATGTATCACAAAATATTCTCAAATAATAAAAAATGTAATGATGATTTTAGTCCCTATCACTTTCCCTCACACGTGAATCTTTATTTGCCCTCAAGCAAAGTACTTAAGACAAGGAAAAATAAGACAACACAAGGAAAACTTTTAAAAATTTTAACTATAACAAAACTACAATTTTCCATCAAACTTTAGACACGATCTTGTTATTCTTTCAACCATTTGAAAATATTTGCAAATTGAAGCATTAGATCAAACATACCCAGGCCCTTGAAGTCAAATTAAATATGTTTATACTTTAGTCTAAGAAAATTATTTCACCCCTCAGGAAAAAGTGTAGGCAATATGAGTCATACACGTCAAGCTATCAAACCAATTCAAGCATTATAAACTAAAAAATTACACAACTCGAGTAATAATCTAAGGAAGACACTCCATTTTTTTTTTCTAATGACTTAGGGAATTGATAACCTCAAGTGACTAGATTTTTCTTTGATCACCGCATTAGCCCCTTATAATCATTACTGTTTTCTTTTTCATCATTTGTTTTCTTTGCTCTTTCTTGCCTTTTTTCCTTCGGGATAGCCTCAGGAGAGTGCACCAAACCATACTTACTACTTCTCTCCATATTAACCTCCTTTTTAGCAAAAGATCTTCAAAATGTAAAAACAAGAGCATTTTTCTCATCACTTTTTTTCAATACCTCAAAACAATGAATTTTTTTCACTAATTATTTTTTCTATTTTTCTCAAATTCATTATTCTCAACTCAAAGTTAAACAAATTGTAAATCCATGAAACAAGAACTAGTCAACAACTTTTCCTATATTTCATCACATCATCCATATCCAAACAAGAAGAGTAAAACAAAATTCAAATCCCAAAACGTAACCAAGATTAACGTAAATTCTCAAGACTAAACATATATAACCTAATACACAAGTTTACACTAATAAAATCCAAGCAATTGAATAACAAAATCATATCCATAGTCGAAAAGAAAATCATAACCTTATCATAGGGAAAACAACCTCATACCAAAAACCAATCAATCATGTAAAAATTGAAAAAAAAAAATTGTCCCAAATTCTTAAGAAAAATGTGATTATAATTTCAAAAAGATGCACTTTATAAAACATTGAATCCTTCCCCCACACTTAAATTAGATATTGTTCTCGATGGCCTAAAGTATCACAATAAAGCATATCCAAGGGACCAAAAAGGAGAAAGAGGGAAAAGAACGCAATACCCCCTAAGGTAGATGAGCTCCAATAAGAGTGAAATTCATTCCCCAAAATTTGAAAGAAGCATTGTTAGCAAGACGAGAGGGATCAAACCTACAAAACGAAAAAATGAACACACCAAGTAAAATCATAACAGGATTTGAAAGAAAACAAAATAAAAACACAATAAAAATTAAAGAAAAAGAAAAATAGAAAATCAAAACACTTAAGAACCCCTTGAAGTAGAGCCTCCAAACAGGCCGATAAATTGTCCTCCAAATGGACTACCAAATGGGCCATCATGACCTCCAAATAGAGCACGAGGTCCTCCTTGTTTCTCGCAATAATCCCCCCGAATATCTTGATTAAGCCTTAGATTGCGAAGAATATCATCTTGGAGTTTCTGAGTATGCTCAATCCTATCAAAACTTTCATCATGCCTTACACTCATATCAGCTATGTCTATCCTTACTCTAGCCATTTCTTCCCTTAATTGCTCCAAGGAGGTATGAATGTTAGCTAAAATGTTATCATTGAAACTTGATGGCCTCCCAGAATGCCTTTGTGGTTGGGGAGGTTCCTTTTCTTGCTCAACTTGAAGCTTAGGAATGCTAGTTTGGGGAATCTCCCTTGGCCTTGACCATGTAGATGTTGTAGCATTAAACTTGTAGCCACTATGAGTTAGTACTTGTTCAGTGACCACATTGCGTGAAATAGTAGGTTTCACAAGTTCATTCTCCATAGAAATATAAAAAACATTCAAAACTTGTGAAATCACCAATGGAAGAACAAAAGCATTGGTAGTAAGGCCATAAGCTGACACCTCGTGCATAGAAGTTAGTAACAATGAGGCAAGGGAATGGGTTCTCCACGAAGCATTTTAAAGAGTATGTAAACATCAATCACCCTAACTTCATTTAAACAACTCGATCGAGGGAAAACGTTGAAACACAGGAGATACAAAAAAAAAATCCTCAATTGAGGATCAATATCATTACTAGGGAGAAAGGAAGAACCACGTGTAGATTCTTTTGGCTCCAAACCTAGTTGGCGATAACCAACATTAAAATTCCAAGTTGGCCCAAAAGAGATCATCTTATTGTGGTGGTCAATTTCTATCCAAGGTCCACTATCATCAACACTTAAAATAGTAGCTAATTAAGCCTTATTCAAAATTATGGATGTGCCCTTTACATATGTTTCAATTTGTTGTGACTGTCTTTTCCTTTTATTTTTCATGTTTGCATAAAATTCTTTCACAAGGGTAGGACAAAAATCACCTCCCAAGCCTTCCAAACATCTCAGTTATATGCAAAGGCCTATCAAGGGAAGGCTTGATTGTTTTTTCAAAAATGATTATATTCAAAGAAATATCTCAGTTATATGCATCATACCATTCTTCACATTTTTTATCAATGAAATTTTTAGGATGGAAAGAATATAGCTCTAATGAAGGGTTAAAAGATGACGATGGTCTAGTGCATTTGTGGGGTTTGAAAAATTGTTTGGTTTTAGGCATTTTGGCTCAAACAAAAACAAACACAAATTGAAAAAAAATGTTTTCTGCTCAGTTAGAAACTTTTTCCCAAGATTTTGTTTTTGAAGTGCAATGCTATTGACAATTTCCATCTCAAATAGCAAAAGCACAATGTCAACAGGTGTACTACACAATCATCCAAGAGTGTCACCGTTATGCCTAAAAAATTACCCACAATGTCCATCAATGCATAAATTCCAGCTAAGTATGGAAACAATATGAAAAGCACTGCAAGTACTTAAAACTCATCCCATACATATTTTAGCTCCTATTAAACACAACAAATATATTTCCAAGGCAAGTAAATTTTTCCTCATAAATAACCTAACAAATGCCCAAAAAGTCAAAAGGATAAAATCTACAATAATGTGAAGGAAGTTTTACACCAATGTATTCCCCAACTTGTGAGCTTTGAAATTTGGAATTCTTGGGGGATAATCCATAGAAGAAGGAGAACAATGTGAAGAAGAAAGAAAGAAGAAGAAGGAAAATGGGGAAGAACAGAGAGTGCAAATCTGGAGGACTAGGGAAAGAGAAATCAAAGAAAGAAAGAGAAATAGAAGAAAAAGACAAAAAAAAAAAAAGAAACAAAGAAAATAAATCAAAAGGAGAGGATTGGTGTCGATGTGTTTCATGGTAACAAAACAAGAAAAAGAAAAGAAAAAAGGAACAAGACTAAAAAGAAGAATGAAGAATAGAATAAAAAAAGAAATAACGAATCTAGAAGGATAAGGAGAAAGAGAAAAAGGAAAAAAAGAAGAAGAAAAGAACAATGAAAAAGATAAAAGGAAAAGAAAATAGAAGGAAGAGGGGAATGTCCAGTCAAAATAATTTTTTTTAAAATAAAAACAAAATAAATATATAAATAAAAACTAATCCTAAATTAATGCATGAACAAAATACATGTAAAATTAGAATGCATAAATTATAAATTATAAAAAATAAAATAAAATAAATTCAGTTCGTCTAAAATATCGTGTCAGTCCGACGTAACATAAGCGAAAGTCCAAACATGAAAATAAAAAGAGTTAGTATTGACTCAAACTGTATGACATAGAAAATCATGGAATAGTCAAATACAATTAATACACATATCACACATTAATATGGAGTTAGTAAAATTAAATAGGACAATATACAATATATATATATATATATATAACATACAATTGAGACAAGTTAGTAATTATTAACATGTATCTACCTATTTACATATTCACATGGCTAAATCAATGAAATCTAAACTTTCATGATACTATTCCCCGACAACGGTGCTAAAAACTTAATGCGTGTGGATTTGGGCATATAAAAATCATACAGTTTCAAGTCAATCCCTAGCTAAGTTTTAATTAAAATATTAATTTCCAAATTACACATATAAGCAAGTATACTCATTGCAAGCATAGTATAAGAAATTAATGAGTATCGATCCTCAAAAAATAACTACCATTAGTTACTTTTCATTCATTATTTAACCCACATAATAAAGTGATAAGAAAATAAAAAGAAAATAAAGAAAAAATATATACAACTTAAGGATGAAAGAATATGCAATTAGATAAATATTCTTGAAATCTAATCATGAATTACTTAACAATTATTATCTTGACATTATGAAGGAATTCAAATAGAATCTAATCGTTTCCCAAGTCATAGACTCACTATCTCGTGATTAATTTAGTAAATTTCTCAATCAATCAAATCAATATAACCAAATGATGCATTAAACTCATCCATCAACAATTATCCCTATACTCTAGGCAATAATGAACATAAAATTAACTAATAACCCTATAATCTAAGTGAAATCAACTAATGTTTGATTACCTCGGCTCTTTGTTCTTAACTTCACTTCTCAAGTCCGTTAAAAAATAACAAATATGAATCAATGAAATTAAATCAACTCCTAACCTCGTTTCCCAAGCCAATCAGAAGCAAATCTAATTATTTCCATAATAATATGTAATCAAATACCAAGAATGATAATCAATTGATCAAAGAACTTAATTTATCTGAAAATCATGAATCCCAAAATAATATTAAATTACTATGAAAACATTGATCACATCATTGTTCTAGAAAAAGAAAACAAAAGTAAAAGAAAGAACTCTTAGACAAGCCCACTTCTTCTCTTTAAAGACCTTTTTAAACAATGCCCCTTTGAGTGATGAATCTCCGCTTCAATGATTGATTTTAGCTTTTGCTCATCAGATTCATATGTTTCTCTTGTATTTTTCTTACTTAAATAGGCTTCCAAGATGCCAAAAATTGTTTCCCAAGACTTCTAGGCTGAGTACAAGTTGGAAAATATCAAAACTCTTAGGAAATTCCTAAATGCGGGCACAAGAAGGAAAAATCGCCGCCTTTGTACAGTATGCCAGCACGATTGGCACTGATTGTTCTGTATTAGTCCGACAGTGCTCTATTTTCAACCAAAATTCCCCTAGACCCAGTGTTGGCCGTACACGGGCACGACGACGATTTTTCATCTTTTTCCATCAATTCTGCTTAAAGACACCAAAATACCTTTTCGAAGGCAAAATATCAAATATGAAGGAATATATCTAGTTATTACATCAAATGTATTACAAAATATCATCAAATAACTAGGAGTGTATTGATGATTTTAACCCTATCAATTTTTCCACATAATATATCATAATGTCTATATATGCTCCCACAACCTAACGTATTTATAAAGATAATCATATCAAATTAACAATCCAACCGTTACATTTGTTAAAATTGCTAAAGAAAGTCTGATGAGTAAATTTGAAGGTAATGAGATGTATTTTACTACATAATCTTGCATAATATCTATATAAGAACCCAAAACCTAATTCATTTATAAGGATAAGCAACAATCCAACCATTAGATTTGATAAAATTATTTTAAAAAGTATCATGACCAAATTTGAAGGTTGTTGGATATATTTTGCCATAAAATCTGGCATAATCTCTATATAAGCACATAAAACCTAATGCATTAATAAAGATAAATCTATCAAATTAGCGATCCAACTATTAGGTTTGTTAAAATTGGTAAAAAAGAGTATCGTGACTATACTTGAAGATAATTGGATATATCCTAGCACAAAATCTAGCATAATCTCTATATAAGAGTCCAAAACATAACTTATTTATAAAGATAAGCATATTAAATTGACGATCCAATCATTTGAGTTGTTAAAATTGCTAAAAAAAAAGTATCACGACTGAATTTGAAGGTAGTTGAATATATTTTAGCACATAATATAACATAATCTCTATATATATAAGTGCCTAAGACTTAACGCATTTATTAAGATAAGCATACCAAATTAACGATCCAATCATTAGATTTGTTAAAATTACTACAAAAAAGGTATTGTGACCAAATTTGAAGGTAATTGGTTATATTTTGCCAAATAATCTTGCAGAATCTCTATTTAATAGTCTAAAACCTAACACGTTTATAAAGATATGCATATGAAATTAATAATCCAACCATTAGATTTGTTAAAATTACTAAAAAAGTATCATGACTAAAGTTGAAGTTATTAATATTAATTATATTAATTTTTTACTATTTTTTTGTTAAACTTTTAATAAATTGACAAATGGTCAAAGAGTTATAGATGACAAAGTTTGAAAAATAAAGAATAAAATTGTTTCAACAAATATTAATTAATTTATATTAATTTTAACTATTTTTTAGTTACACTTATAATAAATTGACTAATGATCAAATAGATATAGATGACAAAGTATGAAAAATAAAAAAAATAAAAAATTCAAGTAGACTCAAACTTAAACTTGAATCACAATGTGCGCTTTATATTATATCTTTTTATAACAAAATGAGTTGGTTCCCTACTTTTTAACAAACTATTTTAGTATTTTAATTTAAATGAAATAGGTAACAGAATATTTTAATTTACCATGTAGATATTTATATTATTAGATATCTTCAAATAACCTCTAAGCACTGATCAACCTATCAATAACTATCAAGAAAATTTCATTTTTGAAGGAAAAAAAATTAAAAATTTGATTTAGAAACTATAGTTAACAATTGAAGAATAAATTAGAGAAGGAATGTATGAATACAAAAAACTTAAAGCAAATTTTAAAAATACTTTAAATTTTGCCAATGAAATTATACTACGCATATTTCATATTATACCTTTTAAAACAATACTTTAAACTTTTAATACACGTAATATCTAAAAATTAAATGCGCATAAATTTTTTATTAAAACATTTACAGTAGAATTATGCTTGCTTCGATAAAAAAAAAAAAAAAACCTTTTATTGAAATATTTTTTGGTATATTATAAAACTTAAATGTACATTAATTTGGAATTTATAAACAAGGTGAAATTTTCATTCACAATATAGTAATGGATTTCTAAGTAAATTCCTTAAATTGAGAGCAATACAAATACTTGTTATAGGAAAGTTTATAAGGAAAAAGTTAACAATAAAATTTTCAAAAAATAAAATACTTAAAAATAAGATTCGGATAACACCACATCAAAAGATTCCAGGTCTTGCTCCTCCCCTAGCGAATATCTTCACTCCTCAGTCATCATCCACAATTTCTTCCATCTTCTCCAACTCCGTTGTGCTCATGAGAAGCTGAACGGAGATTGAATTTCCCCAGTGAAGAGAATTCAATTTCCACAGAATTCTCCATGGCTAAAACACCAATTTCTTCTCCTTCTTTCATCAGAACTCTACTCATTCCCCTCTCTCGGCATGCCTTCTCGCAACGAAGATTTATCAGCACAAGAGTCAAATTCAGCTTACATGAGCTTCCTCCTCAGTTCATTCTCTCAGAAATTCTATTGATTATCTCTGGTGCAATAGTTACTCGAGCTTCCTCTACCGTCATCAGTGTCCCAATTGAACTTTGTTGGCTGTCAGTAGGAAGTTAGCACCAGAGTCCTTAAATGACAAAGATGATTGGTAGGTTGAAATCTTTTTAAAATTTTTGCCAATATTTTCAGGGAATTAATGGGAACCCTAAACAGAGCTCTTGTTTTTTTGGATAATCTGAATTTTGGATAACTCTAGAATCTGAATCTACATTCTTGTGTTTGCCTTAAATTATCACTATTTGCCTTAATCTCAATCTATTATTATTTGTTTTTTATTGGCATGGGGACATTTAGCGTAAATGACTAGCTTATTATGAATTATTGGAATCTTTATTAATTAGTGGAGGCTCCACTAATTATGGATTTATGTGAATTATTATAAGATTTTTATGGATGTCCACCATTTAGTGGAGACACCACTAATTAAGATTAGCGGAAGATGATGTATGCCATGATGTAATCCACTAATTAGAGCTCTATAAATAGAGCTATTCTCTAAGCTTGTAATACACCATTATTTTGTGAAAGAAAGATTAGTGAAAGAAAGATTAGAGAAAATTGTGAGAGAAAAGAAAGAGAGAAATTCTTGTGCAAAATAGTTAGAGTTTTATTAGTGTGTAGTGTGAAGATTTTATTCTAACACTACCCTAATTTTATAACACGTTATCAGCACGAGTCTCTACCGGTACAAAAGCCGAGAAGACTAAGCACGAGTTTCTGCCGTTACCAAAGCCGAGAAGACAGTACGCATTTATTGATCTCTATGGCTAACATCGCGAAACTCGAATTTGTAGCCCTTGATATTTCTGGAAAAAATTATATGTCATGGGTTCTCGATGCGAAATGCATCTAAATGCTTGAAGGCCTTAGTGAAACTATTCAAGCAAATAATAGTGCATCTGCACAACACAAGGCTAAAGCTTTGATTTTTATTCGTCGTCATCTCGATGAAAATTTGAAAATGGAATATCTTACCGAAAAAGATCCATATGGCCTGTGGGTAAATTTAAAAGAAAGATTTGACCACCTGAAGATGGTCGTACTACCTACTGCACGGTATGAATGGTTGCACCTGAGGTTGCAAGATTTTAAAACCGTGAATGAATATAGCTCCGCAATGTATAAAATTACATCTCAATTAAAATTATGCGGAGAAAAAGTGACTGATGAAGATATGTTGGAGAAAACATTCTCCACCTTTCATGCCTCGAATATTGTCCTGCAGCAACAATATCGAGAAAAGGGGTATACAAAATTTACAGATTTAATTACTGTCCTCCTCATTGCAGAGAAAAATAATGAGTTATTATTGAGAAATCATGAAGCCAGACCAACTGGCTCTACAGCACTCCCAGAAGTGAATGCTGTTGGCTCTAGCAGAAGCCATCGTTATAGTCGTGGTCGTGGCCGTGGCCGTGACCGTGGTCGTGGTTATGGTCGTAGACACGCTCGATATTTTCCTTATCACAATTATAATCAAGCGTGAGAAATACTGGCCACTGAAGTGGAGCAGAGAAAGATCAAAAGGGAAAAGAAAAAGAAATTGAAGAAAAGCATGAGGATATATGTTATAGATGTGGCATGAAAGGTCATTGGTCACGAAACTGTCGTGCGACTAAGCATTTAGTTGAATTGTATCAAGCTTCATTGAAAAATAAAAATGTGGAAGCAAATTTTTCTCAACATCCAATAAATAATGCTGAGGATGACGATAGTGATCCTGAAGATCTTAATATCAATATTACCCATATGGATGTATCGGATTTTTTTGAACACCCAGACGGTAGGATAGACCATTTAATTGGTGATGGCAGTGTCCAAAAGAACTAAAGCCTCACCTTGATATTTTTGTATTTTCATTTTCATTCTATTCTAATAATATTTACGTTTACATATATATATTTGTGTTCAGATGGCTGTTATTAATGATGATGTATGCATTATTGATAGTGGAACTACACACACCATACTAAAAAATGAGAAATATTTTTCTGATCTCAAAATGGGAGAAATAAATATTTATACGATAAACGGTAGTGCAAATGTAATTGAGGGCTCCGGAAGAGCTAGTATATTGTTGCATATTTCCGCAAAATCCAGAAGAAATTTATTGAGTTTTAAAGATATACGCAGAAATGGGTATCATGTTGAAACAAATGAGGAAAATGGGATTGAGCATCTTTTTATTACTCAAATGCATTTGGGTAAGAAATCGGTATTAGAAAAACTGCCGTCTTTTTCTACTGGTCTATATTTTGTAAAAATACGTACAATTGAAATTCATCATCTAGTAAACCAGAAGTTTACTGATCCTATTACTTTTAGCATTTGGCATGACCGGTTGGGTCATCCGGGATCTACCATGATGAGAAGAATCATTGAGAATACACATGGTCATCCTTTAAAAAATAAAAGGATATTAACATCAGAAAAATTCGCATGTACTGCATGTTTCCTAGGAAAATTAATTGTTAAACCATCACCAGTAAAAGTAGGAGCTGAAAGTCCTACATTTCTCGAACGGATTCACAGAGGTATTTGTGGACCTATTGATCTACCATGTGGACCGTTCAAATATTTTATGGTCTTAATTGATGCATCATCCCGATGGTCACATGTATGTTTATTATCTACTCGCAGCCTGGCGTTTGCGAGATTACTTGCTCAAATAATTAAATTACGAGCACAATTTCCGGACCATCACATTAAAAATATCCGTTTGGATAATGCTGGTGAATTTCCATCACATGCTTTTGATGCATATTGCATGTCAATTGGGATTAATGTTGAACATCATGTAGCTTATGTTCACACACAGAATGGTCTTGCTGAATCTTTGATTAAATGATTACAATTAATTGCTAGACCATTATTAATGAAAACAAATCTCCCAACATCTGCCTGGGGACATGCTATTCTACATGCTGCAACACTTGTACATTTAAGACCAGCTAGTTATCATAAATTCTCTCCTTTGCAATTGGCTTTTGGGTCGAACCAAATATTGCTCATTTAAGAATTTTTGGGTGTGCTGTATATATTCCAATTGCACCAAACCAACGTACAAAGATGGGTCCTCAAAGAAGAAAGGGGATATACGTTGGATATGATTCTCCCTCTATTATCAAGTATGTTGAACCCCTGACAGGAGATGTATTCACAGCAAAATTTGCTGATTGTCATTTTGATGAATCATTATTCCCTAAATTACGGGGAGAACCAAAACAGCATAAAAAGAATCTTGCTTGGACAACATCATTAAATTATCTTGATCCGCGCACAAGCGCATGTGAACTTGAAGTTCAAAAGATAATTCATTTGCAAAGCATTGCAAATCAAATGCCAGACACTTTTGTTGACTCCAGAATAGTTACAAAATCACATATTCCAGCTATAAATGCTCCTATTCGAATTGAAGTTCCAGCAGAACAAAATATTATACCTATAGCTGCTGAGTCAAAAACACGCCGAAGCGTGGCCGACCTCTTGGTTCTAAAGATAAAAATCCTCGAAAGAAAAGAGGATTAACTGATCCAGAAGATCATATTGAAGAAAAGAATGATAAGGACCAAGAGAGAACTGATGACAAAGAACCAGAAGTTGATGAAAGTAACACTGAAATTTCTATCAATTATACCACTTCCGGTAGAAGTTGGAATCGGATAGAAACTGTTATTGATAATATATTTGCATACAATATATCTCTTGATGTTACACAGGATAATGATGATCCCGAACCAATATCGATTGATGAATGTCGGCATAGAAAAGATTGGCTGCAATGGAAAGATGCGATTCAATCGGAGTTAAATGCACCGGCAAAACGTGAAGTCTTCGGACTGCAGTCCGAACACCAGAAGGTGTAAAACCTGTTGGCTACAAATGGATATTTGTGCGAAAGCGCAATGAAAAGAGTGAAATCGTTCGATATAAAGCGCGATTAGTAGCCCAAGGTTTTTCACAAAGACCAGGTATTGATTATGATGAAACTTATTCTCCTGTTGTTGATGCTATTACACTCCGATATCTTATCGGTTTGGCGAGTACATGAAAAGATAGATATGCGCCTATTAGATGTTGTCACTGCTTACTTGTATGGAAATTTAGAAAATGATATTTACATGAAAATCCCCGAAGGATTTCATATGCCTGAAGCATATAAACATTATCCTCGTGAAAATTACTCCATCAAGTTGCAGAAATCATTATATGGTCTGAAGCAATCTGGGCGCATGTGGTTCACACGTTTTAGTGAATATTTATTGAAAGCGGGATTTAAAAATGACCAGGTATGTCCATGCGTTTTTATTAAGAAATCTGGTTCTAAATTTGTGATATTAGCTATATATGTTGATGATATTAATCTTATTGGAACTCCTGAAGAGCTCCAAGAAACAATTGATTATTTAAAAAGAGAATTCGAAATCAAGGATTTTGGTAAAACCAAATTTTGCCTTGGTTTACAAATTGAACATTTGGAGAGTGGAACATTTATTCATCAATCAACATACACAGCAAAAGTGCTAAAAAGATTTTACATGGACAAAGCACATCCATTGAGTATTCCAATGATCGTGAGATCATTAAATGTGGATAAAGATCCTTTCCGACCTCAAGAAAATGATGAAGAACTCCTTGGTCCTGAAGTACCATATCTCAGTGCAATTGGTGCATTGATATATCTTGCTAATAATATACGACCTGATATTGCTTTTGCTGTCAATTTATTAGCAAGATTTAGTTCTTCACCAATACGACGACATTGGAATGGAATTAAACAAGTCCTTCGATATCTCCAAGGTACAATTGATCTCGGATTATTTTATTCAAATAAAACCAGTCCAACATTGATAGGTTATGCAGATGCTGGTTATTTATCTGATCCACATAAAGCACGTTCTCAAACGGGCTATCTATTTACATGTGGAAATACTGCTATATCATGGCATTCTACAAAATAATCTATAGCAGCTACTTCTTCAAATCATGCTGAAATTATAGCCATTCATGAAGCAAGTCGAGAATGTGTATGGCTAAGATCCATGATTCATTATATCCGAGAAAGTTGTGGATTATCATCAATCAAAGGTATTCCAACTCCTCTTTATGAAGACAATGCAGCTTGCATAGCTCAATTACGAGGAGGATATATTAAAGGAGATTGGACAAAACATATTTCACCAAAATTCTTCTTTACTCATGAACTCCAGAAGAAAGGTGAAATTGATGTGCTACAAATTCGGTTATGTGATAACCTCGCAGATATTTTCACGAAGACTTTACCGACTGCAACATTTGAAAAGTTGAGATATAAAATCGGTATGCGTCGGTTTAAAGATTTAAATGAATCATCTCATCAGGGGGAGTAATAAATGGACATATAGAATAGTGTACTCTTTTTCCTTCACTAGATTTTTTTCCCACTGGGTTTTTATCTAGTAAGGTTTTAACGAGGCATATTCTTTATGTAATGGATGGACATCCAAGGGGGAGTATTATGAATTATTGGAATCTTTATTAATTAGTGGAGGTTCCACTAATTATGGATTTATGTGAATTATTATAAGATTTTTATGGATGTCCACCATTTAGTGGAGACACCACTAATTAAGATTAGTGGAAGATGATGTATGCCATGATGTAATCCACTAATTAGAGCTCTATAAATAGAGCTATTCTCTAAGCTTGTAATACACCATTATTTTGTGAAAGAAAGATTAGTGAAAGAAAGATTAGAGAAAATTGTGAGAGAAAAGAAAGAGAGAAATTCTTGTGCAAAATAGTTAGAGTTTTATTAGTGTGTAGTGTGAAGATTTTATTCTAACACTACCCTAATTTTATAACATAGCTATTATTGTTTTCAAATTTTACATCGAAGATAGTCTATCTACTATTTTTCAAATGACATTTGAAAAATGGTAGACAGACTATCTTCGATGTGAGACGTTTTCTTTTCCCCTCACTACAAAAAAAAAAAAAAAAGACTTTTAGCTGCACTTTTATTTGCAATGTAGCAAACTATGTGATAAAAGGTTAGTTTTTACAACAGTTCTAATTTTCGTGGTATATAAACTTTTTTTTTTGGGTAAAACCTTGTTTTACTGCGACTCCATTTCTACCGGCCTATTTGTATTAGATTTACAATTGCTTAGAAAGCTATTAAGTGGGCATTGTTCTACGAATGTGTGTGTGGGTGGTTTCTAAGCTGCAAACACAATTATAAGTTCTTTGGCTTAAATGGTCATTATTCTCCATTTGACAATGCATGTTTGAGATATTAAAGGACGGATTCTATTAGAACATGATTGATACATCACTTTCCCCTTTGAAAGTTGTGACTAATTTGTAGGAGGCAATTTAGGATGCTGATATTGTAGTGAATGCATTACCTTCAACTGAGACACGAGAAGTTTTCGAAGAGATCAAGAAGTATAGATACTTTTTGTGTCTTACACTCTATGGACTAGCAAGTTTGCTAAACATGTTTTAGCAAAGAAAAATATTCACTCTAATGACTCATACATACTAGTTTCATTGTTTTAGTCTTAATTTATTGATAATTACTCATCATATACATTTTTTATATATCATTTGTACTTTTAAGGGTTTAGAAATCTATTATGGATTGCTACTTATCCCCCTCCTTTCACCTTATTTGATGTAGGTTGGAATGATTTGAGGTAAAAAGCAGAAGCAAGGTGAAAAGAACTGCAAAAGGGTTTTAAGAACCGACACAATGTCGCTGGGATTGTTTTAAATAGCACAGTGTCATCACCTAAACTTCAGATTTAATGTGTTGGGAATTCACAGTACCATGTAGTTAACCTTTCATGTGTTGGAATGCCTGTCCAAAATGACCTATGTATTTCTGTATTTTGGAAATTAATCAAAGTATTTCATTCGTGATTGTTTGTTAACATATTATATTCATACATTAAAGGTCTAAGTGTGTTAGTAAATAATCTACATGATTGGGTCGTGCTTTCACACTAAGGTGTAGATTATGGGCTATTAACACATAAGTAAAAAATTGTTCTTGATCGATTGATGAACCTGGATACTTTATCAAGGTTTAGATCATTACACTATAGTTTCTTAATGGGGAATGATTTACCTTTAACCAATAAGTAGTCCACTCACACCAATAGTGTAAGTGTATATAGAATACGTAGAACTGGGCCATGCGATAATCTTTATCAAAGTACTAAAATAAATAAAAATTAGTTTATCGCAACTATTACGTTAACAAGTACCCTTAGACTTAAGTGTAAGTTGGTGGTATGGTAAAGTTAGACTTGTACACTTTGATGTATGTTGGGTGAGGTTTCATCACAAGGCCAAAAATCTTGTACGTTGGGTGTATGACTCTAGTTAATTACGACGAACTTATACAATAGAGTTTTTATACTTCATTATATGAAAAAATCACCACCCTTGTGATTGTCTGGGATAATCTAATAATTTAAGGCCCTGGGAAACGTGACTAAATATATATGCTTTATGGGTAGCTCATTGAGATAAATTGGTACATACTAGATGTCATGGATTATCAGACTTGCTATCGAAAGATGGTAGACGTCATTGAGAAATGTGTTGGTACTATTGTCCTATCTCAATATAGGTGTTACGTAGAATAGTATTTTCATCATTACACCTGTACGTCGAATACACTACAATTGCAATATTATTCTCGGGGTCTATATTTCTGTTAGCCCTAAGGGTATTCTCCTACATTTTGATTTATGACAAACATTAATAAAGACTAACTTATGTAATCTATATGTGATAGGAAATGTTCGGGCCCAGTTCTTTCAAGGCATACAAATAAGATTGCTAAGCTGCTTTTAAGCAAATGGAACTCAAAAAAGTGATTGATCAAGTACAACTTCAACTTGAGACCTCGCATACCGTGAAACTTTTGTGAAAGAACTATAGACTAGGAATTGTTGTTAAAATATTATTTGTAAATTCTTATGTCTCTTTACCTTATGTTCAATTTATTTTAACCTTGAAGCACTTAAAAATGATTTCAAAAGAAAAGGATATTTCTAAATTTGAATCTTCAGATGAAGTGGTTTTGGATGGACCTATGAATCCAAAACATCATCCAAAGATCTGTAGTATTTTTCAAAATATATCTCTTTGCGAAAAGTGTCATTTTGGACTCACCTTTTGGACGGACATCCTTCCCCTTTGTGAATCCAAAATCCTGGAAATCTTGACAGAAAGTAACTAGCCATTGGGAATTTAGGTTTGGCTCCTATAAAAGCCTTTAGAACTCAATTTTGATACATATTTTTGTACTATCTCTCTTAGAAACATTCTTACACTTTAGAATAAAAAAATCTCCCTTTTCATTAGTGCCTCAAAATGAAATAAAATTGTTCTAAAAGGCAAAAGAATTTGGTGCTTAGTTGTTCATATTCTGGTCAATTTGTGAGCTATCTATGTACTCTCTCTTAAATCCACCTTGTATCAAGTTTAAGGAGGTAAAACCCAGTTGGAGTGAGCCTTGAGCGTTGTGTTTTAAAGTGGTTAGGTGTAAAATCAAGAGTGGTGATCCTCTTGTGTATGATTGGTGTTGCCTACCACCATTGATTTGGAAAAAGGTTTTAAGTGAGTTGTGTTGAAATATTTACGTGTGAACATAAGGTAGTGGATGTAGATTATTTAAAGATCGAACCACAATAAATCCTTGAGTCTCTTCTTGTAGTGTTTGCCTAAATTTCTTCACTGTATTTTCGCTAGTCTTCAAATTTCAGATGCTAGACCTTTTTCTCTAAAATTAGTGGATCATTAAAAACTCTTGCTGATAGGGGTTAAAATCACCATTATTTTTCAAGTTATTTAAGGTTGTTTTGAGATACATTTGTTGTAATAGCTAGGCATATTCCTTCCTATTTGACATTTTACTTGTAAAAAGTATTTTTGGTAAATTTGTGCAGATTTAAGTTAAATTCGAGCAGAAAGTGAACAATTTCAGAATGTACCTGGCACCAAGCCCAGCCAAGGGACCAGGCACAAGGTCCATTCTAGTCCAGTAGAGGAATTCGAGCAACTTGCAGTATAAAACCAGAATAGACCTGGCGACAGGTTTGGCAAGTGCACCTGGTGCCGGGTCCATTTTGTCTGCCAATGGAAAAAAGACAAAAAATATAGCAAAAACACGGGAAGAATAGAGTGCACCTGGCACCAGGTGGGTCGAAGGTACCCGACGCCAGGTACACTCTGGAAGGCGAATATTTTGTGCACAAAATTAGGACTTTTTCAATAATTTTGGTATTTTTCGAATCTTACTCGGCCAAGACTTTCTAAGCCATGAATTTAGCATCCAAGAGGCCTATAAAAGCATAAGAAAACACAAAGGATATACATGTGAGAGAGAGGCGGATTCAAAAGCAAAAATTCTAAATCACTCATTGAATGAGGAATTCATCAAATCAAGGAGGATTGTCCAAGAGAGTCTTCAAGGGTGAAGAAAGAGGCTTGTCTATGAGTGCTTTCTTTTATCTTTGTTTTCTATTCCTTTAATAATGATGTATTCAATGTTTTTATTGTAATTTAACAATATTTTGATATTCATGATTTTGTATTAATATAGTTATTTGATCAATCCTTTGTCATCTTTAGTATTTGATTACTTGTTATCATTAGTTATTGATGTGAGTTCTTCTAATTGACTTAGACAAAACGATATTAGGAGTTTCATTGCATTGATTTTATAATTGTTAAATCTTAATGGATTTGAACGATGAAGTTAGGATTTTAGAACTAAGTGATCAAAGATTAGTTGGTTTCGCCTTAACAAAGGGTTATTAGCTAATTTTATATTTTTAAGGAATTGAGATTCATGCATATTTTGGTTAGGATGGCCTGATTGACAAATCTGCTAATTGAATCAAAATATAATGATGAGCTCAATTCATATTTTGGTTATGTTAGCTTGATTGACAAATCTATTAATATGAATCAAAATGTAGTAATTCTATGGATTGACAAACGAAGTGAAATTTATCTAAGTAAATTCATGACTTAAAAAATGAGTAAATTTTACTGTACATTCCTTCATGATTCTAAGATTATAATTACCTGAGAGAATTGGTAGCTAGTTCATTATCATGTTTTCTAAGATAATTGTCTAAATCGCATAGTTTCACATCCTTGAGTTGTATATATTTCTTTATTTTTCTTTTTCTTATTCTCTCACTTTATTTGGGTCGGTTAAATAATGAATGAAAAGTAATTAGTGTGTACTTGTTCCTCTGAGGATCGATACTCGTTAATTCCCTATACTATGCTTGTGATAAGTATACTTGCTCATATGTGTATTTTGTGATTAATGTTTTAATTAAAACTTGATTAAGGGATGTATTTAAATTTGATTATTTCTACACACCCAAAATTTACACATCAATTTTTTGACGTCGTTACCAAGGAACAATACCATGAAAGCTTGAATTTTGTTGATTTAACTATGTTTATATGTTTATATTTGAATATGTATATATGTTCCTTGTATGACTAGGTGCCATATTTTGTATACGTGTACTTTAATGTCTCTATACATTGTAATTCCTTATAATTTCATTTGAAAATTATCTAACTTGTAAATTCTATAATCTCACAATTTTCTGTCTAATGTAGACCTTTCTTTAGTTTATGATCAAACGATCCAACGCCGATATAGTCAATCTTGATCCAAAAATCGAGAGAACTCTCACCAAGGTCCGCAAGGTTGTAAGCGAAAAGGTAAGGAAAGAAATGGAGGTAAATCAGCCCAACCATGGTGGTAATAGTGGAGTTAACAGGTAGATTATGAATGACTTTGACAAACTAGCAATCTCAGGTATAGGCTCTAGTATCACAAGGCCTAGGATAGAGGCTAACAATGAGATAAAACCCAACGTAATCCAAATGATCTAGAATATCGTCCAATTTGATGGGTTACCTAAAGAGGATCCCAATGCCCACCTTGCGAGCTTTCTAAAAATTTGTGACACATTTAAAATGAATGGTGTTTCTAAGGATGCCATCAAACTAAGACTTTTCCCATTTTCTTTGAGAGATTGAGCAAAATTATGGTTAAAATCTTTACCCACTAGATCCATTACTACTTAGAATGTGTTAGTTGAAAAATTTTTGGCCAAATATTTCCTACCAACTAGAACATCCAAACTTAGGACTGACATTTTTGCCTTCCAACAATTAGAAGTCAAAAACCTTTATAAGTGGTGGGAGAGGTTTAAGGAAATGCTAAGAAAATATCCTCACCATGGATTTGAGTTGTGAATGCAAATGCAAATCTTTCACAGTGGATTGAGCTTTGCTACAAGGCAATTAATTGATGCATCTGCAGAAGGCTCTATCAATTTCAAAACCACAGAAGAGATATTTGATTTAATTGAAAATTTGGCTACAAATAACTATGCCTGGAGTAGTTCACGATCTCGAGCCCGTGTACATGGAGTACACAAGGTGGATATAATGGCTGCATTAGAGGTAAAGGTAGAAGCACTCATGCAGAAAATAGATCAATTGGTAATGCCTCATTCCTAAGGGCAGGTCACGAGTGTGAATTGTAATTTTTGTGGGGAAGGGCATTCAAACCATGAGTACCAAAATATAGGGTCTTTACAAGAAGCATTGGAACAATTGGTGTTTGTAGGTAATAGTCGGCAAGGTAATAATCCTTAAAGCAATATTTACAACCCAGGTTGGAGGAATCACCCTAACTTTTCATAAAATAATAAAAACTAACCTCATCAAGCTTCTTCAAATTTTGGAATGCAAAGGCCTCAACCACAACTACTGTACAATGCCCCACCGGCTAAACCATCCTTAGAGGAGTTGGTAAACTAATTGGTAAGTGGAACAGAAACACAGTTCCAAAGAGTCGATGCAACCACAAGAAAATTAGAGGCATCCATGCAAAACCTTGAAGGTTAAATTGGACAGCTAACCAAATTCCTTGGTGATCATCAACCGGGATCACTTCCAAGAAACACGGAGACCAACCCACGTGACCAAGACCGTGGGAAACACTGATTTTGAATTGATTTGGTTTTTGGACATCTTTTTAATTCTCGTTTCTGTACTTTCATTTAGCTGTTCTTTTTAATTGTTAGAGTGTATTCTTTTTATGAGTTTGTGTTCTTTTTCTTTTATTCCATTAAATCTAAAAAAAAATGTCATTTTTGGCCAGAGCTGACTTGGTGCTAGGCCAACACGGCTCGACAGCAACCGCGGACAGAACAAGTACGGCGTCAAGCCTAAGCCAAGCCCGTTGGCCTCAACATGAAAATCGACCCTCTTGGCCATTTTATTTAAAATTTCTTTCATCCTTCTCAAATTTTCTCTCAACCCATCACCGGGTTCAACTTCAAAACACTGCCGGGTCATTTTCTATACCTCTAAAACACTTCCTAAACACAAAATCCTCACTTTAATCTTGAAAGTTTGGATCAAAACAAAGAAAAATCCAATCTTTCCATCCAAAACCCATTATTCAATCTTTCCATTTGGAGCACGATTTCTTCAATCTTTTTGCATAGAATCATTACCCATACATTGGTGATTATTGTGGCATGATTTTTCTATACTTTCTACACTTTAATTTTTTCTTAAGAATTTTGGGTATTTTGCTATGCAATTTTGGGCGAAAATTCTTGAAAATGTTTTGGGTGAAGGATTTGATTGCTCATATTACTTACTTTAAGCTTTTATTGGCATAAGAATTTACTTGATAATGCTTTATTATTAACGCTATTGATATTTTGCATCTTTTTGGAAGTTTTGAGCATGTATTCTTGGTGAGGCATTTTTGAGATATAAGGATATGTGTTTAGCATAGCCTTGTGCTTATGATATGTACAATATGATATGAAGACATTGCTAATTAAGCATTGTGATTCTGACCTGTACATTGATTCATTGATTAATATTGAGCATGGTAGATTTGATAAAAAATGTTGATATTGTTGTTTGGATTGGCATACGGCTATCTTTCTTGCAAGTCTGTTGGAGGAGGTTGAGTGGTATTATTGGCTATCTTGTAGTGTTTTGTGTTGAGTTGGTGGTGGTGTTGAATGGTGTTGTAATAAGCGAGACGGCTAAGAGTTGGGAATTGATTGTATTGTAAAGGATGAGTTGAGAGAATCATATTTTTCTATTCTACCATTTTTGTTCATCCTTCCATCATGTCTAGAAGATCTAGAGGGTTAGCACCGGGGGCTAAGAGAGCTCAAGATGCATCTTCCTCCACACTTTCCTTCGAGCCTCTACCTACCTAACTTACCCAGTTTTCTGATCCTATATATTAAATCTGGTATGACAGGTACCGACACAATAAGATTATAGTATAAAAGTGATACAAGCCTTCTTTAGACAATTCCCTAGAGTTTTCTAGTATGTTTAGGCACCTAGGGTGGGAGCCCATCATTAGAATGGAAGATTCTTATTGTCTTGTGCCTGTGAGGGAGTTTTATGCCAACATACAAGACAAAAAGAAAAATAGCCTCCAGGTCATCTCCACCATGGCCAACGGGATTCCCATTAAGTTTGACAGAACTAGACTAGCAAGAATTTTAGGAGTCCTTGATGTGGGGCAGTGGATTGCCGTGGACCATAATAACCAAAAGGTCATTTCTGAGTCTACATAGGATATGAGGGCCGTAAGGAATAGTTTTCACATATGGAGGAAAAAGCAAATAGGTCAAATCGGTTATTACTCAAACAATGACCTTGAGACCCAATGGCGTGCCATAGTCCACATCTTTGCTTTCAGTGTCTATCCTAATGCTTGTTTTGGTTCACTAAGGGGAGGAGGATAGGAAAGGGGAGGAGGAGTGGCACATTTTGCTTCCACTAGGGAAAGTTAATGTATTTACTCTTATCTTATTTGGTTGAAGTGAAAATAGAAAGGGAAGAAGAGAGAGAATAATTAATTTAGTTTACTATTTTATCCCTCATTATCTAGTTTATTAAATTTTTTAATGTTAAAATATGATTAATGTTGTCATTATTACTCCCACTTTATTTTCTCTCTCCCAATCCCTCTAATTAGGAGGCAAGGAAATACTGATGTGGAGGGAGGGTGGTACCCCTCCTGATTTACTTTCCCTCAACATCTACATTCAATCAAATGAGGTAAATGTCCCATTTACCGCCACATTTACTTCCCCTTCTTCTTTATTGCCACAAAATAATCCAACCAAACCAAGCCTAAGGCTAGTGGTTTCAATGAGTCTAGGGTCCTTGTGTTGGATTGTATGCCCTCTTAGACTAGGTTTTTGATGTAAAATCGAATATTTTAATAAAAAAATTTATTTTTAGAAATTGTTTGTGAATTTACTTTTTGTTTGTGCAAAATTTTCATTTGGAACAGACCCATTGTGTTTAAATAAGTGGTCCATGTGAATGGTGGTCTTTCACAGTAAAGTATAGATCACGGATTATTTAATACATAAATATTTGTTCTTAACCTATTGATGAGACTGGGAATCTCATCATGTTTAGGTAATTATGTTATAAATTCCAAATGGGGAATTGCTTACCTTTAGCTAGTGAGTAGTCCACTCACTTCATGACATAAGCGTATTTCGAATACGTAGGACAGGACCTGTAGTAGTAGTTTCTAAAAGTACTATATGATAGAAACCTAGACTACTACCGCTATAGCGTGGACTAGTACTCTACGACTTGAGTATGAGTTTGTGGTCTGGCGAAACTAGAATCATATACTTTGATTTGCTATAGTTGAGGTTCTATCGTTGGGCCAATATACTTGCATGTTGGGTATGTGTGACTAGTTAGTTAAGACAAACTTGTACAAGATAGTTTCTGCACTATATCGCCCCTTGTGATTGTCCGAATGGTCTAAAAATTCCAGAGCCCTGGGAAACATGACTCGAATGTTTGCTTTAGGGTAACTCCCTTGGAAAGCAAAAACACTTCAGGAAGTCATGGATCATTGGACTAGAAGCCTAAGGATGGTAGATGTCATTTAGAGGGGTGTTAGTACACTTCTTCCTCTCTAAACGTACGACGATGTGTAGAGGGGTATTTTAGTCATTTCATCTGTAGGTCGGAGACTTTGCTAATGCAGCATTGTCCTTAGGGTCAATATTTTCTTATGGTGATATTAGAAAATATTTAAAATACAAAATACAGCTATTTATATAGCAGGGGTATTTTGGTCATTTTAGCAACCAAGGCGATGTGTCTTTTTGGTCCTCGGAATAGCCCATAAGTCCTAACTAATTTTGGGTTGAGGAATTGGTCTCAGTTCAAAAGGATTTTATTTTATTTTATTTTATTTTATTCAAGATGTCTAATTTATTATTAGACTGAAATAAAATAAATAAATAAATAAAATTAGGAGATGAGAGAAATTAATTATCTAATTTAATTGGTTAATTAATTATTCAGGGCCTAGGTCCAGTATAAATAATTAAGAAATTAACCTGAGCTTAAACTAAGGGAAATAATTAATGTTTAATTATTTATTGGGTTATTTATATAGGCCCAAGAAATAAATAATTAAAGATTAATTATTTTGGTTCATTTGGGCTCATTAATTATTTATTAGGTTATTTATATAAGCCCAGGAAATAAATAATTAATGTTTATTATTTTAGGCCTTTTGGGTCAAAGAGAAATAATAAATATTATTTTGGCCCAATAGCTTGGACCGTAAGGTTTTTTCCAGATACAGTTAAGAAGAGTTTAGAGTTAAGCCAAACTGATTCTCAGGATAACATCCAAGTGTTTTGAAATATGATATCCCGGGGATATGTTTATCAGAGATTGAGAGACCTAATTTTGGCTGATCAATAAACAAGTCTCTGGAAAAGAAAAACCCTAATCTCCCCTAACTAACAGAGACTCACGTCTCTCTCTCTGTCTCTCACGCCTCCCTCTTCTCTGTTTTCTTCTTGGAGCTTTGCTAGCCAATAGCAAGAGAACCAAGGAGATTTGAGACCGTTCCTCTTCACTGTTGTGTTCACTGACTAGAGGTTGGGCAGAGAAATATTCTGAGAGTTGAAAGGCTTGGCGTTCATGCAAACAAGGTAAAGTAGGAGGCTAGCGGGTTTTCAACCGGAAGCTTCTTCAAGTGGGTAAGGCGAAGCGATTCTCGTCGTTCAATCCACTTCTACTCAACCTAGTAGGCTTAAGGAGTGCAAAGGTATAATCTTCACGCTTCTGTGTGGCCTTTAAGGCTTGCGATTTTTTTTCCTCTGTTTTTTTCCGTCACTGCATGCTTTCCCTGTTTTCCCATCCCTCACCTTGACCTTTATATTCTGGATAAGATGAGGAAAAGTGAACATATTCCCCTTGTTTCAATTATCATTCACTCTATGCGAGAGGTTGTTTCCTCTAACATTGCAGCCAAAACCCTCAAATTCCCTTTGGTTATTATATGTATTCTGAGAGACTTTGGAGTGCAGATGGATGAAGAGTTAAGTGAGTCTACTACTGATCGCGACTTAGTGACGGAGCATACTTTGGTTTAGTGTGGGTATTTCTATGATGAAAGGGCCAAGAGGTGGAAGAGGTCGTATGAGGTGTAGCACCCAGGAAGGAAGGAGCTTCTCTCTGATGAGGAGGAGGAAGATGAGCCACCTACTAGACTTGCCTCTCGTGGCACTAGCTCTCATTCGCGTACTGATTTTGAGGCATGAGTGGAGGCTCAATTGGAGAGCCAAATGACTATCCTCCTCCAGCTTTGCGATTTCATTGCAGACATTCGTCACCACCAGGATGTTCAACATCAAAAGTTGGCCACTTTGATCCAACAAGTTACTAGTGCATTTTCCAGTCACATAGTTGATGATGATGATAATGATGATGATGAGGATGACTCTTGACTTACTCTCTTGTGTTTTATTTTATTTTCTATTATTTCTTTTCTATTGAATTTTAATGACCTTTACTAGTTTTTAGGTATCTTTTCTTTTCACTTTCTTTTTAGCTTTAGGCTTTTCTTTGTTTTGTTTCCTTTTAAGTAGGTACTCTTGTAATGACTCTTCCTTGTGGTGGATTCAAACATGGTGGCACTACGATGTAATGGAAGTATTTTCTTTACTTTATTCTTCTCCTTTATTAATTTTGGTCTTCTTGGCTGTACGTTTATTATTCTATCTTTGGCCATTAAGGACAATGTCCAGTTTAAGTGTGGGAGGAAGAATGAGGTTAAAGAAATACTTTTCCATATATCATTTTTGTGAAAAAATTTTAAAAATTTCAATGGTTTTCATTGTTAAGCAAGGTTGTAATTTTTTTTCTAACTTGGATAGAAATTTTGTCATTTATTAGGTAGATTTTGATGAAATTGGTTTTGTTGGATAGGATATTTTGCAAAACCTAAGAAGTTTAATTAATCTTGTTTATGCATTGGTGTTTAGATATTATTTAACTCATCTAGTTTGAATATGAAAAATATGATGAATATGAGAAAAGTTTATTGGCTAACTCTTGTATTATGAGTTTAAATTTTGCTTAGCTCTAAGTTGTGATGGGGAATGTGAGTTGATAAAAGATAATTGAGAGAAAAGATTGTGGAAAAATTGTGAAACATTCTTGTCAGTTGAAAAACTGAAAAAATGAGTTGATTGCTTCCTCTTTGAAGATGAGAAAAAAAATTATTTTTGCTTGATTATGGGGGCCAATATGGATAGTGAAGAGAAATCCACTTTCTTGAGGTTATGAATTCCCAAGAGCAAAAAAAAGGAATATTGTTGAAAAAATGATGAGTGATGGCTAAAAAGGGGCCAATATGGTGTGTGAAGAGAAATCCATACACTTGAGGCTTTCAATTCCCTAAGTCATTGAAAAAAGAGAGAGAGAAAGATTGGAGTGTTTTTCTTACATTATGACTTGAGTTGTGCAGTTTTTAGATTTATAATGCTTAAGTTGGTAGATGATTTGACTTATGTGATTCATGATGTCTATATTTTAACTTGAAGGGTAAAATAATTTTCTTAGACTAAGGTATACACTTGATTAATTTGACTTGAAGAGTTTTGTGGTATCTTGTCAAATGTTTCAAAGTTTGTATTGGTTTCAAATGGTATGAATAACAAGAGTTGTATCTAAAGTTTGAAAGGAAGACATAATCTTTGCTATAGTAAAGAAATTTGTATATAAGAAGAACTTATGTTTTCTTGATAATTTTCCATGAATAAAGTGTTTTGCATGAGGACAAGTAAAAGTTCAAGTGTGGGGGTATGTAATAGGGGCTAAAATCACCATTATTTTCTTCGTTATTTGAGGTTGTTTTGAAATACATTTGTTGTAATAACTAGGCATATTCATTCTTATTTGACATTTTGCTTGTAAAAAGTATTTTTGGCAAATTTGTGCAGAAAGTGAATAATTCCAAAATGTACCTAGCGCCAACCCAACCAAAGGACTAGGCATTGGGTCCATTCTAGTCCAGCAGAGGAATTCGAGCAACTTTCAGTACAAAACCAGAACAGACTTGGCACCAGGTCTAGCAAGTGCACTTGGCGTCAGGTCCATTTTGTCTGCCGATGAAAAAGGACCAAATGTAACACCCTTGCCAAAGGTAACAGCGGAAGCATATCAACACTGAATGTCGCCCTGTCCAGTTACCTAGACAAGAGGTCTTTATAACGAAAAACCAACAGAGTATGTAAGGTTCAGATAGATCCATACAACAGCCCATATTGATGGTCACGTGCACATATATAATAAAGAATCTCATACATGAAAATTTCCATTCAACATCAGTAATAAGGTACATTATCCAAAAACGAAACGTCCGGATCTATTCTGCCGTCACTGTGGTATCGTCCTTAATCCGTAGGATCGCTCAACTCTAAATCTTACAAAAAGGGTAAGATAAAAGACACGTATGAGTGAAAAATCACCCAGTGAGTCCTATGTGTGCTAGTACTTTATTAAAAAGATAGAGTACATAAAACTTTTATGGAATAGCATATCATTTGTTCACTAGAAATGATTCTAATACTCTTTAACGAAGAGTTTTTTCAGAACTCAATCATTTTTGAAAAACTATATTTCAATTTCAAATCATTGCTCTAAATTTTCAAATCACAGATACTTCTCCAACAGAAGGTCGGCCTATATCTACATGCAAGTCTCGTAATTCTTGCCTTTGGTGCCACATATTATTATACTGAGACCACAACCTCTAGTACTCAACTGTGTGTCATTGAAATAAGTACACTACAGCATACTTCTGCTCAGGTATACTGCAGCATACCTAATGTATCGCAGTACACAATCTTTTACTTGCCACCATAAGGCAGGGGTCCCAATCCTGACATCAATCACCATCGAGACGGCAAGGAGTCAAATACACCGAGTGTCCCACCCGACATCCAGTGAATAACACAAAAATAAGAATCGCCCGCAGACACGGTAATTCCAGGTGCTAAATAGCTAGCCAGAACAACTTATCTCAATGTTTTATCGGCCTGTTTGGAGTAAGACAATCCCCAGAATTAGCTAGCTTACTTTGGGTCGTCTACCTTTAACATGAGCTAGTACAAGGATCAAAGTCCTTGTTGAGTACTCAACGTTAACAATATCAACCCCTTCTGACTGATCAGGCTAGAAGGTTATTTGATCCCGTAGGATTTTCAAATCAAAACATTTTTGGAGCAAAATCACATTTTCCAGAATTTGATCCCATTGACTTGCAAGTAGGATCATTATTCACATAGGCTTCGCAGAGCCAATCAATTCATTCCATAGGCATATCGGGCTAATAAAATAATTTTAGGAATCAAAAGTTATTTTTCAAAAGTCAATCTCATCCCGAGAGTTCATTTTTCAAAATTATATTGAAACAGGATAAAGAGTTTTGTTCACACATCAAAACATGTTTCTAAGAGTATCCAGGTCATTTTTCTTGTCCTCGATCAGAAAAGTCATTTCCAAGGGTATTCAGGTTATTTTATCCATACCCAATTTTCAAAAGACTTTTTGAGGGTATTTAGGTCATTTCACCCTTACCAAATTTGAAAAGTATTAAAAAAAAGTTCCAATCAAGGTATTTCAATCATTTACCAAACACCCGATTCCAAAGGTTTCCATAAACATTCCACTAAGCATATTTGGATCATTTTCCAATTACCTAATTTCAAAAGGAACTCATTTTAAGAAATCTAGAATTTTAATCGCAAGAGAGGATTAAATTTAAAGTTTCTAAACACATTTCCATAAAATGTTTCAATAGGGGCATTTCAGTCAATTTATGAATACCCAATTCCAAAATATACTATTTTTTTGAAAATCTCAAGTATTTAATCCAAAAAGGACTAAATTCATAATATTCATGCTTTAATCATCCATTAAGGTTTCCAAACTAATCATGAAGTTCATTCAAGCCTAAAATGGCATAAAACAAATCTTGCTCAGATAAAACTTAAGCATATTCAGGGATTTCAAAAACGGTATAAAATATAGCATTTCATGAAAAACTGCAGCACAACTTTCAAAATGGGTTTTAGAAATCTAAGGGACTTACCTCATGTCCTAACTAAACTCTTTCCATTTACGGCCGTTCAACCATCGTTTCTATCGTTTTCAACGTTCTGTTGGCCGTTTACCGACAAACCTACACCAAACATCATTTTCGTATCAAATCGTGTTCGGCCGAAAAATAGCCAACGGTTAGCCAATGTGCTCGATGAGTAGTCGGCGTCTAGCCAACATGCCCGACAGTAAGCTGACGTTCAACCGACGTTTAGCCGACGGGGCCAACAGTTGAGGAAAACGTTCAACTTTCGTTCATGTCATTTTTTTGTCATTTGTTCGATTCTTTTGTTTTCCTTTTCCCACATCATTTGTCCCTTCATAAACAAGGGATTCACTTCATATTTTCCCAATTATTTCATCCAAAATAATACAAATAATCATCCTTAAATTTGTCCATGTTCCAAGCAAAATTCTGAAAATTTATTGCTTTGATACATGATTTATTTCGGACGTAACTTTCAATCCACAACTCCGTTTTGGCTCTATGATATACCAAAATGACCATAAGGCTCTTAAATTTAATTCTGTATAAGCTAATTTTCAGAATTCTGGTTTTCGGTGCACGGTACTAGGTAAAAATAGTCACACTAGTTTTACCTCACTTTCACTATTTATGTTTTCCTTTGTTCTCCTTTAGTCTTTAACATCTTGGAACCATTAATTCAGTCAATTTTCCTTCAAATAATCTTTAAATATGTGATTTTCAGATTCCAATAGCTCACAAGAATCACACTTATTCAATACAAATTCATCTTTTCTAATCAATGGCTAGTATAATCCATTTTTCCAACCAACTAAATTCCATTTTTACTCTACTTTGATCATCATCTCCTCAACCAGAAACAACCCTTTAAGCCACCATAATTATTTAGTTCTTCTTCATGAAAAACATCATTCAAAAACCCTTAGGCAGCCGGCACTTATATAAGCATATACAAGGTTCAAACACAAAAGTTTACAAACCCTAGCTTTGATAAAAAATCAAGACATGAAAATCATGTTTTATGTTAAAATTCACATCATAAAGATCACCGTAATGAAATCTATAACTTTAATTCTTGAAGCATAGGACTTTGCCTTATGTATAAGTTGTTTTAGATTGATCTTGCTCCAAGCAAACAAAGAACACACCAAGAAATACACACACTTTTCTTTCTCTCACTTTTTCTATTTTTTTTTCTTGATTTTTCCTTTCCTTTTCTTCCTTATTTCTTCCTTCCTTCTTCTTTTATGGTCTTGGCCGGTTTCTCCCCTAAATCCACCTCCATTCTTGGTGAAAATAATGACCAATAGGATTTTGCTCAATTAAATGAATGGTGGGTACTTTACACGTGTCGCGATCTCATTTTTTTCGTATTTTGTAAAATTATTTTGCAAAGCTTATTTAAGAAGTCTTGCATGCATGAATATTTCATGCATATTTCATGAATATTTCATGCATCCTCTTATTATTTGACACTTGTCCTTGGCCACCAATCACAACAAGCCACACATCCCATTTTCAACCGCATTTTCCTATTTTCTTCATAAATGACCAAAATCGGGTCCGTAACGGAAAAATATTTTATTTCACCATTCAACTCCAAAAATTCCACTGAATCCATTGGTAACTTTAATTCCTTTTCTACTCAGTCAAATTTGCGATCAAAGTCGCAAGCACGGTCAAAATAATGAAAATGCCTCCGATACCCCGGGTAGCATAATTCACACCAAAACGTGCGTTTCATCGCACTGATCAATTTCTCTTTTCAGAGTACCTTAAAATTATTTTTTTTTTTTGTTAATAATAATATCCTTTCAAAAATTTAGGATACGGATAGAATAAATCCAATAATTACATCTAGCTCCCGACAAGATATTATTAGACCAAAATATTTGTCTCATTATACCGATCATCTTTTGTTTTGGCCATTAATATAAATTCTCATCCCATTATAAATAGTAGCCAATGGAAAGTAAAAGGTGGAGTGTCACATTCTCCCCTCCTTACAAAAAATTTCTTCCTCGAAATTAGCTTACTCTCGAAATAAACCTGGGTACTTTTTCAACTTCTTCGCTTTCATTTTCCCAAGTGGCATCTTATACAGAATAATGATTCCATGATACTTGTACAAGTGATATTTTCTCATTCCGCAATTCTTTTTCAGCATACTCTAAGATCTTAATAGGTTTTTCCTCATTCTGCAAGCCTAGAGTCATCTCAATAGGTTCTTTATTCAAAATATAGGCAAGACCAGCCACATACTTTCGAAGTTAGGGTACATAAAACATACTGTGAATAACTTGAAGTTCTTCTGGTAACTCCAATCAATAGGCTACTTTCCTAATCCTCTCGGCAATAGGGAAAGATCCAGCGTAGCTAAATGCCAATTTCTTTTCTTATTCTTTGGTTCCCAATTGTCGTTGTGGAGCTAACTTAAAAAATATATGATCCCTATCAATAAATTCCAAATCTCTCCTACGTCGATCCACATAACTTTTCTATCTACTGTGCGCTACTTCTAACTTGGTTTTGATCATTTCTACAGCCTATTGGACCTTTTCGAGATCAAAAGTATCTTGTTCGCTCGTTCTCTATCCTAAAGTTTCCTAATATAATGAGGACTGACATTTTCTTCCATATAAAGCTTCAAACGGGGCCATTCCAATTCGTATACAAATTTTGGATATGATAAATTATCAATCCACTTAATTTCAAAATCCAAAGCACAGGTCCTCAATATGTCTTTCAAAACTCTACTCACTCGTTTTGTCTGTTCATCCATGTGTAGGTGCGCAGTTATGCTGAACTTTATTGTGGTCCCATACCTCTACTACAGCTTAGACCAAAACTTTGGCGTAAATCTAGGATCTCGACCTGACACAATACTGGAGGATACTCATGTAGTCTAATTACTTCCTCCATATGGATTTCACTTAACTTCTCTAAGGAATTCTATTAATTAATAGGAATGAAATGAGCAGACTTAGTTAGTCTATCCATTATCAACCAAATAGCATCTCACCACTCTACTATCATAGGTAATCTTGTAATGAGGTCTATAGTAATTTCATCCTATTTCACAATGTAGTAGATAATAGTTGTAACCCTCCAGGCCATTGTTATTAGCTTTCCTTTACTAATAAATTAAATATAGAGTTACAAGGTCTGAATTGTCCTTCATCATACCAATCCACCAATAATATTGTTTTAGGTTTTGATACATCTTTACGGCTCTTAGATGGATGGTATACTTACTCCAAGGTGCTTTCGTTAAAACATCTTATCTCATTACAAGTTGTTTCAGAATACAACAATGACCCCGGTAGCAATTAATCTCATCATTGTCCTTTCGGAACTCATCTTCTCCTGTATTCGCCTCCTTCAGTACTAACTTTTGCACTCTTCGTCTTTATCTTGCTCTCTCTTCAACTGTTGTAGGAAGGCAGGTTGAATGGAAGTTTTACTTATCCTTATTTTTTCGTCTACTGCAAATACTTCTAATTTTAGAATTTGTAACATCAGAAGAGCTGATAAATTTGCCTTCCCACTAAGGGTATTTACTACTGTGTTTGCTTTTCCAAGATGATATTTACTTGGACATTGAAATCGTTCAAAAAATTCCATCCATTAACTTTGCTTTATGTTCAAAACCTTTTGAGTAAAAATATACTTCAAACTTTTGCAGTCGGTGAAGATTTCTAACTCAGCCCCACACAAATAATGTTTCCACTCCTTAAGGGCAAACACAATTGCAACTAACTCCAAATTATATGTAATGTAATTCTCCTCATGAGGTTTTCATTTCCTAGAGATATAAGCTATCACCTTTCTCTTTTCCATTAATACTCCTCTCAATCCTTCTTTTGACACATCTGTGTACTCCTCATAAAGTTTGTCCATTATTGGCAATGTTAAAATAGGAGCAGAGCTTAATCCTTTTCTCAACTCCTGAAATTTTCCCTCACATTTTCCAATCCCAACATAAGGAACTTTCTTTTGGGTGAGTCGACTCCAAGTAAAGCTATCTTAGAAATTTTCTCAGTAAATCTCTGATAATATTCTACAAATCCTAGAAAACATTGTATTCAGTCAGAATCTCAAGAGGTTTCCAATTCGTCACTGCTTTGACTTTTGTAGGATCTATTGTACTCGCGACTCTGGATATCATATGTCCTAAGAATGCTACTTTTTGTAGCCAAAACTCACACTTACTAAATTTTGCATATAGTTTGGTCTCCCTTAACTTTCCTATTACTTTTTGAAGATTATTGTTCATGTTCTTGGGGTTCTTTGGAGTACACCAGAATATCATCTATGAATATAACCACAAAACTAGACCGAAATGTTCGGTGCAATAGATCTATGAAACAGCAGGCATTCGTGACACCAAAGGGGCCTCACTACAAGTTCAAAAGGTCCATATCGTGTCAAATGCAATTTTCAATATATTTGTTTCCGAATCCGAACTTAGTAATATCCTTGCCTCAAGTCTAACTCTGAGAATCATCCTGCTCTTTGTAACCGATCAAACAATTCATCAATTATGGGTAATGGATATTTATTCTTTACTGTTACTCCATTTAACCTCACAAATCAATATACATCAGTGACAACTCATCTTTATTTCTAACAAACAAGATAGGTACTCCCCAAGGTAAAGTACTAGGCCGAATGAATTCTTGCTCCATTAATTCTTGTAATATTTCTTAAGCTCCTACAATTCTGTAGGTGCCATTCAATAAGGAGTTCTTGAAATTGGTTCTACCAATGTCACTAATTCAATAGAAATATCTACTTCTTTCTTTAGTGGTAATTCCTTCAATTTCACTGGAAAAACATCCAAATACTCATTCATAATAGGAACTTCTTCGGGTTTCTTAACCCCTCTTGGCTTATTAATTACATAGGCCAAGTACCCAGTACACCCTTTTTTCATTATCTTCCGGGTCTTGAGTCCCGATATGCAAGTATTACTTTTCCTCCCAACCTCGTCTACAATTTTCAATATAGGTTTCCTAGGCTGATAGAATTGTACTACTTTGTGTCTACAGTCAACTTGATTATGATATTGGGATAGCCAGTCTATACCTAAGATAGCAACTTAGTCTTCTTTGGGTAGACATATCAAATCTCCTCCAAATTTTCATTTCCTATCAGGATCTTACATTCCTTATGTACTTTCTCACTATTCATTTACTTTCCCAATACGGTACTGACAAACATTTCTTATGAAGTTTCTTCCCCCTTTTTATCCCCATAACGTCAAGAAATACATTGATAATAAAGGAATATGTAGAACCGGGATCTACCAATACTTCAGCATCATGATTTAAAGCAAAAGATTGTACCTTTTATTACTGTGACATGATCATCAATTTTCTTCAATACAACTACTCGATCATTTACTTGGTTTAGAAAATCCGGCTCTAGGGGTAGAAGCTTGTCCAAGTTCTCTCTTTCTAGTCCTGACCTTTGCCCCTGATTGTTTCTTCCTAGTCGACTCCATCCTCCTATCCTTCAGATGTGAGGGCAATTGAAACTCTTATGCCCTTTATTCCTACAGTTAAAGCATCTAAAAGAGGGTTGTCCACCAGTTGGGTCTCATTTTTCCTTTCTTCTGCCAATGAGGTCCTTCAAATCTTTAATGACTCATACCCTGAAATTCACTTAGATTTCTCCTACTGATATTCTCATTTATTCCAGCATTCTTATTGGCTCTAGTAATAGTCTCAGCCATCCTTTAAATGGTATCAGCTATTTTCTAGAAGGTTTCAAACATAAAATAATCCAAATTCACAAGGTGGGAACCTTCCCCATTCGATTCCTCCACTATTAGCTCAGGGTTATGTTAAGTAGTTCACAATGATCATCCAAAAGTTTATTTAGAAGACATCTGTATAGTTCATATGATTTTGCTGGTAAAATGATATAACATAACTTAAGAGTAAGCACAAAACAGCTGTAGTGCACATAGCAGGATTATAACATATATTCATTCTCATCAAACACAAAGCCAGTACAATTTTGTGTACCAAGCACACAGTCATATACACTGGCCAGACTATACATATCCTACTACACATATCCACGTCTCATCCTCGTGCTCATCGTCATCACTATCTGAAATAGGAGGTTCTGAATTAGTAGAAACCGTATAGGATTCGGCTATATTGAATTATTCACCTTCATCCGCATCAAGGTGCAACCAAGCCAGTATGTCTGAGTCTATCTCCAATTCTTCCTCGAACTCTTCGACCACAGGTACCTTCACCTCGGGTACCTCCTGATCTCTTCCTATTTCAATAGCCTCTAAACATAACATCTCATCTTCTAACACTCTCGAAGTATCCCCGCTAAATTCCTTCTCATTATTCTCAGACAATACTACACCATTAGGGACACTATCCTCCTCATCATTATCCGGATAGCATGGTTCAATATCGCCATCAATTTCATCAAAATTGCCACCCATCTCCACATGTGGTGATAATGTCCTCTCAGGAATAGTTGTCCTTTCTAGACTGAGGTCTCATGCAAATAAGGTAATGACAGGCACTACAGGGTCAAATGCGCACTCGGTGAGGCAGGGTGTATGAAGGCGGCCAGGGCCAGATCTTGGCCAAGTGAAACGTCCTGGCACACCTGCTCGGTAGATAATCCTAATCCTCCCAAATCTTTTCACACCTGAATGCTCATCTATCTCTTTCTTCTCATCATCATTATACTCATCCATTGGGCGTTTGCCCTTATCACTCCTATCCGTGATACCTCTACAATGAAAAAGTTCTATCAATTCCTATGACGATACCACAGTTTTATAAAATTAGATTATGATACCAATTATAACACTCATACTAAAGGTAACAGCAGAAGCATATCAACACTGGGTGTCACTGTTGGGGATATGCCCTAGAGTCAATTTGTACTTATACAATTGTCATTATGTTTTATATAATAATATGAGGCTTTCCTTTCCATGAATAGTGAATTTTGTTTTGTTGGTCATCAAGTACGTGACTTGATAGTAAAACCCTACAATGAATACAATGACTATTCTAAAACTGTCCCTGATCGATTATTATTATTGGAATAATAATAAATTAAGATTAGTATGTTTGTGACTTGATGGCTATGTTTTACTGGCCATGGATATTTGTGATATCGAGTCAAGACATAAATAAATGTTAGAGAACATTGTATTGGACATGACCCACTGTGAGAGTACTTCATGGAATATGTCATAAGTACTTTCTAGCCATAATAATATTGAAAGTCCTTCGACCTAAATTCATCATAGTTTCTTACTTGATAAATTCTATATTTTGACATTGTCTAAAGTTGTCTTTAACTAGATAATAAATTAGACTACTGTTGGATATAAAATAAATCAAGGAGAGGAATATGATTGATTGTGAAGGAATTTGTCCCTCTCAATTATGGGAGAGATATCCATGGGCCCCTTGATAAGTTAGATCGTTAAAAATGCATGGTCGTGCTCAAATATATCAATCTAAGATATTGATATCATTTGTTTGAACAGATCTACTATGAAATCAAGAAATAATTGATTAAGCTTAATAAGGATGACATGCTCCGTGCCTTATGCTTAATCTGGATATCGTGTGACAAAGGGACTAAATATAAAATTATGGTTTGGTTCAAAGAGATCACCGATCTTCATTTAACCTCGGATAGTTATAATGTTTTGCTAGAAACCGCTTATAACTTGTGGGCCATTTAAATACGATTTAGGCATCGCCGCGATGTTAAATGAACCTATAGGGTCACACAATAAGCGAACTTGTTAGGTTATTTTTCCGGTGACCAAGTTCGATGAATCTGGATGATATCCAGATTATAAGAATCTGACTCGGTAAAATAATTAGTTAAATTACCGAGATAATGGCAGAATCTTATCATATCAGTTTTAATTTAATTTGAATTTAAATTAGAATATGATAAGATATGATTAGGGTTGGACTCTAAGAGGTTCGAGGGTTTTTTTAAGAAAACCCTAGCCGTCTTTCGATAGTCCAATTTTTCGGTTGAGAACATTCGTGCCATTCTCTACCAGAGAAAGAAAAAAAACCTCTCAAACCCTAGGCGCTAGCACTCCCCGGGTATCGAGTGAGTTCGCGGTGTGTATCCGTAGAGGACGTTCGCATACTGCAGCGTCTGGTGATTGTTCGGGTCGAACGTACAACAGCGCAACCAGAATCGAAGGATTTCGATTACAGCAACCAGAGGTAACTCTTAATCATTTACATCTTCTTAATCGTTTACTTGGGTCCTCGGGAGGGATTCGTAGATGTTTTCCGCGTTTAGGAGTCCACGAATCCCAACAGTCACCCCATCTAGTTACCCAGATAGGGGGTCTTTATAACAAAAAACCAAAAGAGTATGTAAGGTCCAGATCTGTACAATAACTCACACTGATGGTCACGTGCACATATATAACAGAGAATCTTATATTGGAATGAATGCCCTCTAGACTAATTTTCTGATGTAATTATCGATTTTATTAATAAAATAATTTATTCTCAAGATTTGTTTGTGAATTTACATTTTATTTGTGCACAATTTACATTTGGAAAGGACCCATTGTGTTTAAGTAAGTGATTCATATGAATGGTGGTCTTTCATAGTAAGGTACGAATCACGGGTTGTTTAATATTTAAACGTTTGTTCTTTACCAATTGATGAGAGTGGGAATCTAATCATGTTTAGGTTATTGTGTTATAAATTCTAAATGGGGAATGGCTTACCTTTAGCCAGTGAGTAGTCCACTCACTTCATAACATGAGCGTATTTCGAATACATAGAATCGGACCTATAATAGTGGTTTCTAAAAGTACTATTTAGAAGAAACCCAACAGTTACTGCTACAGCGTGGACTAATACTCTACTGCTTGAGTATGAGTTGGTGGTCTGACAAAGTTGGAAGCATGTATTTTGAGATACTGTAGTTGAGGCTCAATCGTAGAGCTGATATACTTGTATGTTGAGTATATGTGACTAGTTAGTTAAGACAGACCTGTACGAAATAGCTTCTGCGCTATATCACCCCCTTGTGACTGTTCGAATGATCTAAATATTCAGGGCTCTGGGGAACATGACTTGGATGTTAGCTTTAGCATAGCTTCCTTGGAAAGCGAAAACATTCCAGGAGTCGTGGATCATTGAACTAGAGGTCTAAGGATGGTAGATGTCCTTTAGAGAGGTGATAGTATACTTTTCCTCTCTAAATGTACGACGATGCGTAAAGAGGTATTTTAGTCGTTACACCTGTAGGTCGGAGACTTTGCTAACACAATATTGTCTTTGGAGTCAATATTTCCTTATGGTGATATTAGAAAATATTTAAAATACAAAATATAGCTATTTTTATAATAGGGGTATTTAGGTCATTTTAGCAGCCAATGTGATGTGTCTTTTGGTCCTCGGAATAGCCCATAAGTCTTGATGGTTTTGGGTTAAGGGATTGATCTTATATTAAAATAGATTTTATTTTATTCGAGTAGCCTGGTTTATTTATTGGGCTAGAATAAAATAAAAAATTCTAAAAAGAGAGAATTATTTATTGGCCCATTTGGGTTATTTAATTAATTTAATTATTAGGCTTGTATTAGTCCAGGAATAATTAAATTAAATTAAAGGCTAAACCTAATGAACTAAGCTAAGGCTTAAGGTTTATATTGGTCCATTTGATTCTTTAATTAATTTAATTATTGGGCTTATTTCAATCCAGGAATAATTAAATTAAATTAAAAGGCTTAACCTAATAAATTGGTCATAAGTCCAAAGGTCTGTTTAATGGCTTAAACATGACGTGGGCCTTAGGGCTTCTGTTTGTTTTTTGAATGCCCGGAAAATAACCTATTATTAAGGTTGTTGGGATGAAGAAGGAACAAAAGAGCACGTTGTTTTTTTTTTTATTTTTTTTTTTTGCTCAAGCTATTCACATCTTCTTCTCTTTCTCTCTCTCTCTTGTGTGTTCTCTGTGTTGAAAGAAAAAAGACGCCAAACTCGCATCTGATTAATGCTTGATAGCATTCAGTCAGATTGAGAAGATCACTTTCTTGATCCATAAGCTTTAACCATGCATTTCAGGCAGGGTTATATTCCGAAAGCCAAGCGAATTCACGTTGATGCCCCGAAGAAGCCGTAGGCTAACGGGACAGCAACCAGAAGGGAACCAGAGACTTCTAGCACTCAACAAGAAGTAGTCCAGATATCTTCTTCAATACCAACAAGGTTATTTAAATGCAGAGGTATTATAATTCTTAAACCTTCCGCTGCCTCTAGTTTCATATCATCACATGCTCTGTTTTCGATTTTATCACTGTAGCATGCTTGGGTTCTTCGTTTTTTTTTCCCATGTTAACCTTCATCTCATACATGAAAATTTCCATTCAATATCAATAATAAGGTACATTATCCAAAAAGGAAATGTCCACACCTATTCTGTAGTCAATGTGGTATCATCCTCTATTCGTAGGTCCGCTTAACTCTGGATCTTACAAAAAGGGTAAGATAAAAGACACGTGTGAGTGAAAAAATCACTCAGTGAGTCCCGTGTGTACTAGTGCTTTATCAAAGAGATAGAGTATATAAAACTTTTGTGGAATAGTATATCATTTGTTTATTGGAAACGATTCCAAAACTCTTTAATGAATAGATTATTTAAAACTTAATCAATTTTGAAAAATTGTATTTCAATTTCAAATCATTTCCCTAAATTTTCAAATCACAGGCACTTCTCCAACAGAAGGTTGGCCTGTTTCCACATGCAAGTCCCGTAGTCCTTGCCTTCGGTGCCACGTATCATTGCACTAAGACAATAGCCTCTAATACCAAACCATGCGTGGCCGGAATAAGTACACCACAGCGTACTTCTCTCAGGTATACTATAGCATACCTAGTGTACCGCAGTACACAATCTTTTGCTTGCCACCATAAGGCAGGGGTCCCAATCCTGACTTCAATCACCAACGAGACAACAAGGAGTCAAACTCACTGAGTATCCCCACCCGGCATCCTGTTAGATTGTATGCCCTCTTAAACTAGGATTCTGATGTAAAATCGAATATTTTAATAAAAAAATTTTATTTTCAGAATTTGTTTGTGAATTTACTTTTTGTTTGTACACAATTTTCGTTTGGAATAGATCCAATGTGTTTAAATAAGTGATCCATGTGATTAGTGATCTTTCACAGTAAGGTATGAATTACGGGTTATTTAACACATAAACATTTGTTCTTAACCAATTGATGAGACTGGGAACCTCATCATGTTTAGGTTATTATGTTATGAATTCCAAATGGGGAATGGCTTACCTTTAGCCAGTGAGTAGTCCACTCATTTCATGACATAAGCGTATTTCGAATACGTAGGATAGGACCTGTAGTAGTGGTTTCTAAAAGTACTATATGATAGAAACTTAGACTACTACCGCTACAGCGTGGACTAGTACTCTACGACTTGAGTATGAGTTGGTGGTCTGGCGAAGCTAGAAGCATATACTTTGATTTGCTATAGTTAAGGTTCTATCGTAGGGCCAACATACTTGCATGTTGGGTATGTGTGACTAGTTAGTTAAGACAGACTTATACAAGATAGGTTCTGCACTATATCGCCCCTTGTGGTTGTCCGAATGGTCTAAAATGTCCAGGGCTCTGGGAAACATGACTTGGATGTTTGCTTTAAGGTAGCTCCCTTGGAAAGCAGAAACACTCCAGGAAGTCGTGGATCATTGGACTAGAAGCCTAAGGATGGTAGATGTCATTTAGAGGGGTGTTAGTACACTTCTTCCTCTCTAAATGTACGGCGATGTGTAGAGGGGTATTTTAGTCATTTCACTTGTAGGTCGGAGACTTTGCTAATGCAGCATTGTCCTTGGGGTCAATATTTCCTTATGGTGATATTAGGAAATATTTAAAATGCAAAATACAGCTATTTATATAGCAGGGGTATTTTGGTCATTTTAGCAGCCAATGCGATATGTCTTTTTGGTCCTCGGAATAGCCCGTAAGTCCTAACTAATTTTGGGTTGAGGAATTGGTCTTAGTTCAAGAGGATTTTATTTTATTTTATTTTATTCAGGAAGTCTAATTTATTATTGGACTGGAATAAAATAAATAAATTAATTAAAATAGGAGTTGAGAGAAATTAATTATCTAATTTAATTAGTTAATTAATTATTCAGGGCCTAGGTCCAGTATGAATAATTAAGAAATTAACCTAGGCTTAAACTAGGGGTAATAATTAATGTTTAATTATTTATTGGGTTATTTATATAGGCCCAAAAAATAAATAATTAAAGATTAATTATTATGGTTCATTTAGGCTCATTAATTATTTATTGGTTTGTTTATATAAGCCCAAGAAATAAATAATTAATGTTTATTATTTTGGACTTTTTGGGTCTAAGAAAAATAATAAATATTATTTTGGCCCAATAGCTTGGATCTTAGGGTTTTTTCCAAATACGGTTAAGAGGAGTTTAGGATAACATCTGGGTGTTTTGAAATCCCGGGGATATGCTTATCAGATATTAAGAAAACCTATTTTTGGTTAACTAATAAACTAGGCTCTGGTAGAGAAAAACTCTAATTTTCCAAAAACTCACAGAGAGCCTCACGTAAGCTCTCTCTCTCATGCCACGCTCTTCTTGTGGTTTACTCATTATCCTTTGCAAATCAATAGCCAGAGAACCAAGGAGATTTGAGATTATTCCTCTTCACCATAGTATTCACCGACTAAGTGTAGGCAGAGGAATATTCCGAGAGCTGGAAAGGTTGGCGTTGATGCAAACAAGGCGAAGTAGAAAGCTAGCAGGTGTTCAACCAGAAGCTTCTTCAAGTGGGCGAAGCGAGGCGATTCCAGTCGTTCAATCCACTCCTACTCAACCTAGAAGGGTTAAGGAGCGCGAATGTATGATCTTCACACTTCCGTGTGGCCTCTAAGGCTTGTGGGTTTATTTTTCTCTGTTTTTTTTCCCGCTACAGCATGCTGCCGTTGTTTCCGTCTCCCTCAATGTGGTATCAGAGCCACTGGTTTTTGATCAATACAGGGAGCATGCTAGTTAATAAAAATGGAGAAGATGATTATATATGTGATCCTTTGCTGTTTTGGTATGGGGTAGATGGATTTGTAAGCTTCACAGTGGAAGCATAGGACCCTATGTAAATTTTTGGATTTGATGTTTTAATCGTGTAAACCCAATTTTAATGGGTATAGGCGGTTGTGTTTTTGTTTTGGATGAGTTTTCATAAGTAAATATGTCCAAAGAAGCCAAAGAAGACTGCACAAGTCGAAGAAAATATGCTCTGCAAGTCACGCGCGAAACAGAAGAAAAAATGAAGAATGAGGCACTATTCATAAGCCGTTGAAGCTGAGCCGAGCCTCGAGCCGAGCCTCCACTGTTTCTGTGTCACGAGCCGCGTTTCTCCAGCCGCTAGAGCCAAGCCGTGACTGTAGTAATTGAGCCGAATGCAATTGAAATGTTGCAATTCAATTGCAACAGTTTTCGGGTCATGCGCGGGTCATCGGGTGAGCTCGCAGGTCGTGCGCTAAGTGGAGCTGGGCGCGGGTCAGCGGGCGGGCTAACGGGTGGGCAGGCTAATCCACGGGCTGCTGAGGAGGTGTTCAGGTGCGGCGTGGTGCACCGCGGCCGCGGTGGACCGCATGCCATGCGGGCGCGGATCCGGTGCGACGGGTGCAGTGAACCACCAGCAATTTTTCTGTAATTTTTTTTTTCCTTTTTCGTTTTGGGTCCCATACCAGGAGAAGTTAATATTTTTGCAATATTTATATTCTTGGAATATATTTGCATGAAAAATATTAGTAAGGGATTTTAGGATTAAACAAGATCATTAATTAATTAATGTGTTTAATTCTATTATTTGGGTACTTAGGTTTAAAAAATAGAAAAGCATGAAAACATTTATTGTTTTCTAGCATGCTATTTTTTTTATGTACCTATGTGTGCTTTTTCTCAAAGACCAAAGTCTTTGGGAACTTTTTGTTTTGACAAGAAAAATATTTTTCTTCAAAAATTAAATGGTTATTTTAATTGGTACAAAAATTAATCCTTAAATATTTTCCCAAAGGATTTAATCCTTGACATAGAAAATATATTGGATTTAGATATTTTTGTAAATTAAAATAGAGAGCCATTTTGTTTTGTTTTGGACTAGAAAAATGATTTTATCAAATAAACTTGAGACCAAAGTCTCTAGAAAGTTTTAATTGGAAAATTTTTGAAATTATTAAGTTTTAACTTAAATAAAATTAGTCCATGGAGAAAATCTCTCAAATGATATAAGCCTTGACATAGAGATTTTATTGGACTTAGATATTTTATTTTTGAGTTAAGGAAAAACTTAATGGAAATTTCAAAAGAATATTTTCCAGAAAATATTTATTTTAAAAGACTAAGTGGGAGAGGGGTTCGAACGGCCCCACGGCTTCCATCACGGTCCTCATTAGAGATTGTGGATCCCCTCGCGTCTCCCTGGGAGTGAACCCGTATAGGATGGGGATACCACAAGGATCTAGATCTAATGGAAGGATATAATTAATAACTCGGGGCACGTACTATGATTGGCCAGCCTACGTTGGAGGTTATAGTGCGAGGTATGTCCATAGGACATGAGAGGAAACGGCCATCCCACGATGGAGTTATTCTCTAGACCATTACCTAAAAGGGAAATTAATTTATGGTGGTTAATACACTTAGCTTAGGAAACTGTTAATCTTCCCAAGAAGCTATGTCAGTTTTCCTAAGAGCCAAATTATTTTCAGTGCACAAATTTTATTTTGTTTTCACAAACTAAATTCTTTCTTTTATTTTCGATTTTTAGAAATGGTGGGAGGTTCTTTTACTCCATTGGCCGTTATTCTCAAGGAGAATAAGTTAACGGGTCCAAACTATGTGGACTGGAAAAGGAACCTGGACATAATACTCATAGCTGAGGAGTATAAGTATGTCCTTTACGAGACCTGCCCTATTATCAGGGAAGGTTCCACCGCTGAAGAGCGAGAGGCTTAGAAAGCGTGGAAGAAAGCTGACGAAATGGCACGTTGCTATATGTTAGCTTCCATGTCTAATGTGCTCTAGTCAAAACACGAGCACATGGCTTATGCATATGACATAAGTCAATCATTGGCAACTATGTTCACAGACAAGAGCTGGCCCACAAGGCAGGAGGCTCTTCGAACTATTGTGAACAATAAGATGGCTGAGGGAGCATCAGTCCGAGAGCATATGCTCAAGATGATTGCTGCTCATTGAACATCTTAAGGGCTGTCATTGACCCCGAGAGCCAAGTGGATATGGTTCTCGAATCTCTACCAGGCTCTTTTACTCAGTTCAAGTTAAACTATAACATGAATAAATTGAACATGAGTTTAACTAAACTGATGAAGGAGCTCCAGATGGCGGAGAAGGTCATGAAGCCGCAATCTAAGGCCATGATTACTAAGGCTTCTTCTTCAAGAACTGGGCCTAAACCTAGAAAGTTCAAGAGGAAGAAGGGGAATGCAGCAGCCCAGCCCAAGACCCAGCCCAAGGACAAGCCAAAGGGCAAGTGCTTCAAGTGTGGCAAGAAGGGACACTGGAAAAAGGAGTGTCCAGATCTACAAACCAAAAAAACCCCACAGGTAATTTTTACTATCCAGAGTCCATATCAATGGTAGGATCAACTTCCACTTAGATTGTTGATTCAGGAGCCACTGATCATATCTGTAACTCCTTGCAGGGGTTTAGGAAGATAAGAAGACTCAAGAAGGGCGACCATGGGCTTCGAGTGGGTAATGGAGCACAAGTCTGGGCCCTTGCAGTGGGAGAGCTGGATCTTATTTTTTATTGTAATAAGATAGTGGTTTTAAAGGATATTTTATATGTACCTGGTTTTCGTCAGAATTTGATTTCAGTTGCAAAACTTATTAATCAAGGATATCCTGTATCTTTCCATTATGGTATTTCTATCAATAGAGATGGAGAAATTTTATGTACTGGGCACATGTATGGAAATCTGTTCTTTTTAAACTCTATTAACAACCAATCAAATAACGCTCAATCTGAACCTTTAACTAAGAAGAGAAAGACCAATATTAATGATTCATACCTTTGGCATCTAAGGTTGGGTCATATTAACTCAACCAGGATTCAGAGGCTAATCCATGATGGGCCTTTGGGCTCATTGAGATTGGAAAGTTGGCCTCAGTGTGAATCCTGCCTGATGGGAAAAATGACCAAAAGGTCTTTTACACCAAAGGCGGATAGAGCCAAGGAGGTGTTGAGTCTTGTTCACACTAATGTGTGTGGTCCATTGTCTACACCAGCTAGGGGAGGTTTTGAGTACTTCATCACGTTCACAGATGATTGTACGAGGTATAGTTACATTTACTTGATGAGACGCAAGTCTGACTCTTTTGACAAGTTCAAGGAGTTTAGGGCTGAAGTGGAGCGCCGGACAGGTAAATTAATCAAAACCTTACGATCGGATCGTGGTGGGGAGAACCTCCTAGGTGAATTCAAGGATTACATGGTACATCATGGGATAGTATCCCAGCTCTCTGCGCCGGGAACACCCCAGTAGAACGGAGTAGCTGAGAGAAGGAACAGGACATTGATGGAAATGGTCCGAAGCATGATGTCTCATGCTACTCTTCCAGTGTCCTTTTGGGGATATGCCCTGGAAACAGCGGCATATATTCTGAACTTGGTTGCTTCCAAGTCAGTACCTAGGACTCCCTATGAGATGTGGACTGGGCATAAGCCAAGTTTGAATCATCTCAGGATTTGGGGATGTCCAGCTTATGTACTGATCAAGGGAGACAAGTTGAAACTAAGATCAGAATTATGCTATTTTGTTGGGTATCTAAAAGGGACAAAAGGAGGATACTTTTATCATCCTAAGGAGCAGAAGGTACTAATCAGTACCAATGCTAGATACTTAGAAGATGATCAAAGTACTTCTACTAAAGGTTCAACAAAGTTGGAACTTGAGGAGAAGCTATCTACGGAATCAACTTCTTCTGACCCGATTGTGGAACAAGAAGAGGCACAGCCTCAAGAGCCTGTGCAAATGGAGCCTCGTCGTAGTGGGAAAGTGTCTAGGGTTCCGGATAGATGGACTGGAGAAGCCTTTGAGCTGGTCTTCGACCATCAGGAACAAAACCCCACTAGATACGAGGAGGCTATTGCTGATGCCGATGCAAATCTGTGGCATGAAGCAATGAAAGTCGAGATTGAGTCTATGTACCTCAATCAGGTTTGGGATCTTGTAGCTTCACCTGAAGGGATAAAACCCATTGGGTGCAAGTGGGTATACAAGAGAAAGAGAGGAGCAGATAGAAAGGTGGAAACCTTCAAAGCTAGGCTTATGGCGAAAGGGTATATTCAGAAAGAGGGAATCGACTATGAGGAAACCTTTTTCCCGGTAGCCATGCTTAAATCCATCTGCATCCTCCTTTCCATCACATGTCACTATGACTACGAGATATGGCAAATGGATGTCAAGACGGCATTTTTAAATGGTCATCTTAGCGAAGACATCTATATGTCCCAACCGGAAGGCTTCATTGCTGAATGCCAGGAACACATGGTTTGCAAGCTTAAGAAGTCTATTTATGGACTTAAGTAGGCATCGAGAGCATGGAACATTCGTTTTGATGAAACTGTAAAGTCTTATGGTTTTATTCAAAACGAAGACGAACCATGCGTGTACAGGAAACTTGAAGGTATTAATGTAGTTTTTCTTGTCCTGTATGTGGATGACATTCTACTCATTGGAAATGATGTAGGGACGTTGTCATCTACAAAGGTTTGGTTGCCTAGTCAATTCAGTATGAAGGACTTGGAAGAAGCCAGCTACATTCTCGGGATTAGGCTTCTTAGAAATAGGAAGTAGAGAATGTTAGGGTTATCCCAAGCGACATACATTGACAAGATACTGGCCAAGTACATCATGGACTCATGCAAGGGAGCTCCAATCCCTTGCAGACATGGGTTGTCATTTTCTTCGAAGGACTGTCCTAAGTCTCAAGAAGAAAAGGACAGAATGAGTAAGATTCCCTACGCTTCGGCTGTGGGAAGTCTCATGTACGCCATGTTGTGTACTAGGTCAGATATCTGCTTTGCCGTGGGCTTAGTTAGCAGATATCAGTCAAACCCAGAGGTGGTTCATTGGCAAGCTGTAAAGCGTATTCTCAAGTACCTCAAGGGAACGAGAGATTATATTCTGGTTTACAAGGCTGATGATTTGGTTCCTACAGGATACACAGACTCAGACTTCCAGGCAGATAAGGAAGAGAGAAAATCCACTAGTAGATATGCCTTCACCTTGTTTGGAGGAGCAATTTCATGAAGGAGTATCAAGCAATCTTGTATTACTGACTCAACCATGGAAGCTGAGTATGTGGCAGCTTCGGAGGCATCCAAGGAAGCAGTCTGGTTCTGGAAGTTTCTTTAAGAACTTGGAGTCGTTCCACATATGGATAGGCCAATTGTGATGTATTGCGACAACACTGGAGCAGTATCGCAATCTAAGGAGCCTCGGAACCACAAGAAGGGGAAACACATCGAAAGCAAGTACCACCTGATCCGGGATTTCATCCAGAGACGGGAAGTCGTGGTGGAGCATACTGCCTCAGAAAACAATCTAGCAGACCCATTCACCAAGCCTTTGGCTGAAAGAGTCTTCAGGAGACACTTAGATGCCATAGGGGTAGGCACCTATGGACTTACCGAGTCTTAGAGTGCAAGTGGGAGATTGTTAGATTGTATGCCCTCTTAGACTAGGATTCTAATGTAAAATCGAATATTTTAATAAAAAAATTTATTTTCAGAATTTTTTTGTGAATTTACTTTTTGTTTGTGCACAATTTTCATATGGAACAGACCCATTGTGTTTAAATAAGTGATCCATGTGAATGGTGATCTTTCACAGTAAGGTATGGATCGCGAGTTATTTAATACATAAACATTTGTTCTTAACCGATTGATGAAACTGGGAACCTTATTATGTTTAGGGTATTATGTTATGAATTCCAAATCGGGAATGGCTTACCTTTAGTCAGTGAGTAGTTCACTCACTTCATGACATAAGCGTATTTCGAATACGTAGGACAGGACCTGTAGTAGTGGTTTCTAAAAGTACTATATGATAGAAACCTAGACTACTACCGCTACAGCGTGGACTAGTACTCTACGACTTGAGTATGAGTTGGTGGTCTGGCGAAGCTGGAAGCATATACTTTGATTTGCTATATTTGAGGTTCTATCGTAGGACCAATATACTTGCATGTTGGGTATGTGTGACTAGTTAGTTAAGACAGACTTATACAAGATAGTTTCTGCACTATATCGCCCCTTGTGGTTGTCCGAATGGTCTAAAATGTCCAGAGTCCTAGGAAATATGACTTGGATGTTTGCTTTAGGGTAGCTCTCTTGGAAAGCAGAAACACTCCAGGAAGTCGTGGATCATTGGACTAGAAGCCTAAGGATGGTAAATGTCATTTAGAGAGGTGTTAGTACACTTCTTCCTCTCTAAATGTACGACGATGTGTAGAGGGGTATTTTAGTCATTTCACCTGTAGGTCGGAGGCTTTGCTAATGCAGCATTGTCCTTGGGGTCAATATTTCCTTATGGTGATATTAGGAAATATTTAAAATGCAAAATACAGCTATTTATATAGCAGGGGTATTTTGGTCATTTTAGCAGCCAATGCGATGTGTCTTTTTGGTCCTCGGAATAGCCTGTAAGTCCTAACTAATTTTGGGTTGAGGAATTGGTCTTAGTTCAAGAGGATTTTATTTTATTTTATTTTATTCAGGAAGTCTAATTTATTATTGGTCTGGAATAAAATAAATAAATAAATTAAAATAGGAGTTGAGAGAAATTAATTATCTAGTTTAATTGGTTCATTAATTATTCAGGGCCTAGGTCCAGTATAAATAATTAAGAAATTAACCTAGGCTTAAACTATGGGTAATAATTAATGTTTAATTATTTATTGGGTTATTTATATAGGCCCAAGAAATTAATAATTAAAGATTAATTATTATGGTTCATTTGAGCTCATTAATTATTTATTGGGTTGTTTATATAAGCCCAGGAAATAAATAATTAATGTTTATTATGTTGGGCTTTTTGGGTCCAAGAAAAATAATAAATATTATTTTGGCCCAATAGCTTAGATCTTAGGGTTTTTTCCAGATACGGTTAAGAGGAGTTTAGGGTTAGGCCAAACTGATTCTCAGGATAACATCTGGGTGTTTTGAAGTCCCGGGGATATGCTTATCAGATATTAAGAAACCTGTTTTTGGCTAACTAATAAACTAGGCTCTGGTAGAGAAAAACTCTAATTTTCCAAAAACTCACAGAGAACCTCACGTAAGCTCTCTCTCTCACGCCACCTTCTTCTTGTGGTTTACTCCTTATCCTTTGCTAATCAATAGCGAGAGAACCAAGGAGATTTGAGATTGTTCATCTTCACCATAGTGTTCACCGACTAGAGTATAGGCAGAGGAATATTCCGAGAGTTGGAAAGGTTGGCGTTGATGCAAACAAGGCGAAGTAGAAGGCTAGCGGGTGTTCAACCGAAAGCTTCTTTAAGTGGGTGAACCGAGGCGATTCCAGTCGTTCAATCCACTCCTACTCAACCTAGAAGGGTTAAGGAGCGCAAATGTATGATCTTCACACTTCTGTGTGGCCTCTAAGGCTTGAGGGTTTATTTTTCTCTGTTTTTTTTCCTACTACAGCATGTTGCCCCTATTTCCGTCTCCCTCACATCCAGCGAATGACACAAAAATAATAAGTGCCCGTAGACGCGGCAATTGTCAGGTGCTAAACGACTAGCCAGAATGAGTTATCTCAATGTTTTGTCACCCTATTTGGAGTAAGACAATCCTCAGAACTAGCTAGGTTACTTGGCGTCGTCTACCTTTAACATGAACTAATACGAAGACCAAAGTCCTTACTGAGTACTTAATGTTAACAATACCAATCCCTTCTGACTGATCAAACTAGAGGGTTATTTGATCCCGCTGGTTTTTCAAATCAAAATATTTTTGGGGCAAATCGCATTTTTCAGAATTTGATCCCACTAACTCGTAAGTCAGATCATTATTCACATAGACTCCGCAGAGCCAATAAATTCATTCCATAGGCACATCGGGCTAATAAAACAATTTCAGGGATCAAAAGTCGTTTTCCAAAAGTCAATCTCATCACGACAGATTATTTTCCAAAATCATGTTGAAACAAGATAAAGTGTTCTATTCACAAATCAAAACATGTTTCCAAGAGTATCAGGGTCATTTTGCCTATACTCAATCAGAAAAGTCATTTCCAAGGATATTTAGGTCATTTTACCCATACCCGATTTCCAAAGGACTTTTTGAGGGTATTTGGGTCATTTCACCCTTACCCAATTTGAAAGTATTTACAAAAGTTCTAATAAGGGTTTTCAGTCATTTACTAAATACCCGATTCCAAAAGTTTCCATAAACATTCCAATAAGGACATTTAGATCATTTTCCAATTACTCGATTCCAAAAGGAACTCATTTTAAGAAATCTAGTATTCTAATCACAAGAGAGGATTAAATTCAAAGTTTCCAAACACGTTTTCATAAAATGTTTCAATAAGGGCATTTCAATCAATTTATGAATACTCGATTCCAAAATTTATCATTTTCTGAAAATCTCAAGTATTTAATCCAAAAATGACTAAATTCACAATATTCATGCTTTAATCATCCATTAAGGTTTCCAAGCCAATCATGAAGTTCATTCATGCCCAAAATGGCATAAAACAAATCTTGCTCAGATAAATCTTAAGCATATTTAGGGATTCTCAAAATGGTATAAAGCATAGCATTTCATGGACAACTAAAGCATAGTAGCATTAAAAATAGGTTTTAGAAATCCAAGGGACTCACCTCGTGTTCTAACTAAACTCTTTCCGTTTATGGCCGTTCAACCATCATTTCCACCGTTTTCAACGTTCCGTTGGCCGTTTACCGACAAACTACACCAAACATCGTTTTCGGGTCAAATTGTGTTTAGCCAAAAACTAGCCGACGTGCCTGACGGGTAGTCGGCGTCTAGCCGACATGCTCGACGTTTAGCTGATGGGGCCGACGGTCAAAGAAAACGTTCAACTTTTGTTCACGTAGCTGTAGCTTTTTTGTCGTTTGTTCGATTCTTTCATTTTTATTTTTCCACATCATTTCTCCCTTAATAAACAATGGATTCACTTCATATTTCCCCAATTATTTCATCCAAAATCATACAAGTAATCATCCTTAAATTCGTCCATGTTCCAAGCAAAATTATGAAAATTTTCAGCTTTGAAACATGATTTTGTTTCAGACATAACTCTCAATCCACAACTCCATTTTAGCTCTATGATATACCAAAACAATTATAAGACTTTTAACTTTAATTTTTTGTAAGCCCTTTTTCAGAATTCTGGTTTCCAAATCACTATACTGGGTAAAAACAGCCCCAATAGTTTTACCTCACTTTCACTATTCATGTTTTCCTTTGTTCTTGTTTAATCTTTAACATCTTGGAACCATTAATTCATTCAATTTTCCATTAAATAATCTTTAAATCTATGATTTACAGATTCCAATATCTTACAAGAATCACACTTATTCAACATAAATTCATCTTTTCTAATTAAAGGCTAGTATAATCCATTTTTCCAACCAACTAAATTCCATTTTTACTCTACTTTAATCATCCTACTTTAATCATCATCTCCTTAACCGGAAACAACCCTTTAAGCCACCATAATTATTCAGTTATTCTTCACACAAAACATCATTCAAAAACCCTTAGGCAGTCGACAATTATATATGCATATACAAGGTTCATACACAAAAGTTCACAAACCCTTACTTTGATCTAAAATCAAGACATGAAAATCATGTTTTCATATTAAAATTCACATCATAACGATCACCGTAATAAAATCTACAACTTTAATTCTTAAAGCATAGGACTTTACCTTATGTATAGGATGTTTTGGCTTGATCTTGTTCCAAGCAAACCCAGATCACACCAAGAAATACACACTTTTCTTTCTCTCACTTTTTCTATTTTTTTTCTTGATTTTTTCTTTCCTTTTCTTCCTTATTTCTTCCTTCCTACTTCTTTTATGGTCTTGTCCGGTGTCTCCCCTAAATCCATCACCATTCTTAGTGAAAATTATGACCAATAGGATTTTGCTAAATTAAATGAATGGTGGCTACTTACACGTGTCGTGATCTCATTTTTTTCGCATTTTCTTAATTATTTTGTAAAGCTTATTTAAGAAGTTTTGCATGCATGAATATTTCATGCATCCTCTTGTTATTTGGCACTTGTCCTTGTCCACCAATCACAACAAGCCACACGTCCCATTTTCAACCGCATTTTCCTATTTTCTTCAGAAATGACCAAAATTAGGTCCTTAATGGAAAATATTTTATTTCACCATTCAACTCTAAAAATTTCACTGAATCTATTGGTAATACTTAAATTCTTTGATTACTTAAATATTTCGCTGTCAAAGTCACGGGCACAATCAAAATGACAAATATGTCCCCGATACTCCCGGGTAGCATAATTCACACCAAAATGTGTGTTTCATCGCACGATCAATTTCTCTTTTTAGAATACCCTAAAATTCTTATTTGGTTAATAATAATAGCCTTCGAAAAATTTTGGGTTGGAGTAGAACAAATCCAATAATTACATCCTGCTCCCAATAAGATATTATTTTACCAAAATATTCATCTTATTATACCGTCATATTTTGTTTTGGCCATTGATATAAATTCTCATTCTATTACAAATAGTAGCTAATGGAAAGTAAAATGTGGGGTGTTACACCAAAAACATAGCAAATATAGGGAAAACACATAATGCACCCGGCGCCTGGTGGGTCAAAGGTACCCAGGGCCATGTACGCTCTGGAAGGCGAATATTCTGTGCCCGAAAATAGGTGTTTTCCAATAATTTTGTTATTTTTTGAATCTTACTCATCCAAGACTTCTTAAGCCACGAATTTAGCAGCTATGAGGCCTATACAAGTATAAGAAAACATAAGGGATATACATGTGAGAGAGAGGTGGATTCAAAAGAAAAAATTCCAAATCACTCATTGAATAAGGAATTCACCAAATCAAGGAGAATTATTCTAGAGAGTCTTCAAGAGTGAAGAAATAGGCTTGTCTATGAGTGCTTTTTTTTTATCTTTATTTTCTTTTCCTTTAACAATGATGTATTCAATGTTTTTTTTTTTCAATTTTAACATTATTTTGGTATTCACAATTTTGTGTTAATATAGTTATTTAATCAATTCTTTGTCATCTTTGGTATTTGATTACTTGTAATCATTAGTTATTGATGCGAGTTCTTCTAATTGACTTAGACAAAATGATATTAGGAATTTCATATTTGTTAAATCTTAATGGATCTAAATGATGAAGTTAGTATTTTAGAACTAAGTGATCAAAGATTAGTTGATTTCTCCTTGACAAATGGTCATTAGCTAATTTCATATTTTTAAGGAATTAAGATTCATGCATATTTTGGTTAGGATGGCTTGATTGACAAATCTACTAATTAAATCAAAATATAATGATGAGCTTAATGCATGTTTTGGTTATGTTAGCTTAATTAACAAATATGCTAATATGAATCAAAATGTAGTAATTCCATGGAATGAAAAACGAAGTGAAATTTATCTAAGTAAATTCATACTTGACAAATGATTGAATTTTATTGTACATTCCTTCATGATGCCAAGATGATAATTACCTGAGAGAGTTGCTAGTTGGTTCATTATCATATTTTCTTGGATAATTGTTTAAATTGCATAGTTTCACATCCTTGAGTTGTATATATTTCTTTATTTTTCTTTTTCTTATTTTCTCACTTTATTTAGGTCAGTTAAACAATAAATGAAAAGTGATTAGTGTGTACTTGTTCCTTTGAGGATCGATACTCATTAATTCCCTATGTTATGCTTGCGATGAGTATACTTACTCATACGTGTATTTTGGGATTAATGTTTTAGTTAAACCTTGATTAAGGGATGAATTTAAATTTGATGATTTTTATATACCCAAAATTTACGCATCACTTGCATTCTGTGGTAAGCTTATCATTAATAGCTTAACTACCCATCTTTCTTCCATACCATTTACTCCTCGAATTTAAGAAATCTCAGTCTACACTCCCAAAGCTACAAAACAACTCTGCCATTCAATTCTCCCTTTGCAAAAGTCATAAAAGTTTTAATTTTCATTTGTTTGACATAAACCTTATTCACCCCCCTAAGGTTAATGAATTGGTATCAGAGCATTGGTCTACACTATCTTTGGTTTAATAGCCTTGTAGTAAAGATCCATGTGGCAAACACATTTGCTCTGCCTTACATTGAAGGTTCTTCCACAAATAAACCTCATTTGTTCGATGGAAGCAACTACACATTCTAAAAAAATAGGATGAAAATATATGTTTGCTCAATAAACTTTGAGCTGTGGAATCTGATTGAAATAGGACCATTTGTTCCAACCAAAGCCGTTGAAGGCGAAATAATGCCTAAAGAAAGTGATGAATACAGAAGTGATGACAATGCTAAAATGACGTTAAAGTATCAAGCAATGAATATTCTATATTGTGCTCTCGATGCAAATGAATACAACCATGTGAGTGGTAGCTATTCAGCTCATGACATATAAAGACTACTTAAAGTCACCCATGAGGAGACTAATCAAGTGAAGGAATCGAAACTAGCACTTTTAGTCCAAGATTGTGAACTATTCACTATGAATCCAAGTGAGAACATAACTGATATGCTCACTCGATTCACAAATATCATGAATGGACTAAAGGCTTATGGGAAAATTTATTCCCTTGGTGAGCAAACCAAAAAATTGCTTGATGTTTTGCCAAAAACCTTGGCTATAGAAGAATCTAAAAACTTAAATAGCTTACCAACTGAAGAGCTAATCGGCTCTCTCTTGACCTATAAAATGAAACTCAAAAGGTTTCAAGAGCATGATGATGATGACAAAGGAAAACGAGGAACTACCTTAAAAGTAGTTAATAAAGAAGCCAATAGTGATCAAACTGATAGTGACAATAATACTGATTTGGATATAGAAGAGTTGGCTATAGTTGCCAGAAACTTTAGAAAGAAATGTTCATAAAAGACCACTTCAAAAAGGGTAAGAAGCTTATCAAAAAGAAGGGACAAACTTCTTCCTTCAAGCCTCAATGTTTTGAATACAAAAGCACGGAGAACTTCATCGTTAACTGTCTAGCAGCGAAAGAAAATGAGGCTAAGTAATTCAAGAAGAAAAAGAAAGACACAAAGATGAAAAAAGGAAAAAGGTTGATTGGAACTTGGGACCAAGTTGAATCCGAGACTAAAGAAAGCTATGAATCTAAAAATGAAAAAGCAAACATTTGCTTTTTGGCCATGAAGGATAAGGTAAATCTCACTTCTCCAAATATGATATCCAAATTGCATGATTCTAATTATGAAAAACCTATTGACCCAAATGAGCTTCTTTTTGACATGTTTCATGAGCTTAAAAAGCTATCTAGAAGCAACAAGAAAATGAAGGTGAAAATTGATTCATTGATAGATGAGAATGGAAAGCTATGAAATGAAAATAATGTTTTACTTGATTCTGTTATGTGCTCAAATGTTGAAAAGGATGTTGTCCTAAGCATTATACATTTATGTCTTTGGAAAGAAAATGTTTATGTGACAAAGTGCTTTCACTTGAAATTATGGTCAACAATTTTAATGATATGAAAAATAGAGTTCATGACCTCACTACATGGATTGAGAAATTCACAAATGGCAAAAACAACTTGGAAAAATTACTTAGTTCACAACACATAGCAGGAAACCAAAATGGTATTGGGTATAAGCACCAAATGAAAGCTAAAAATCATAGACCATACTTTGTTAAGGCTAGCACTTCACATGTGACACACAATTGTTGCACATATTGTGAAAAATTTGGACACAAAACATCTAAGTATCATATTAGGAAGAAAATAGAATCTGGTACAAAAATGATTTGGAAGATAAAAGGTACTATTACTAACCCCCGTGGACCCAAGAAAGTATGGGTGCCAAAAATCACACTTCCATCTTATGTATAGGAACACTTATCAGACAAGATGAGCTCCACAAAGTGGTTTTTGGACAGTGAATGCTCAATGCATATGACTAGAAATACCAAACTACTGGAAAACATTTAAGTTATAAACGATGGATTTGTCACATTTGGAGATAAAAAGAATGGAAAGATTCTTAGGATAGGTAATATTGGTAAGAGATCCTCTACCATCATCAAACAATATTAATTGATGAATTAAAGTATAATTTGCTTATCATCAGCTAACTATGTGATAATGGCTGCAAAGTTGTTTTTGCAAAAGATTTTTACATCATCATGGATAGTTCCAGCAATAAGACTATTTTTGTTGCTAACTGTGTTGTAAATGTGTATGTACTTTATCTTGATTATCTTATGGCTCATAATATTGGATGCCTCTTTATGAATAATGATGATAGCTACCTTTGGCATAGAAGGTTGGGTCATGTATCTATCGATTTGCAAAACAAATTATCCTCAACGGATCTTGTTAGAGGACTGCCCAAAATGAGATTTGATAAAAATCGGGTTTGCAACGCTTGCCAATTTGGAAAACAAACCAAAACCTCTTTTAAACACAAGAAAATGATTTCTAAAACAAAACCTCTTGAACTCATACACAGGGATTTGTTTAGACCTATGAGGACTACTAGTCTTAGTGGTAAGAGGTATGCTTATGTGATTCTGGATGATTTCTCAAGATTCACTTGGACTTAATTTTCGCACAAAAAGATGAAGCATTCTATAAATTTTCAAAATTACTCAAACGTGTTCAAAATTTCCTTGGTTACAAATTGATTTTAATTAGAAGTGATCATGGTAGAGAATTTCGGAACCATGACTTTACAAAATTCTGTGATGAATGTGGTGTTTCACACAATTTTTTAGTAGCTAAAAATCCTCAACAAAATAGTGTTGTTGAGAGGAAAAATAGAACATTGCAAGAAATGGCAAGATCAATGTTTTGTGAAAACTCCCTTCCAAAATATTTTTGGGCTGGGGCTATAAATACAGCTTGCTATATGCTAAGACATTTTTTAAGAATAACTCCTTTTGAACTCATATTTGATAAAGTTCCATCCATTTCATACTTTAAAGTTTTTTGGATGCAAATGTTTTGTCCACAATATTCGCGACAATCTTGAAAAAATTGATAGCAAATATGATGAGGCTATATTTCTTGGATATGCTTCCAACAAAAAGGCATATAGAGTGTATAATAAAAGAACTTTATGTGTAAAAGAATCCATACATATTGTATTTGATGAATCAAATATATTTTCTTCTAGAACTGGTGGTAATGATATAGGTATCTCAAAAGAAAATGGCAGTGAGCAGTATATTTCTCCTCCAGTTGATATTCATGCCAAAGAAAATGATTAGAAGAACAACAAGCTGAGGAACACAAACAAAGGACTGAAGAGCTCATGAATCAAGACTTGCCAAAAGATTGAAAGTATAAAACTGTCCATCCAAAAGAACAGATCTTTGGTGATCCTAGCTGTGGAGTCAAAACTAGACGGTATTTTATTGATAATTTTGCTCTATTTTCTAGCACTAAACCTAATTGTATTGATTTAGCCTTACATGACTCATTTTGGATTATGGTCATACAAGAAGAGCTTAACCAATTTGAAAAAAAATTAAGTTCGGAAGCTTGTTCCTAGACCACTTGACCATCACGTAATTGGTACCAAGTGGGTCTTTAGAAACAAACTTGATGAGCATGGTATTGTTATTAGAAAAAAAAGCTAGATTGGTTACCCAAGGATTCAATCAAGAAGAGGGCATTGATTATGATGAAACTTTTGCTCTTGTTGCTCGGTTAGAATCAATAAAAATGTTGCTTGTGTTTTCATCTTTCAAAGGTTTTATTCTCTATTTTGATGTTAAAAGTACTTTCTTAAATGGTTTCATTGAAGAAGAAGTATATGTGGAACAACCTCCTTGTTTTACTCATGAACATTTTCAAACCTTGTCTTTAAACTCTCCAAAGCCCTTTATGGTTTAAAACAAGCTCTAACAGCATGGTATGAAAGGCTTAGTGGTTTTCTTCTTTCAAATGTTTTTCAAGAGGTTTAGTTGACACCACATTATTTATCAAATCTAAAAAATCTGATGATATCTTAATTGTACAAATATATGTTGATGATATTATTTTTAAAGCTACTAATGATTCCTTGTGCAAGAAATTTGTCAAGATAATGTAGAAAAAGTTTAAAATGAGCATGACGGGAAAACTTTATTTCTTCCTCAGACTTCAAATCAAGCAAACCAAAGATAGAATCTTCTTAAATCAAGCCAAGTATGCTAAGGAACTGCTCAAAAGGTTTGGTATGAACAAAGCAAAAGAAATAAGTACACCAATACGCACATTGTTAAAGCTTTGATAAATATAAAAAATGTAAGAAAGTGGATGAATCTAAATATAGAGGTATAATCAAAAGTCTCCTTTATCTTACTGCCAATCGGCCTGATATTATGTTCTTAGTGTGTCTTTATGCTCAATTTCAATCATGTCTAAAAGAATCTCATCTACGTGCTGTAAAATGTATCCTTAGATACTTATTGGGACATATAACTATGGCTTATGGTATCCTCGATCTAATTCATTTGATCTTATAGGATACATAAATATCAACCATATTGGACGCAAATTTGAGAGAAAAAGCACCAATAGACACTGTCAGTTTCTTAGACATTCTCTTATCTCTTGGTATAGCAAGAAGCAAGTTTGTGTCTCTCTCTCAACAACTGAGGTAGAATACATTACTGTAGCGAGTTACTATGCGTAAATTTTGTGGATGAAGAACACATTACTTGACTATGAACTTTTGAAGATACTCACTTTTGGATGGTGATTTTGGACGTAATATTTGAGAAACTTGAATCCAAAATCCCCTTGATAAAATATCTCTTGATCAATTTTTAAACGAACGAATTAGGACATAGTCAAAGTCCAAAATAGCAGTAGCCCAGAATTATGTAAAGCCAAATTTTTTTTTTCAAATATTTGGATGAAAAAGCGCATGAGTTTAGGACTTACTTTTTGAATTTTCAAAATGTCTGCATGTTTCAAAAAGGCTAACCCTATCTTTGATGAAATCTCTGTTGAGTGTGCTTAATTGTACTTATCTACTCAAATACCAAGGAAATCTAAAAAAAAGGGGGCTACTTTTTTCTCTCTTTGAAATTTGAAACTGCTATTGATCTTTTTGCTTCTCTCTCACTTCGTATCTTCATCCTCTCCACTGAAACAAAAAATCTCTCATCTTCTTCTCGCTACTGCCACGGTAAAACTACCAAAATCTGACAAGGGAAGCAACATAAAGACAAAGAAGAACCCGAAAGGTAAAGAAATAGATAAAGAAAAGTTTGTTGTTGACACCTAACCCGCCATCAAATAGAAAGGCAAGAAGATCAAAGCTGAAAAAACAGCTTCGTAGTCTGACTTATCACAAGAGCTTTCTGTACAGGAAAGCTCTGAGACTTAGGTATCTCAATTTCAAATGCGAATCTAGTTTAATGATTGGCTATCTAGGAATAGGATTGTAATCTCTAGATATCGGGCTGATGCTAAGGCATTTTTAAACTTTGCTGATATTTTGAATATGTTTTGAGACTCTTAGTTGGGGGGCCTTGTTGTTAGTAGATGAAAAATTATATACCAAACTGGTTTGGGAATTTTATTCCAACTTAAGAAAAGGAAGGCTTGAGGAGACTGGTAGAGGATTTATGGTACACCTCTAGAGTAGGATGTGTAAACATGGAATTTGACCATCGGATGTTGAATCAAATTTTTGGTGTCAGAGATGGAGGAGTCCAATTCTTTGAAATGAACAAATGTCTAGAAGAAATAGACCTATTTGATCTGGGAATGTTTGAGGTGAAGTTTACTGGAGGGAGAAGTTTTAAAAATTCAAATGAGAGAAATTCGAAGTGGCTGAATGGTTTTGGAAGAATTCTGCATTATATGGTATCTACCATGGAAGCACCAAGTTTTGGGCATAAGACATTCGTGAGTATTGTGTAAATGATATTGATGTTGGCCCTGTCTGAAGAAAGACATATCAGTTTTAGTTTTCTGGCTGTGAAGCTAATGATTCAATCAAGAAACACTTCTAACAAGGCCCTACCCTATGGAAATCTCCTGACAATGGTTTTTAAATACTTTAATGTGAATCTCAATGGAAGTACTCCTGGACACCTTAAGCCTAATGTCTATAGCATAAAATCCTTTGGAAAAAATAGGTTTTGTTCAAGTAAACAATTAATGGGTTTTGCTAAAGGATATATCAGGTGAGGAAAGGGAAAGGCTTATCAAAATCAAGGCTGAAGGAAAGAAGACTGCACCTGCTGCATTAATAAGAACAAAAAGGAAGGCTAAAATAGAGGAGTAATCCTCCAATAAAGGCAAGCAGAGGACTGAGAAAAGTGGACCAACTCAGAGAATCTTGAATGCTCTAAATAATTTGGCTCAAAAATTTAATGGATTTAGTGCAGGAGTTAAGATAGAACTACAAAACTTGGGAACTCGGTTGAGTAATGTGGAGGGAAAGAAGGAAGAAAAGACTATTGGAGGAGTCTTTGCAAGACAAGCCATTGCACCTATTGAAGAAGAGCCTGCAACAGATTCTGGACACCCTCCTGTCACTGAAGAAGTCTCAGCTCCACCTGCTACAACACCCGTGGCTGAACCAACTACTTCCCAGCCCACCAAAATAATGCCTCATGCACCTTTGTTGACCCCACTACTGATACAAAGAAGAAACCATTTGACAAGAAACTTCCACCAGGTAGTTCTTCGGGATGCAGGTGAAACATGTGGTAGTCAAGAAAAAATCTAGTAGTATTGCTGGCCAACATTCTAAGAAAGGTGCCAGCACCAAGCCATATACCATTTACATTTCCTTATTTGCACATGATGGCTGCTACCTATTGCCTTTTATGCAACACTCCTTAGATTTATAATTTCTGCTTTATGTTTTCTGCATGAACAATTTTACTTTTAAACTGATACTTATATTGATCCTTACTGTTTTATCCTATTTCGGCATAAACAATCTCGTAGAGGACTAATCTTATACCTTATATTCCTATTCTTCCTATTCTCCTGCTTGCTTTCTCTTTGTTTCTCTTCTGCTATAATCTTTTTGATTGATGCCAAAGGGGGATAAATGAATAGTGCAATATGATGAATTGTGAACTGTAATATGATGGATTGTGATTATATGGATTATGGATTGTAACTATGGACTGAGAATTTTGACTATGGATTGTGGATTGTGAATATGCAGTATATGGATTGTGACATGGATTGTGAATTTTTTTTATATGGATTGTAGGTTGTGACTATGGACTAAGAATTGGGTTTTATGACATGTGATTTTGTGGATTAAGAATGAGAGATTGAGAAAATTGAATTGTAGTTATATAAAAGATTGTTCTCACAGGTTTGGTGTGCTTCATGGTGTGATTCGGTTAAATGAGATCTCTCTGTCTTTATTCTCATAAATAAGGATTGAGAACCTAAAATGTGTCTTGTGTCTTAGCACTATCAAAAGTGATCATGAAAATGGATGTGATGCTCATTATGCCAAATAATTGGATGATAAGGATATTTAAGTAGGTGCTTATGAAAACTATGCTATTTCTTTTCGGTTGAACAGAAAAACCTTTGTGTTGAAATTCCTTAACAAAACTGGGTTCGGTTGAAAACCATTGATCTATCTTTGTGATTTTTTTTTACCCTGCACAAACTCAAGGAGCATTTTGGATCTTCAATTTATCAATCCGAAACCCCAGTCCAAAACTGCTTTTATAAGAAGTAATCTTTTGTCTTATTTTAACCTGTTTTGGATGCACAATTTGGAAGTCCAAAATTTCAAATCCCAGTTAGTTTTTCAATGCACTTCATCGTTTGTATCTTTTTATCTACTATTCATATATGCACATCCATAGGGGTAGTATTATTGTTGATGATTTATCTTCTGCATCTCTTCATATACATACTTTTTTTTTGTGTGACCATTATTTGGCTATTTCTATAAGAAATAGTCCCTTTTTTTAGAAGGAATGAGATTAAGGAGGTTGGTTGGGCTATAGGCTCATTGAACCATGTTTATGAGAACATGTTTAATTTTTCTTATCTTAATCTCATAAGCATTCTTTGAGTCCTATAATGAGAGAATGATTTTCAGTTAAAAATATTCCCATTTTCCTCCATTTGACATGCCCATACCGTCTATATCATTTTTTTATGTCACAATCCCATCAAGTTTGCCATCACCCAAAAAGGGGGAGATTGTCAGCCCTAAGGGCATTCTCCTGAATTTTTATTTATGACAAACATTGAAGAGGACTAACTTGTGTAATCTATTTCTGATAGGCCATGTTTGATCTCAGTTCTTTCAAGGCATGTAAATAAGATTTCTAAGCAACTCTTAAGTGAATAGAACCCAAAAGAGTGATTGATCAAGTACAACTTCAACTTGAGAGCTCGCATACCATGAAGCCTTTGTGAAAGAACTATAGATTAGGAATTAATATTAAGGTATTATTTGTAAATTCCTATCTCTTTACCATATGTTCAATTTGTTTTTAGCTTGAAGCATTTAAAAATGATTTCAAAAGAAAATGATATTTCTAAATCTGAATCTTCGAATGAAGTGGTTTTGGATGGACCTATAAATCCAAAACATCATCTAATGATCTGTAACATTTTTCAAAATATATCTCTTTGCAAAAATTACCATTTTGGACTCACTTTTTGGACGGACATCCTTCCACTTTGTGAATCTAAAATCCTGAAAATCCTGATAGAAAGTAACTAGCCGTTGGGACTTCGAGTTTGGCTCCTATAAAAGCCTTTAGAACTTGATGCAACTTTTTGTGTTACCTCTCTCAAAAACATTCTTACACTTTAGAATATAAAAATCTCCCTTTTCATATGTACTTTAAAGTGAAATAAAATTGTTCCAAGAGATAAAAAGTTTTTGTGCTTAGTTGTTCATATTCTGCTCAATTTGTGAGCTTTCTCTATACTCTCTCTTAATCTACCCTGTATCAAGGTTAAAAAGGTAAAACCCAATTGGGGTGATCCTTAAGTGTTGTGTTTTAAAGTGGTTGGGTGTAAAACCAAGAGTGATGATCTTCTTGTGTGAGATTAGTGTTATCTACCACCATTAATTTGGAAAAAGGTTTTAAGTGAGTTGTGTTGAAATCCTTTAGTGTGAACTTAAAGCAGTGGATGTAGATCATTTAAAGATCAAACCACCATAAATACTTAAGTCTCTTCTTATGCTGTTTGCCTAAATTTCTTTACTACATTTTTGCCAGTCTTCAAATCTTAAATGCTAGACCTTTTTCTTTAAAATCAGTGGATCATTTAAAACTCTTGCATTCTGTGGTAAGCTTATCATTAATAGCTCAACTACCCATTTTTTTTCCATATCATTTACTCACCTGATTTAAGAAATCTCAGTCTATAATCCCAAAGCTGCAAAACAACTCTGCCATTCAATTCTCCCTTTGCAAAAGTCATACAAGTTTTAATTTGTATTTGTTTGCCATAAACCTTATTCCCCCTCCCCCTCCCAAAGGTTTATAAATTTTCATATGGTGATAAATAGAATATTTAAAATGATTAAAATACCACTATTTATTAGCAGGGGTATTTTAGCCAATTTAGTAGCCAAGAATAATATGTTTTTTGGTCCCCATAGTAGCTCAAATAACCATGGTAAATTTTTTTACTATATGGGATAATTTGGTGAATTTTTATTAAAAGAATTATTCTATGAGTCCAATTAATTATTTATTTAGACAAGAATAATTAAATAAATAATTAATTGGGCCAATATAATTAATTAGTTGATTAATTAATTATCTTGGATAATTTTATATTGGGTCTAAGTTGTTTAATTAATTAATAAGATAGCTAATTTAATTAATTGGTTATTAATTAATTATCTTGAATAATTTTATATCAGGCCCAAGTGGATTAATCATGGTAAATTGAGCTGGCAAAGTTTCTTTAGGAAACATTGTAGCTGCCTCAAAGAAAAAAAAAAAAAAAGAAAAGGAAAAGGAAACAAAATAAGAAAAAGAAAAATGCATGGAAACTTCAGTTTTGGAAAAGGAAGAGGAAGCTACTGTTTATGTATATATGCATGGTTTTGTACTGTACGAAGGTTTTGACCAATTTTCGTAAGAAAAAGAACAAGTTTCGGCTTTTCCTTGAACAAAACGAAGTCACCGTTTTCTTGTTGTTTTTCTTTCATTTTTCCTTTTATGTTTAGCTCTTCCATTTTTCTTCCACTCTTCTTCACCCTAATTCTACTTCCACCAATAGGAGTCCATAGTTTTTCGAGAATACTCTGGAAGGTCAGGAGCTAGCAAACGTGGTAAGTGTTTGATGCAAAAGGGCCAACGATTAGCTAGTGTTCCAGTAAAACAAGTAGACATTCCCATCCAAGAAGTGCCGTCAATTTCAAATCTAACTCTGATTATTCATATAAAATGCTCTAAAAGTAAGTACTCTTAGACTTTTGCTCGAAAAAAAATTTAATTTGTTGTCTCCGCTGCGTATTTAATTTTCCCGCGATCCTTCAAATGTTATCAGAGCCATGGTTTAATCTAAGAGAATGCAAGGTTAATAACCGAAAAATGTTGTTCCTTAACAAATAAAAATATAATCTTTGCAATTGTATGGATTCCTCGTGGTTTTTTATATGGGTAGATGTTGTGTACGCCTCACGCGTGGAGGCATAGGCACCTGTAATTTATTTAATCACTTTCCACATATTACATGTATGCCTCGTTTTGAAAGGTATAGGCAATTGGATAGTATTTAAATTGAATTTAGTAGAATTTACTTAACAAAAATTGGTGCCTAAATTAATGCTGCAAAACCCCTAAAGAGGAACTGAAGAAGGCATGAAAATGAAAAAAAAAAAAAAAAAGTGGGACAGAGGCTAGCCAGTCGCGAAAGGATTGAGGTGTGCTACGGCTAGCTTAGAAGAACCCTCCCAAGCTGCGGGAAGCACACCATGTGCCATGACCGGCTCTGGGAAAATTCCCTCAAGCCACGAGAGGCTTGCCAAGTGCTTCTCATGGCTGGTGGTCACAAGGCATGTCGGTTCTCGCGGCTGGGTGTTGTCATAGCACGATTCAGCTTTAGTTTTCGGCAGTTCGGGCCATGTTGGACTACAACAGTTCGGGTTCTCGGTTCGGCCTCCTTAAGACAATTTGTTTTGGTAGTTTCTTGTATTTTCTTTTTCTTTTGGGTCCCATATCACACGAGGTTTTTTTTTTTTTTTTTTTGCAATGGTTTATTTATTGTGATAAATAATTTTTCATGAAAATAGTTAGTAAAGGAGAACCACCTTAGGATTAAACAAAATCATTTCAATATTATTATTATGATGTTTAATCCATTATTTGGTCAAATAAGAATTAATGGTTAGAAAGTAGCATGTAAAGGTTTACATTTTGGAGCATGTCTATTTATTTAATTTTGTGATCAAATATACAAAGCTTTTTGAGGAAGTAATTTTTTTATCTAGATAAAACAATTAAAGAAAACGGTTTTAAATTAGAACTAAGTAAATTAAAAATAAATTCATGGATTATTCTTCCAAAGGTTTTTATCCTTGACATGGAGAATAATTTTCAATTTAATTATTTTAAATTTAGTTCCTATAAATGGTTTTAACTTAAATAGTGAAAATAAAAATTCATGGTTTATTCTCTTAAAGGCTTTTATTTATGACATAGGGAATAATGTTGAATTTTTGGATTTTTACTAAAGTCAATAAAACTAAAATATTTTTTAAAGGAATTTTTTTTCCTAGAAACCTGTTTTTCTCAAAAAATTAAGTGGGAGAGGGGCTACAATAGCTCAATAACTTCCATCACGGATTCTTGTTAGAGATTATGGTTATTTTTACGTCATTCTGAGCATGACCCCCTATAGGATAGATTTTCACGAGAATCTAGAACTAATGAAGGAATTATAATTAAAACCTAGGATAAATATTAGTGTCGGCTAACCTATCATTGGAGGCATTAATGTTGGATTATCCATAGGTGGTGAGAGTCATTTGTCAAATAACTTATTCTCCAAATTTTTCATATTTTTTATAATAGTTTTAATAGGTTAACCATATCATGAAAAATAATATGATGTTTTAAATGAGCATTTTTATATGTGTTTTTCAAAACAAATATTTTTCAAAATAAAGTTTTTTTTTTCCAATCGATAGAAATGTTTGGTTTCAGTCATTTGTCCATTATTCCCAAGGAGAATAAGTTAATTAGACCTAACTACTTGGACTGGAAAAGGAATCTGAACATAGTACTCACTACCGAAGAGTACAAGTATGTTTTGACCGACCCCTATCCTGAAATTGGGGAAGATTCCACGGACCAAGATCATGAGGCGGAGAAGGCAAGGAGGAAAGTTGATGAAATGGCTCGATACTATATGTTAGCTTTCATGTCCAATATTCTCCAGTCTAAGCATGAAAACATGCTAATTGCATACGACATCGATGTATTGTTGTGTACCATGTTTGCTAACAAGAGCCGTCACGCAAAGCTAGAAGCTCTTAGAGCAATAATGAACACTAGGATGGCTGAAGGGGCATCGGTTGGTGAGCATATACTCAAAATGATTGCTCATTTAAAGGAAGTCGAGGTCCTACGGGCAATAATTGATGCTAAGAGCCAAATTGACATAGTTCTTGGGACTTTGCCAGATTCGTATTCTCAGTTCAAGCTAAATTATAGCATGAGTGAGTTGAATATATCTTTGACTAAGTTGATGAAAAAACTCTAGGCTGCTGAGAAAATCATGAAAGTTGTGTTAAAGATTTCGGTTACTCACTCTGGACCATCTTCTAGAACTAGGGCCTAGTCCAAAAAGTTTAAGAAGAAGAAGGCCCAAAACAATCCAAGGGTCCAGCCTAAGGAATCCAAGCCCAGTCCATCCAAACTCAACGCCATGCCCAAGGGCATGTGTTTAAAGTATGGCAAGAAGGGGCACTTCAAGAAAGATTGCCTGGACTTCTTGACATGTACTTTTTAGGTTCTGCTCTTTACTTAGAATCTATATTAATGGTTGGATCATCATCTACTTAATTATTGATTCTGGAGCTATTGACCATAAATGTAACTCCTTGCAAGGGTTTAGCAAGATAAGGCAACTCAGTAGAGGAGAGTACGGACATAGAGTGGGCAATGGAGCACAAGTGTGGGTCGAAATAGTGGGAGACTTAGATCTTTTATTTGATTGTAATAAGATTTTAGTTTTAAAAGATATTTTATATATTTTTAGTTTTAAATAGAATTTAATTTTAGTTTCAAGATTGATTAATCAAAGTTATTCTGTTTCTTTCTGGTAATTCAGTCAGTAGAAATGGAAAAGTTAATTGTACTGGTAACGTGTATGGAGATCTTTTATATGTTAATCCTATTATTTGTCAAATAAATAATACTCAGATGGAACCTAATAATAAGAAAGAAAATGCAACATCAAATAGCTCTTATTTATGGTACTTGAGATTAGGACATACAAATCCTAATCGAATTCAGAGATTAATATAAAACGGGTCCTTAGACTCATTGAAATTGGAAGAATGGCCTCAGTGTGAATCTTGTCTTATGGGTAAAATAACCAAAAAGTCCTTTACTCAAAAGGCGAAAAGGGCCAAGAAAATATTAGAGTTAGTTCATACTGATACTTATGGTCCTATGTCTTCACTGGCTAGAGGACGTTTTAATTACCTTATCATGCACACAGATGATCACTCCTGTTTTGGTTATATTTACTTGATAAGGCACAAGTTTGATTCCTTTGATATGTTTAAGGAGTTTAAGGGTGAGGTATAGTGTCAAATAGGTAAACTAATCAAAAAGCTAAGATCGGATCATGATAGTGAGTAACTCCTTAGTGAATTCAAGGACTAATTGGCACATTAGGGCATAGTATCTCAGCTAACTGCACCTAGGACTCTCTAGCAAAATGGAATAGTTAAGAGAAGAAATAGAATGTTAATAGAAATGGTCAGGAGCATGATGAGACATGCTACTCTTCTTGTAATACCCCATGTTAGACCGTCTTGGATAAGTGAGGGAAAAGTCATGCATGTCATATTAAGTTATACCACATTTGATGATTTGAATTATTTTTCATGAAAATATTGGTTGTGGATTGCATGAATTAATTTGTTCTTGAAATAGTTTGATTCCTTGAGCTTTCATTTATTGAGGAGAGTTTATTGGAAAAAAAGGGCAAAGTAAGTAGGGAGAGAATTTAAACCTTGACGGGCTTGAGTTTGAATCCTAGCAATTTCAAATCCTTTTCATTCTCTTATTTTCCTTCCTCCTTCCCTAACTTTTCCCTAGTTTGGCCAAAACCTCTAGGAGACTAGACACTAGGAAATTAATTTCCTAAGAAGAGAAAAATAAATTAGGAGAGTGATTTATTTGAAAATTTTATAAAATATTTGAGAACAAATTAAATTGTTGGTTCTAATATCTTATCATAACCTTTTAGAGAATTTTAATAATATATTAGTAAAGAAAAGCATATATAAGAAAGCATATAGGTATTATTTTCAAGGAAATAAATTCCCATATTTTATCTTCTTTCAAATAATATTTTCTTAATGGAAATAAAAGACTTGGAGGTGAAATTAAATGGAGTATTTATCTCTTGGATAAATCCAGGAATTTTCGAAGCCTTAGGGGAAATTTCAGTAGGCATGAATAGGAAACCAGAATTTTATTTCCTAATAACTATTTAATAGCTATTTCCTAATTAGATGACCTAATTCCTCTCTAGGGTTTTCTGGAAAACTCCCTTCTAGCAGCCGCCACTTAGGGTAAAGACAACTTACCAAAAACAATTTTCTGTTTTGATCAAGAAACCCTAGCAAGGCCAAAACTTCTTCAAACACTTAAACCCTAAAGCACCTTAGCCTAACCTATCTCCTTCATCAATCAACCTCAAACAAACCCTAAAAACCCTCCATTGTTCAGAAATTCCAGCCGCCAACCCTCCTCCACATCTGGACCAAAATAGCACCCAAAATTCCATCAAAGCTGAAAACCAACTCTAAGGTAAGCAACTCCTCAACTCTTCATCAACTCCTCTTCAATTCCTCTCGTCTTCTTCTCCTAAATCTCGATCATAAGGGACTGATTTTACCCATTCTTTGGGGAGTCTTGATCAAGGACATCCAAGCGATCCAAACTCTTCAACTAATGATCATACTCAAGCTAGTCAACAAGGAGTTTCCATGATTTAAGTCTAAATCGCTAAGAGGTAATCAAGTTCCTATTTTTTATTGATTTACAAGGTCTTAAACTTCAAAATATTGACTTAAGGATGCTTATGGAGTCTAGCATGAACGCATGAATATATTAGATTGATGAACATGTTGATGAAAGCCATAGACAAAGCATGTATGAGATAGGACATTGATGTATCTTGCCATGATGAACCTAGATTCATGCTAAATAGGTAAAAGATGAGATCTTTTAATGTTTATGGGGCTATTTATAATGATTTTATGTTAGTTTAATATGGAAGAGGTCATGTGAAGAATTGATCTAGATCAATGCACGGTCATGATCAATAGAATCGTAAAGGAAAGTTATATATGTGATTTAGTGAATCAAATACCATGGATGCAATAGGTAAATAATGAAATCATGAAGAGTCATGTTGTATGAATTAATGAGTGGAACGATTAAATCCTAATTGCGGGGTTATTTGCTCTAGATAAGAAAGGAGTGGAAATTAGAGCAATCGATTGAGTTGGATTTGGCTGTGATATATCCAGGTAAGTCCCTGCATAACTGTTTTGATACAAGTTATATGTTTGCAAGCAATTTTTACAATGTTATTTGGAATTGATGTCAATATGATGTTTTGATACAAGGATTGAGCCTTGACTAAAAATGATGAGTTATATTGGATTGTTGTGAGATTTGGATGGGAAACGTGGATGTTCTATTTTCAAAACGAATTTGCTAAATTTTAATTGTTCAAACTTCGAAAATGATTTCTTAAACCATTGTTAAACGATTTGGAAACGCTATTACGAAAAACCACGTTTTGCAATCAAATTAATTAAAGACTTTCGGAAAAGGGAAAATGATTCTGCCCCTGAATGGGGAGCGTTGAGTACTCAGCGCGGGTAGGCTAGTAGTACTAGTTTCGAAGAGTAGGAGTGAGTCTTCTGGTAGGTGGCCACCTCCAGAAGATAAACTCAACTTGGAAAGGCGACAGTACTACTTAGTCAGGCCGGTCCGGGCTAGCATATTAGTCCATGTGGACACTGATGACCCGGATTGGACAACCGGAGTATTAGGTGAAGAGATGGAGGAGTATCTCACCTGGTGGGTGAATTCCCCACTGCCTATTGTTGAAAGAATACATTGGGAAGTTATCATGGTGGTAACCATGATATGGATTATGTTACTATATTGTTGAATCATTTGCTAATCCCTATTTAATGAATAATGATTGTGATGAAACAATGATTTATTGTGAACTGTTTTGGATTGATTGAGCAAGGCTCCTTTTTATGACGGTTATTGATGAGATTGGCTTGCAAACATGATTTTGTGATTTTAATAAATCTGCATACATGAAATGGTTTTAACTGACATTTGTATACACGGGACTTATTGAGATGTCAATCTCACACCTTTTATATCATGATTTCAGGAGATTGCTTTCAGTGAGCGGGGCGAAGCTAGGGTTGAGCTCCAATTTATTTATTTAGTTGTGGTTGAATTTATTTCAAGAGACGCTTGTTAGTTTTGATTTTCCAGACTTGTATAAGTTTTGCTTTCAGATGTAATGGAATTATCCTTTTAATTTTATTTAGCAGTTTTTGTTTTATTTTGTACCTTATTATAAAGACCCCTGGTCCTTTGGTGGTCCTTTGGACGGGGCGACATCCTGCCCTATCTAGGTACCTAGGGTGTGGGGTGTTACAAGTGGTATCAGAGCCTAGGTTTAGGTAAATGACATTCGTGAGTGGTACCTAAAGCTTAGGAATTGGGATTCATTGAATAGTGTAAGACCTCTAAGAGTCGAGATTTAGTTCTGATTTCTTTATGTTTCTTTTATAGGATGACTAGGAGATCTGCAGCTGTAACTCGAGACTGGCCTTTTATGTGTGGTCCCACTAGTGGTAGAGCATATAACCCATCCCCGTACTAGATTCATCATCATTTGATTTAGAGGCAAAACCCGAGGGTGGATGGATTTTGGGTGAGGACGAGGTAGACCATGAGCCACCTATGATAGAAGACTTTGGAGTAGAGAAAGAACCCGAGGACCCGATACCAGAGATGCTGGCACTTGAGGAGAATGGGGATATGGAAGAGTATGAGGGAGATGATGAGGAGGAGATAGGGGATGGAGGAGCAATGAATGATGAGAGTGAGAATGAGCTAAGGGACTTGAGATTGAGGGAGAGATAGGAGAGCTAGAGAGTGAGAGTGAAGCGGAAGTGATTAAGGGAGAGGGTAGTATTGATACACCTGCGACCCCATCCATAGAGGAAGGAACCCCGACGTTGTTGGGAAGTGAGTCTTATGAGTCAGAGTCTGGGAGACCTAAGAGTGCACTGATGCTGGCCATGGAGAAATTGAGGGATGTGGAGTTGAGAGCTAAGCTGAGGGTAGGAAAGTTGAGGGGTACGTTTTAGGTCGGCCTAAGAAGAAGCCCCAAACCTTTGGTTTCGCAAAGGATTGTGTGATAGATCATCCCAATAGTAGTGCAGGGTTGGCTAGTGGAACCTCCTCTAGAGACTTCCGAGGATTCCAGCGACTCTAGTGATGCTTAGAGTTTTAGGATCTTTAGTGCTTATTCTTTTATTTTATTAAAGAGATGTTTGTTCATTTGTTTGATTCAGCATTTATTCCTTATTCCGAAATTTTGCTTAGCAAGAATAAAAAGGGGCATCTATGGAATACTCCCTTATTTTGTGCCAATTTAGAATTGGTTAATAAAAATGTGATTTACTTGATTTCTTTATCCTACTTGCAGCATTATTTGCAAAATTTATTTTCCGATGCATTGCAAGTTATTTCAAATCTATAAGTTGATCAATTGCATGTCATGAACTTTCCCCTAATAAGGCTTGTACTGGGTGCAAGTAGATGGCACCAAGGCGTAGAACTGCTATGCAAGGTCTCTATTTCTGTTTTAATAGACCCCAGATCGACTCATTCATATGTGAGCGATAAGTGCGCATGCCATTTGGGTTGGGACGGGGTAGAATTACCTTATACCATGCTAGTGAGTACACCTTTGGGGAGGTAAAGAGGTGCGAGTAAAGTAGTGCAAGGGTGCGATGTTGTGGTCGGAAAAGAGATTTTAAAGGCAGACCTCATAATCCTACCTATCGATGACTGTGATCTGATTCTGGGTATAGACTAGCTAGCAAAGCATGGAGCAAGAGTGGATTGCAAGGCCATGACAGTGCAGTTTGTCAGACCCGGATGCGACGTATTAGAGTTTAACGGGAGAAAGGTGAGTAAGTTGAAATTCCTTATAGCAGGCACAAAGGCAAAGAAAATGCTAAAGAAGGGTTGTGTGGGATATTTGGCTTATCTATTCAATAAGCCCAAGGATTAGTGCACCTTGGAAAGCACCAAGGTGGTAAAGGACTTTGCAGACGTATTTCCGGCCAAACTTACTTCTCTTCCACCTTCCCGAGAAGTCGAGTTCACCATCGATTTAGTTCTGGAAGCGGAGCCGGTGTTAAAGACTCCTTATCGGATGGCGCCCGCAGAATTGAAAGAATTGAAGGAGCAACTGGAAGAATTTGTTAAGCAAGGGTACATAAGACCCAGTACATCGCCATGGGGAGCCCCAGTGTTGTTCGTAAAGAAGAAGAATGGGACGTTGAGATTGTGTGTAGACTATAGAGGGCTGAACAACCTTACGATCAAGAACAGGTATCCCTTGCCTTTGATTGATGAGTTGTTCGATCAGTTGCAAAGTTTGTGTTACTTTTCTAAGTTGGATCTCCGACAAGGTTATTACCAAGTGCGAATCAAGGAGGAGGATATTCCCAAGACGGCTTTCAACACTAGATATGGCCACTACGAGTTCGTGGTGATGCCATTCGGAGTAACTAATGCACCTGCCATTTTCATGGATCTTATGCACAGGGTTTTCCGGCCGTACCTGGATAAATTTGTGGTAGTGTTCATAGACGACATCTTAATCTACTCTAAAAGTCCCGAGGAGCATGCGGAGCATCTAAAGTTGGTATTAGAGAAATTAAGAGAGCACAAACTTTATGCTAAGTTTAGCAAATGTGAGTTTTGGTTGGATTCAGTGGCTTTTCTTGGCCACGTGATATCTAAAAATGGAATCAAGGTGGACCCATCAAAAGTCGAGGCGGTTTCAAATTGGAAGCAACCGGAGAGCGTAACCGAGGTTAGGAGTTTCCTTGGATTGGCAGGATACTACCGCCGTTTCATTAAGAACTTCTCTACGCTGGCGACGCCAATGACCTAATTGCTAAGGAAGGATGTGCCATACGTCTGGAATGATAAGTGTGAGAAGAGCTTCCAAGAGCTTAAGAGAAGATTAATGACGGCACCAGTACTGAGCCTACCTGAATAAGGTAAGGCCTATTCCTTGTACACGGATGTGTCTAAGGAAGGTCTAGGGGCGGTGATCGATGCGAGACGAGAAAGTTATCGCTTATGCCTCGAGAAAGTTGAAGCCGCACGAGATAAACTATCCGACACACGATCTGGAGTTAGCAGCGAAAGTGTTCGCTTTGAAAAAATGGCGACACCATTTGCATGGGGCAGAATATGAAGTTTCCATGGATCATAAGAGCTTGAAGTATATATTCACGCAAAAGGATTTAAACTTAAGGCAGAGGAGGTGGATGGAGTTTTTGGAGGAATACAAGTGTCCAATCAACTACCATCCGGGGAAAGCGAATGTAGTAGCTGATGCGCTGAGTCGGAAAGTGAGGATGGCTAGCTTGAGGGTACAAGAGATTCAAGTAGTACGGGATATCTTGGGGAAAAAGGCGGAAGTGGGAGAAGGAAAAATTAGCTTGAGTAACCTGAGATTAGAGCCTGAGCTGAGGCAAGAGATTAGTGAGGCTCAACGAAATAACCAAGAGTTTCAGATTTTCAAGGCAAAGGAAGTGAAGAGAGGAAATAAGGAAATCCGAATTGATGAAGCGGGAGTGACGTATTTCCGAGAACGACTGTGTGTACCGGATGACCCAATATTGAAGAGAAAGATAATGGATGAGGCTCACAAGAGCAAGTATTCCATCCATCCGGGAGAAGTTAAGATGTACCAAGATCTGAAAAAGGCCTATTGGTGGCCGGGAATGAAAAGAGACGTGGGGCAATACGTCTCTACTTGCTTAACTTGTCAAAAAGTAAAAGCGGAGCACAAGAAGGCAGCCGGTTTGCTACAGCCATTGCCTATACCCGAGTGGAAGTGGCAAGAGGTGACGATGGATTTCGTTACCGGATTACCAATGTCTAAGACTTTGAAGGATGCTGTGTGGGTAGTGGTTGACAGATTGACCAAGACAGACTCATTTCATTCCGGTGAATGTGAGGGACTCTATGGAAAAACCGGCCAAGACATATACTCGCGAGGTAGTTAGGTTGCATGGAGTGCCGACCAGTATTGTATCTGACCGGGATCCCAGGTTTACCTCCAGATTTTGGACCAAGTTTCAAGAGTCAATGGGGACGACTCTGAAGCTTAGCACATCCGCTCACCCGCAAACTGATGGACAGTCCGAGAGAGTCATCCAAATATTGGAGGACATGCTTAGGGCTTGCGTGATGGATTTTGGAGATAAGTGGATAGATTGTATACCCTACGCTGAGTTAGCATACAACAATAGTCATCAGGCGTCGATTGGAATGGCACCCTACGAAGCGTTATATGGGCGGAAATGTCAAGTACCCTTGTATTGGGGATGGGTAGAAGATGGACAAATCAGCAAGTCTGGGGAAGTGAATATTGAGGAAATGGCCAATAAAGTGAAGATAATAAAGGAGAGACTGAAAACCGCTCAAAGCCGACAGAAGAGTTATGCCGACAATAGAAGAAGGGAGCTGGAGTTTCAGGTGGGGGACCGAACCTTTCTAAAGATAACGCCGAGCGAGAGGATTCCGAAGCATCCTAAAGGAGGGAAGCTGAGTCCTAGATACCTAGGACCTTTTCCCGTGATCGAACGGATTGGACCGGTAGCATATCGGTTGGAGTTGCCGGAAGGATTAGCAGGAATTCATGATGTGTTCCATGTATCCCAGTTGAAGAAATACAACCCTGACCCGGAGCATGTATTGAATGAGGAGTCATTGATTCTACAGCCTAATTTGAGCTACGTTGAGAAACCAATTAAGGTTTTGGATCGGAGTGTCAAGGTGTTGAGAAATAAGCAGATACCCATGGTCAAGATTTTGTGGGACCATCATGGTACTCAGGATGCAACATGGGAAACCGAAGATTGGGTGAAGAAGAAATACCCGAGCTTGCTCTAAAGGTATAGCACTCTGAATTTCGGGGCGAAATTCCCTTAAGGGGGAGAGGATGTAATACCCCATGTTAGACCGTCTTGGGTAAGTGAGGGAAAAGTCATGCATGTCATATTAAGTTATACCACATTTGATGATTTGAATTATTTTTCATGAAAATATTGGTTGTGGATTGCATGAATTAATTTTTTCTTGAAATAGTTTGATTGCTTGAGCTTTCATTTATTGAGGAGAGTTTATTGGAAAAAAAGGGCAAAGCAAGTAGGGAGAGCATTTAAACCTTGATGGGCTTGAGTTTGAATCCTAGCAATTTCAAATCCTTTTCATTCTCTTATTTTCCTTCCTCCTTCCCTAACTTTTCCCTAGTTTGGCCAAAATCTCTAGGAAACTAGACACTAGGAAATTAATTTCCTAAGAAGAGAAAAATAAATTAGGAGAGTGATTTATTTGAAAATTTTATAAAATATTTGAGAAAAAATTAAATTGTTGGTTCTAATATCTTATCATAAACTTTTAGAGAATTTTAATAATATATTAGTAAAGAAAAGCATATATAAGAAAGCATATAGGTATTATTTTCAAGGAAATAAATTTCCATATTTTATCTTCTTTCAAATAATATTTTCTTAATGGAAATAAAAGACTTGGAGGTGAAATTAAATGAAGTATTTATCTCTTGGATAAATCCAGGAATTTTCAAAGCCTTAGGGGAAATTTCAGTAGGCATGAATAGGAAACCAGAATTTTATTTCCTAATAACTACTTAATAGCTATTTTCTAATTAGATGACCTAATTCCTCTCTAGGGTTTTTTGGAAAACTCCCTTCTAGCAGCCGCAACTTAGGGTAAAGACAACTTACCTAAAACACTCCCAAACCCTAGCTAAGATTGGCCAAGAAAACCCTAACCAACTAGGACTTGTCTTCAGCTAAAAGGAAACCAGAATTTCAGCCATAGACCCTCAGAATTTTCGTCACTGTTCACACCTATTCTGCCTAAAATTTCTAGCACAAAATCTGCACAAAAGTGCCCTAGCTATCAAGCAGAAAAACAGCTGCACAAAGGCCCATTCTTCCTCTTTTATTTTCGCTATTATAAGGGCCCAAAACCAATCAGATTTATCCTCTCTTTCTGTCCAGAATCTCAGCACCCTCAGCTTCACAAACACAGCAGCCACCAACCCTAATTCCCCTCCAAAATCTCGGCAGCCCTAGAGAACACCAATGCTGAACAATTCTGGGGAAGAACATTGGCAAGCTGTAAAGTATATATTCAAGTACATAAAATGAATGAGGGATTATATGCTAGTTTACAGAGCGATGACTTAGTTTCTACCGGTTACACTGGCTTAGATTTCTGGGTGGATATAGATAAAAGAAAATCTATTAATGGATATGTCTTCACTTTATCTGGAGGGGCTATTTCATGGAAGAGTGTCAAGCAATCTTATATTGCTAATTCTACTATGGAAGGTGAGTATGCGGTAGCTTTAGAAGCTTTTAAAGAAGAGGTTTGGCTTTAAAAGTTCCTCACAGAACCTAGAGTTATGCCATACATAGACAAGCCCATAACAATAAATTGTGACAATTCTAGAGTTGTGTCACAATGTAAGGAGCCAAGAAACCATAGGAAGGGCAAGCACATTGAAAGAAAGCATCACTTAATCCAGTTCATCCAGAAACAGGAGATACTAATTGATCAAATTTCCTCCGCAAACAATTTGGTGGACCAATTTACCAAGCCTTTGATGGAAAAGGTGTTCAAAAGACACTTAGATGTTTTAGGGGTAGGTGCAAATGGACTGTCATTAAGACAGGTGTTGATACTATTTTCCTATCTCAATGATGGATGTTAAGTAGAGGTGTATTTTGGTCATTACACCTATGGGTCGAAGACACTACACTTGCAATATTATTCTCGGGGTCAATATTTTCATATAGTGATAAATAGAATACTTAAAATAATTAAAATATCACAATTTGTTAGCAGGATTATTTTGGTCATTTTAGTAACCAAGAATAATATATTCTTTAGTCTCCAGAGTAGCTCGAATAATCTTGGTAAATTTAATTACTATATGGGCTTATTAGGTGAATTAATTATTAGAAGAATTATTCTTGAAGTCCAATTAATTATTTATTTACACTAAAGTAATTAATTGGGCCAATATAATTAATTAGTTTATTAATTAATTATCTTGGATAATTTTATATTAGGACCAAGTGTTTAATTAATTAATAAGAGAGCTAATTTAATTAAATGGCTATTAATTAATTATCTTGGGTAATTTTATATTGGACGCAAATGGATTAATTAATTAATATACGAGCTATTTAATTAGTCATGGGCTAATTAATTGAAACCATGGCCAACCAAGATAAATTGAGGTAGCAAAGTGTTTTTAGGTAACATGGTAGCCGATTCAAAGAAAAAAAAAGAAAAAGAAAAGGAAACGAAATAAGAAAAAGAAAAACGCATGGAAGCTTCAGTTTTGGAAAAGGAAAAGGATGCTACTATTTATATATATTTGTTCGGTTTTGTATTGTACAAAGGTTTTGACCGATTTTTGTAAGAAAAAGAAGGAGTTTTAGCTTTTCCTTGAACAAAACGAAGTCACCGTTTTCTTGTCATTTTTTCGCCATTTTTCATTTAATTTTTAGCTCCTCCATTTTTCTTCCAATCTTCTTCACCCTAATTCTACTTTCACAATAGAGATCCATAGTAGTTAAGGAATACTTTGGAAGGTCATGAGCTAACATATGTGGAAAGTGTTTGATGCGAAGGAGCTGACGGTTTGCTGGTGTTCCCGCAGCACAAGTAGACGTTCCCGTTCAGGAAGCGCCAACAAATTTAAATCCAATTCCGGTTATTCAAATAAAATGCCATAGAAGTAAATACCCTTAGACTTTGGCTCGGGAAAATTTTTAAATTTTTCTATCTTCCACTATGTATTTAATTTTCCTACGATCCTTGATCACGACACCATGTTTTTTCAGAGTTTAAAAGTATCAAATTTCTAGGAGCTTATGGCACCATGTGAATAATATTTGACACAGTCGTGCAGGATTACATCATGCAGTAAAGATCACATTTCATGACATCATTTGAGAGCTAATACAATTAAGGGGAAGCATGCATGGTGTTGTACATAGCACCTTCAACGATGTCGTGGTATATCGTATCAGCCCCTATTCAACAATTTTTACGGAATTTCAAGAGAAAGGTATAAATACCCATCATTAGTGTTATCTTAGTAGAGAGCCACACGATATTTACATTTGAGAAACCTCTTGGAACATCAAGTAGGGCTAGAAGAGAAGATCAAAGCAAGATTTAAGGAGAAAAGCAGAATCCCAAAAAAGAACCCAAAGTAGAAGAATGGCACTTGTCTATAGGTTTCCCTTTACTTTTACTTTGTAATTTTGATTTGGAGATCGTTATATTATTTAGATTTAATTGTACTGAAAGGGTTGTATCCTAATTTGATCTTATATTGAAATATTATTTGATTAATTGAATCTTGTTTGACTAATCTATTACTTGGGCTTGTTTGATTGAATTGATTGATTGGTTTATTCTCTTGTAATGACTTTGAGAAAAGGATTTATTAAATGGGCACCCATTTGTATTGATTCAATAGATTTATTTTCCCTTAATAAACTTGAGAAAGAATTGTAAGGATGAGGTCACCTAAAGATAAGGACTTTGCCTTTTTAGCTTTAGATTTGTGGGTCTTTAATTTTAATACTCCTTGGGTTTAATTTGTATGATAGAGATATCTATGGGTTGGGCTCAAGGATAGGGAACTCATTACTTGAGAGAAAGTATGTTTTACATTTTAGGGAACCTTTTGCCAATGCTTGGATTTTGATTCAATTAATTGAGTTATGTTTGATGCTTAATTTGTTTTAGGGCAATTCACTTTAATTACATGATAAATCTCTTTTTCTTATTTAAATCTTGCTCTTGCAATCTTCTAAACCCTACCTTGTGATTAGGTTGGTGTATTCTTATTGTACTCATTGATAATTAGTTAGAATTAATAGTAGTTAGTGACTTTATTTCTCTATTTTGGTTTATTGAACAATAAAACAAAGGTGGAAGTAGGGATAGTTAAGGTGGTTTCTAAGGACTCTTTGATACTTACTAACGCCACTGGATACTACATGATGGGTATACTTGCCTGGATTTGTGTATTGTATGGGTTAAATTAGTATTTTTTAAATTAAAATTTAATTAAGCTTTGGATGAATTTCTCTATTACATGAGATTACACACAAACCAACAAGCAGTTTTTTGCACCGTTGTTGGGGATCAATTGTCCATATCTTGGAAATACTTGATTTTTGTTGATTCAATCTTTGTTTAGTTTGTTAGTATCTTTTATTGCTATTTTCATTCGGTAGTTGATATATTTATTTTCTTGGGTATTTTGATTTTATATGTTTTTGCATTTACACTTTTGTTCTATTGGTTTCATGTGAATATTTGCCATAAACCTTTGCTTTAGTTCTTAACTTACTTGTTTATTATCTTTATTACTATACTTATTCTTTTGATTTGGTTAGTGTAATTTAGATTACTAGTAGTTGAGTTTTTTTTCTTTGTTTTGTAGGAAAATTATTTTTATGTGTGTGCATAGAAAAGATTGTGGTAAAAAATTGGGTACACTTGATAGTGAAATAGAAAAGACATTTCTGAGATTGTGTAGGGAACAAAAAGAAAGAGCTTTGAAAATTTTTTAACAACTAGACACTTCAAGCCAAATTGGTGAAAAGATAGAAGTCTTTGGTCAATTTGAGCTATATATTGTTGAGCTATATTTCGGTTGTTATTTGCCATCTACATTTGGAGGAGTTGTTGACAAATGTGTCTGCTATTTCAATTGCTATTTGTTTGAGCTTGAATTGAGTAGTGATTGAGTTGCATTTGAATGTTGAGCTTTTATTATGGTTAGTTTGTTTGATTGGTGAAAGAAGCTAGAGTTGTTGAAATTGGAAGAGGAATGTGTTTTATGTTGAGTAACTGGTGATTTGGAGCTGACATTAAGGATAGGGATAGGACTTTATTCGTTTTTTAGGATGTTTAAGTGTTTTATTTTTGTTACAACAATTGACTCTTGGTTTTATTTTGTTCCATTACACTTTACTTCTCTTACTTAGTACTTTATTTATTTTTTATGATTGTAGATAACTTCCTCTTTATGGATGGTCTTTTTCTTTCTTTTAATGATCATATTGGTTCTTCTAATCACTTGGGGAGTACTACTTTACTTTGATAGTACATATGTTGTTAGCCAATGAGGACATTGTCTACTTTAAATATGGGGGAGAGGTTGGCTGATATTCTCTGCCAGTTTATTTTATCTTTGTGGATTTTTTAGTGCAGTGCAAAATCTTGGAAATTATCTTGAAAATTGAGTAAAATTATTCAATTTTTGGATAAGTTTGGCTTCGATAGTATTATTATTGTGTTTCCTTTGGCATGAAAGTTTAATTTAAAACCTTGTTGGATGAGTTTTTTTTTTTTTTTTTTTTTTTTTTTGAAACTTGTATATTAAGTGTGAAATGACTAAGTCTTGAGAATTTTGTATTAACCTTATTTATATTTTAGTAAGCATTGTGACACTTTATCTCTTGGGAGAGGATGATCAGAAACTTGTGATGAAGTATAAACTACGAATTTTGGCTTCTTTATATTTTATGATCTTCTAACTAGTCATAACTCTATATTTAAGTAAAGTGGATTTGATTAAGAAAATTAGAGAATAGAGTAAGGTAAAACAAAGGTTAAAAATCATTATTAACAAATCTTTACTTGGAATTTGCATTACCTCACCTTAAAAACAAAATGAGAGTTTAACAAAGGTAATATAAAAGTTGAAAGAACCTTCTTTATCTATCTCTACTAGGCATTTACATTACCCTGCCAATTGAACATATGTATTAACTCTCTTTTTTTGCAATAGCTTTGAAAGTCAGAGAACTTAAGTCAGCTCATTATTTCCTCCTTATATGAATCACTTTATTTGCATTCTTGACTTAAGAAATGGGATGAAATGTGTTGAATAAATCTAAACTTGTTTAGCTCAACTTTGATGGTTTCAGTCATATCTATCTTAATATATTCATTTACACAAAAATTGGCTTAGCTAATTAGGTTTTAGATTAGATTCATAAATAAAAAAAGAGATGATACCTCTACCATATTTGCCAAACTCCTTTCAAAAATCCTATCTTGTGAAAATTTATTTTATTGGAAAAGCTATTTGCTTGAGGACCAGCAAAAGTTTATGTGTGGGGGAATGAGAATTTCTCATTATATACATATTTTATACATCATTTGTTCTTTTAAGTGTTTAGAATTCTCTTATGGATTTCTACTTATCCCCATATTTTTAACTTTTTTTATGTAGGTTGAAATAATTTGAGGTCAAAAGTGGAAGTAAGATAAAAAGAACAGCAAAAGTGTTTTAAGGAGCCTACAGGTGTTGTTGGAATCATCCTAAACGGCACTTTGTCATCACTTGAACTTTTTATTCAAAGTAATGGGAATTTATAGTGCCGTGTAGTTTACCTTTCATAGCACTTTTCATTTTCAGAGTTCAAAAGTATTAAACTTTTAGGAGCAGACGATGCCATGCGGATCATACTTGACGCAGCCGTGCAAGATTTTACATCACACAGTAAAGATCACATTTTGCGATGTCGTTTAAGTGTTGATACAATTAAAGGAAAGTATGCACGTCGCCATGCATAGCACATTAAACGGCACTGTGCAACATCATAGTCAGCTCCTGTTCAGTAGATTTTAGGGATTTTCAAGAGGAAGCTATAAATACCCATGAATAGGGTCATTTTAGAAGATAGCCACACGAGATTTACATCTAAAAAACCTATTGCAATATCAAAGAAAGTTAGAAGAGAAGATCAAGGCAAGATTGAATGAAAAGAGGAGAATCCCAAAGAAGAACCCAAAGTAGACGAAAAGTACTAGTCTTCGAGTTTCGTTTTACTTTTACTATGTAATTTTGATTTGGTGATATTTATATGACTTAGATCTAATTGTAATTAAAGGATTGTACCCTAATTTGATCTTGTATTGGATTGTTATTTGATTAATTGAATCTTGTTTGAGTAATCTATCAGTTGGGCTTGTTTGATTGAATTAATTGATTGCGTTATTCTTTTATATTAACTTTGAGAAAAAGATTTATTAGATGGGTACCTATTTTTATTGATTCAATAGATTTGTTTTCCCTTGAAGAACTTGAAAAGGGTTGTGGGGGGATGAGAACTTAGTGGTAGATAGAGTCGTTTGGTCACCTACAGATAGGGACTTTACATTTTTTTTTTTTTCTTAGATTTGTGGGTCTTTGATTTTAATACTCCTTGGGTTTAATTTGTATGATAGAGATGGCTATGAGTTGGGCTCAAAAATAGGGAACTCCTTACTTAAGAGAGAGTAGGTTTTGTATTTTGAGGAACCTTTTGCCAATACTGGGATTTTGATTCAATTGTTTGAATGATGTTTGATGCTTTATTTTATTAAGGGCAATTCATTATTACATGACAAATCTCATTTTCTTACTTATATCTTACTCTCGTGATCTTTTAAAAGCTACTTTGTGATTAGATTGATGTATTCTTGTTGCGCTCATTGATAATTAGTTAGAATTAATAGTAGTTAGTGACTTTATATTTCTATTGGTTAACAGAACAATGAAACAAAGATAGAAGTAGAGAAAGTTGAGGTAGTTTCTAGGGATTCTTCAATACTTATGAACAAAACTCTATACTACATCATATGTATGCTTACCTAAATTTGTGTGTTACATGGGTTAAATTAGTATTTTAAATTAAAAATTGATTGAGTTATGGATGAATTTCTCTATTACATGAAAGCTGACACAAACCAATAAGAAGTTTTTGAATCGTTACATTTTGTTGCTAACATCTTTCTCTTGCTGTATGAATCTATTCTCACTTTATACTAACAGAAACATTGCAACGCTTGCACTATTTTGGACATGCTTCTAGGTCAGATTCAAGTACTATGATGAGAGTAAGTATGTAAACTATAGCTACTTGGTGTTCATATATGATTTATTGGAATATTCGATAACCATGAATTTAGTAGAACATACTACAACATTCTCAACTTCTAGAAGTCTTTGAACGTACATTCATCAAACATATTTTAATGTTGTATTGTTATTTAAACAATCGACTCTGGCTATTAAATTGCAGTTGAGGGTTTCTAATTTGTTGAGGCCTCTATTTTTCCGTTATGACTTAAGGTCATAATGGCTTAAATGTTGTTCGATTAATTTTAAGACTTGGAATTCTTTTCATTTTTTGCTTTAGTACTTATTTCCTAAAGTTTCTCACTATGTTTTATTTTTTCCCTAATATCCTCGTTATGATGGCTATTTTTGTTGAAATCATTTAGTTAGTGGTCAAGTTTTATATAATTTTTTCATAATAGCACAGAGGGAAAGTTTTATTTGCAAATAACATGCCTCTACATAGTCATAAATCGTATGACATATTACTTTTTTTTTTAAAATATAAGTTTCTCAAATCATACATGCTTTCTCAATGTTTTAGGTAATTGGTGAATTCTACGATTTAAAGATTGATAACTTCTCTTCACTGGTTAATAGGAAAAGATATGTGGTGCTTACTCAAAAATTAGCATACAAATATTGTGCACAACTTTATATTTTCCCAATCAACATCCACCTATCTGCTACCAGCATCATATGAAGTAGGTAAACTTAATTTGCTAAAAGTTCATGGATGCTTTTCTTTGAGTGCTTTACATGCATGCTTAGAAGTAATTTGAGGCTACCTAGCTAATTAATAGAATCAGCTAGCCATAATCTAGGCAGATTAAGTAGTAAAGATACAAGGCGACATGGCCAAGTTAATAAAGTACTAATCAATTTTCTTTCAGATTCTTTCTAGCATGCATATATATTTGTTCCAGTGTCTGTTTGCACATAAAAAATTACCTTTGCTTCACTCTCATCGGAGACCCTAAAATAGTTTCACATCATAGCTTTCTTTAATTCAGACCGATATCAACATGTTTGTTAGAAGTATTTAACTTCCACATAACAAAGTGTGAATGATTTCGCTAAAGCAATAAAAAATAGTTATTTTCATAAAAACTATATCTTGCTTAGATTGCTATGACATAGTTCTTTTTAAATATAATGCTTTCTGCCATACATTTTGATAGGAAGTTGTAAAATTTCATGGGCTGCGAATCCTAGTCTTATCTTATTTTTCTTTGAAGTATAATATCTAATTTTATTTTATTTTACTTGGGATGTTTACACTTTTGTTTTCCTTTCTCCAAATTGCTTTAAAGCGACAGTATTAGCAGTGCTGTCCAATTTTTGTTTTTCCCTTTGCAATGTTTCTGTATTGGAGAAGGAGTGTGAAATTAGAAGGATGAGATTTGTGAATTTGGTGATTTAATTTGTGAAATTGTATGATAGCAAAACAATTGTTCGATTCAAAATACGCTTTACAATAACCAATTCTTTTGCTCATGAAATTGATTCGCGGATAAAGTTTACCTTTTGCAACAGAGTTAAAATTCTTGATTTGGACTTGATAGCATATAAAATGTTTAGTTCTCCTACTTGAAATAAATGTTGTGAGTTTCTTGCAACACTTGCTGAAGATATTTCATGGTCTTCTGGTGATTCAGAAATCCTATTAACTAGACTCAAATCTATCAATAAAACCCAATTCTATAATGTAACAACTTCTTTGTACTTCTATGCATTCTACTTGTTGTATAACTCGCTGCACTCTTACTATATGATAGACTTTATGATTATTCTAGTCTGTAGCATTTAACAATAAATGCTTCTTGCAAAATGAGATGTTTTATATCTAAATGGGAATCCCTCAATCATTTCACTCATTACTTAGCATTTGTTTGTTTATGTGAAATTTCCTTATTAGATGTAGCAAATTGGTGTATAATACCTATACGGAAATATTTGAGCATGCATGAATTCATCTTATATTATTTTAAATTTGTCTTATTCAACAAATTTTAGGAATGTTGAAATGTAAGTGATATGGGGCGAAATATCAAGTCGTAGCACATCTCTTTAGATAATTGAATAGCAAAGAGATAAACTTACAAGGGTGAAACAATAGTTGAGTGAGTAAGCAATTCAGCTAAGGGAACAATGTCAAGAGCTAACTGATGCTTAGTTTGAGGATGTTGATATGTAATGTACATATGTAGAGTCATATGTTGAGTTGTTGCCCTAACTGCTAACTATTCTATCCATATGAGTTCCCCCCTCCCTCCCTTCTTTTTTTTCCCCTTTTCTTTCTTTATTTTACTTGGGTTCTTTACACTTTTATGTTTTTCTTTCTCCAAATTATTTCGAAGGGACAGTATTACCAATATTGTCTAACTCTTATTTTTCCCTTTGCAATTGTTATTCACTAGACGAGTGTGAAATTAGATGGATGGGATTTGTGAATTTGATGAATCAATTTTTTAAGTTGTATAATGGCAAAACAATTTAGCAATTTATAATATGCTTTACAATAACCAATCCTTTTGCTCATGAATTTATGGATAAAGTTTACATTTTGCAGCATAGTTAAAATTATCGAGTTGGACTTGACAACTTATAAAATGTTTAGCTCTCCTACTAGATATAAATATTGTGAGTTTCTCATAACACCTACTGAAGATATTTCAAGGTCTTTTGGTGATTTAGAAATACCATTAACCAAAAGTTAAAGCTATCTTGTCAGTTTCTTGCTTATAAGAACTATGAAAAGATACACTGTATTGCACCTAATATATACTGTTGTGGAATTGGGACTACCAGTGATATACAGGCAGTGACAAATATTTAGTGAGAACATTGCTATCCTTATTCTGAGTATCATAGGTCTCAATTTCCAAAATATTAGGCTGATTGTGGAAGCCTTGATTTTTTCATATTTTCTTCATTATGACATTTTGAAAATTTTCACTTTCGGTCATACATTTCTTAAACATTTTATTTGTATGCTTCTTTATAGACATTATGAGCTCATAACTCACATTACACTGGTACGTTAATTATAGGGCATAAGTCTAGAGTAATGACAACTCTTTCCTTCTTGAAGCCTCATCTTTTCAGGTTAGTCTTGTATTTTTATTTTTATTTTTAAGGTAGCCATCCTTGTCATGCTTACTACTTTATATGCCTTAGCAAATTATAACCTTGAAAATTTCTGGTTAATGAATTAGCTATCGAGGGTATGTTTCAGCTTGCCTTGGTATTGGGTGGAGTTAATGTCACGGGCCCCCATTTTCAAACTATGAGTTATTCATGCAAAGAGAAATTTTAGCATGAATGTTTTAGCTACCAAGCTCTTTGTTTATTCTAGTATTAATGTTTAGAAATAAAATATAACTTGAATTTTTGTTAGGTTTATTTTGCTAGCATGCATAAGTTTTGCTACTAGTATTGGTTATCATTTACACTATGGTATTGTTATTGTCACATTCTAGGTATCAAGAGGAATTGCAAAAAGAAAAAGAGCTAATTATATATCAAACATATAAGGGGGAGCAACTTGAACCAGTTAACAAGGATAATTGGATAGAACTCTACTCTACCTATGTGTTATTTCTTTGTAATTGAGCTAACTCAGCTATACCAAATTCTCAGTTTGCAAGGAAAACTACTCTGGGATGAGATGGATGGTGGTTGGTTTAGGTAGTGTTTCAAATATGTAAAATATGGATATAGCTATACTTTTGATATGGATATACTTTAATATTATGCAACATTGTTTTATCAAATATGTGAATTGGGGATTATATAGTGATAATATAATTTTAGTTACCAATAGAAATCTGTTAGTACTTACCACCAAATCTGTAGGTGCTTGCCAATAGAAAATTTGTTGGCACTTACCTACAATATATCGTTTATGTACTATGATATTACCAACTTAATTTTAGTTGGTAAGTTATCAATTTGCATGATTTTATTAGATATCAACCAACTAAGTACCAACTAAATCTTTTGTTGGTAATGAATAATATTTACCAACAAAACAAATATGTCAACTAAGGAATTGCTTGAAAATTACCAACTAAATAATCAATTGGGGAAAAAAAATGCCAACTAACTTACCAACAAAAGAATCAATTGGAAAATTACCAACTACTTTACCAACTTGTTTGTTGATTTGTTGATAATTTAACAAAATTATTAACACAAAATACTTAACATAAAAAATTATTACCAACTGTGAAATCTATTGGTAATTACTAACTGATTTGAAAAAAATCGTGTTGGTAATAATTTCCAACAAGCGTTTTACCAACAGACCGAATTCTATTGAGAATTTGTTAGTAATCTAGTATTACTAACAGAATTTATCAATTGGTAATCAACCTTTTTTTAGTAGTGTACTCTGGCCTCATTTCTCTCACTAGCCCTAAGAGCAACATTGAATCTAAGAAGATAGACAATCAAACGTAGCTGCACAAACATATTGGTCACATGCAAACCTATAGATAATCTAGCATAGTAGTAGCCCAAATGTAACTCAATCTTGGTAGCATCAAAATCTAACTCAGCCTTAGAGGTAACTTCTTATTATATATCTCAATATCAACTAAAAGTCCCTTATCTGTGATCCCTAAATCTCAGCCAAACCAGACCTAGTCAAATGGATAGGGGCTCCTCTAATAATAGTACATCTATGGTCCTTGGGATGTAAGGCGTTGTGTCAGCTATACTCACATAAAATTCTCTCACAAGAGTAGGAAATCAAAACCCCTTATACTCAAGATAGGCATCATTCCAATACGTCTAAACAAGTCAGAGATTTGTAGATCATGGTCTAATACTGGATCTAAAGTTTTCTCCACTAAAATCTTATTGTTTATCCTCTTGTTAAACTATTCTTCATATTCGTGGTCCACAAATTATCTTAGGTGGACAAAAGGTTAATCATTGTGAGGTGAAGGTTTGGAAGAAGCAAAAGCTCCCCTCTTTCTCTTAGGGGTCAACTTGGTAGCAATGTGTTTCCTAAACATGGTTATTTTGGAGAAAGATGCAAAACAAAAGCAAAAAAAAGGTGCTCCAAAGAGTAAAATGCTTAAAGAAAATAGAAAAACCAAGCTCCTCCTCCTTTCCACAACTCCAACAACCCCTTAAATTATCTACAGAAACTCAAAAACCTCAACTACTGTAATACCCTGCACTTTCACGTTTCAGTTGGTGACTACTTTTGTTAGAATGAGAATTTGTATCAATGACCAGAACAGAAAATTATTAGTGTACTAAGACGAATATTCTGGTATGATTAAATTTTCAAGGACCCAGATGGAATTGTGAATTTATTCTACCCAAACTTTTATTTTTTAGTCAATGATTACTTTAAATAAAGTGAGAATTTGGGTATGCACTCAAAACAAAATTTAATCAGTACAATGAGACGTACGCTTTGATATAACTTAAGCTATCTGGAGTATTGTCATAATTTTGCCCGCGATTGGAATTTTGACCACAAATTGGAAAGAATTAAGAATTTTGATTCCTACCACTGAGTTTAGTAAAATTCATAGATACTATTGGTGGAATAAAATATTTTTCCGATACGGACTGAAATTATAATTATTTTCTGAGAAAAAATTCTAAAATGTGGTCAAAATTGAAACAAGCGACAGAATATGATTGATGGATGAAAAAAAGTTTCAAATGGTGATTAGAAATTTCATAAAGTTTATTGAATAAGTTTAGGAAGAAAATAATTAAATAAAAAGGTTGGCGAATATGAAAATGACACGTGTCATGATAGCCCACAATAGCCCAAAACCATTGTTTGTTGTTGGTTAACCTTGGCCACAAGGAATGGCTGTGGGAGTCTATAAAATAGCCATAATTTCATCCAAACAAGAAGGGAGAAGGAGAGAAAGAAAAAGAAAAGAAAAGGAAGGAAAATAGACAGAAAAAATGGGGAGAAAAAGAAAAATGAGAGAGAAAGGGTTTTCAAGGAAGAAGAGAAGGAAAACTTGGAGAATCTTACATATAAGGTAAAATCTTCTACTTCATGAATTAAATTTGTAGAATGAATCACAAGGATCATTTTGGTATTAATTTTATTGAGAAATTCATGAAATTTTTTGTTTTATTTGAAAAAATAGATATGTTATGAAGTTGTTGTGTGTGCTGGTTTCTTGGGGAAGCTATGTGCTATATTTTATATGGTGTATTAAGGTGTTTTGATGGTGGTTTCATTGGTGGTTCATGGCCATACAAGATGGCATAAGAAATGAAAAAGAAAACTAGCTTAATCGTTAAAGAAAAAGAAATGTTATTGTTATTGTTTGCAATTGTTGAACTTGATGTTGGAAAATATGATTTTTTCTGGGCTAATATCTCTAGAAGTCAGAGAAATAAAGGCTGTTTTGGTAAAGTTTGAAGTGGAATAGGCGTTATATGAATATTAGAAGTAAAGGAGAATGAATTAATAATGGTATTTTGTGAAGAAAATGGGTAAAACATGGAATGCTGAGGATGTTTTAAGCTCAGCAGTCTAAAATGGTGCAAGATTTGTCTGATTGAAGTTCATAACAATGAAGTTGAAGATCTTATGAGTGTTTTGATATAAAATTAAGGTTAATTGGAGCTGTATATCAAAAGTTATCCAAAAAACAAAAATAGGTGTCAAAGCTGGAAAATGTAAAAACTATTTCAAAGGAAATGAATTTCATTGTTAATTCAATAATGTTCATGGATGAAAAAGGAAGTTGTAAAGATTTATGAAAGTCTTCCATTGTGAGTGATGGATTTATTTATGTGGAGAAATGCTCTCTCAATAAGACATAGGGAAAACTAGGACATTAGTAATTTCCTTATATTAGCATTTCTTAGTTGTGAATCATAGCATGCCAACCTAAGTATATAAGGATCCTTGATGTAGGCGGTTCGCGTTAAGGATTTAGTGAAAGCTAGGATAATACATTTTACAGTATCGAAGTAGGACATGAGGTGATCCTGCTTGTATTACAAACCCTATTTAATGCTAGTGAAAATATGTTTTACTACGAAATGGTCTATGAATACTTTTGGTTTCTCAAAACAAGAATAAGGTTGTTTCTGAGAAAGAAATTTCATTATGCTATGTTAAATTTGAACAACAACATTAATTTTCACTATTGGAATTATTTATAGTAAGTGACTATTTCCTAAAGAATAACTATGAGGTTGAAGAAACTTTGTGTTTTCCTAAAAAAGATATAGTTTTTCTAAATGAGGAATGGTTTCTCTGAACGGGAAATTTGGAAACTTTCGGAAACTGATAGGGGTAAAATTCGTCAATAATTTTCTAATTATTTGAGGATATTTAGTGATACATGTGATGTAATAACTAGTCATATTGCTTCATAATTGATTTTTTTGCATTTGGAAAGGTATTTTGGTATTTTATTATAGAATGAAGGGAAAAATGATGAAAAATTGTCACCGTTGCAGTGCACGATTGGCTCCGGCCATGTCCCACGAAGCTGAAGTCAACACCGGCCGCCGGCCCAACACTATCGAAGGCAATGAATTTTTTCAGTTGCGCGTGGAATTGGGAATTTCCTAAGAGTTTTGGTATTTTTCAACTTGTACTCGGCCTAAAACTCTTAGGGAACAAATTTTGGCATCTTGGGAGCCTATTTAAGCGAGGAAACACACAAGAGAAATATATGAATCCAAAGATCAAAACTGCCAATCAATCAAGAAAAGAAGAGATTCATCACTCAAATAAATATTATTCAAGAAGGTCTTCAAGGGAAAAGAATGAAGGATTATCTATGAGTTCTTCTTTTACCTTTGTTTTTTTTCTAGAATAATAATGTGATTAATATTTTTATTGTAAGTTGACATTATTTTGGGATTCAAGGTTTTTGGGTAAATTTAGCTATTTGATCAATTTATTATTATTCTTGGTATTTGATTACTTGTGATTAATAAAGAATTGATGAATTTAAATTTGTTTCTAATTAACTTGGGAAATGATGTTATGATTTGATTTAATTTTATTTATTTCATATCTGTTATCACTTAACGAACTTGGGAAATGAAGTTAAGAACAAAGAATCAAGGTAACCAAAGATTAGTTTATTTCACTTAGAGTATATGGATATTAGCTAATTTCATGTTCATTATCACCTAGAGTATTGGGATAATTGTTGAAGGAATAGTTTAATGCATATTTTGGTTATGTTAGTTTGATTGGAAAAGTTGCTAATTTAATCATGAGATAGTGAGTTTATGGCTGGAAAAATGATTGGATTCTATTATAATTCATTCATTATGCCAAGATGATAATTAATTGTGATAGTTACTAAGTAATTCATTGTTATGTCTTCAAGAATATTTGTCTAAATTGCATATTCTTTCATCCTTGAGTTGTATAGATATTTTTTCCTTTCTATTCTATTACAACTTTATTAGGTCGATTAAATAATAAATGAAAAGTAACTTATGGCAATTGTTCCCTGAGGATCGATACTCGTTAATTCCCTATACTATGCTTGCGATGAGTATACTTGCTCTTATGTGTTGTGAAACCCCAATTAAAACCAACCCTAGAGTAAGGGGGTCGGGATTCATATCATATTTTCTTGCATGCATAAATTTATTTTTGTATGATTTTATGTGCTTTGGATATGTGATTTATAGTCTAGAAGGCTTAATTGTACTTATTGAGTAAGAAAGGCAAAATGGTAATTTTGCTTGAGGTGGAAATAGGGAGATAGCTTGAGGATTAAATAGGAAAAATATTTGGGAGAGAAAATAAGAACAAGAGTTGTTGTGGTTTAGTGGTTAGAGCTTTGGAATAAATTCTTGAGGTCTTGAGTTCAAATTCCATCATTTGAGTTTTAGCATGATTAAATTTTATTTTAAATAGGTAGGCTATTTTCGGCCCTTGCATGCCTTAGGGAGAAGTAGGAATGTTGTCCTAGGGGAGACATGAAAAGAATGTCCTAATCCTACTCTTGTGCCCTACAAAAATTCCTAAGGGATTCTTACTCTTTTTGTTCTCTAGCTTACCTTAATTCTTGATCAAATAAATTGCTTAATTTATCTAAGCCATTTTATTTACAGAAAATTCCAGCAAGGTTCTGTGATTTTGAAGCTTCGAAAATGCCTCTTGGAGGATGGAATTTTAACTGAAATTAGGGAAGAGTTACAGAAGGTTCCCAAGAGAATTAATCTCCATGGTTGAACCTTTAAACTCCAACCTATGTGTATTCATCTTCTTCATGTAGTAATCTGGAAACTTTTTCCATCTTCTTGATCAGTCCAATTGTCGAAATCTTTAGCCATCTTTCCCTCTCAAATACTGCCAGAAAAATAACCAATTTACTCAATTTGAAGACTAAAAACTTTGGCCAAAATTCAGACTGCACAAAGCTATGCAAACCAGAGAAAAATTCTGGGCAGAATTCGCAGCTTAATAGTCCAAAAACCAAGCTATTTCTTCTAGACCTCAAACTAGTATTTCATCTCTGACTTTCCTCCATAAAGAAGGCTAGAAACCAGCCTTATAGTACCCTCCAATACCCCTTCAAACCTGCTGCAAATCGAATGGAGCATGGCAGAAAAAACTGCACGAAATTTCCAGCAAAACCTTCGAGCAAGCAACCAGAAATTCCAGCTTTGTTTCCTCCTCACCCTTGTCCGAAAATCACACCATTTTTCTATAAAACCAACCTTAGTCAGCCATGGACTGAACTTCATCATCTCCACCATTGTTCTGCATGAAAAGAGCTCCATGGCTACCCCTTAAATCATTCCATCAATCACTGCAATCAAGCCTTCAATTGGAGTACAAAATTCCAGCAAATTATTTCATCAAACTTCCATGGATTAAGCCTCAACCATCCAGAAAATTCCCTCACCATTGCACTCCATAATTCGGCCACCCTAAAGCTCATTCAAAAATCATTCATCTCAGCAAAATTCCAGCCAAACCAGTCGGCTATTGAAGCTCAAAAGACCTCCTTTAACCAAGATATTCTTACCATATTTGCTACCATAATTCACTCCATAAATTACTCTTTTTGAATTTCAAACAACCAGCTTTCCTTTTTCTCCCAAATATGAAAATTCAATCACCAGAATTCTCCAATCCATTTGGCCACCCTTTCCAAGCAAAATTTCGGCCAACTTTCCTCCATTCTCTCCATTCTCTCCAAACCACCAAGAACACACACCACCATTCTCCAAGCCTAAGACCACTCTAAACCCCTTCAATCTTCTCCAAAAACTCTAGATCACATCTACTCACTCTCTTGAATCCATTTCTGTAATTTATAACATCAAACGCTGAAATCAAGGTTCCACTTTCGGATCAAAAATCAGAATTTTCTTGAAGGCTCAAGAACACTCTCAAGGTAAGCATGATCGATTATCTCCGTCTCCTTTCCTCTTCGACCTTTAATGAAATAAACTAATAAACGCTCTCTCTCTCTCTCTCTCTCTCTCTCTCTCTCTCTGCCGAAATGGTTACTCCAACCATGGCCATTTTTCTTCTTCCTCCTTGGACGGATCAAGCCTTCCAAGCGTGAGGATTCTCTTGAAACGTCTTCAAGGTAGTCATCATTCAAGTAAGCCTCTTCACTCTTCTCTTTAAATTCTAGATTCATGTCTTTTGGATGTTGTTGGAAAATGATGGATTATGTTTGGAGATTGAGCATGTGTTTATATGATGGAGTTGAGATTGAAGTATGAGGATGAATGTGTTTATATGATAGAGTTGGAATTGATGCTTGGGGATGATTTGTCTTGGTTGAATCTTATGACGTTTTAGGGTTTGTTGCATGCCTTTATGTCGTGAGTAGTATAAATGATTAAGCATGATAGATATTATGTCACCTTTGGTGAATAGGGTTTTATGTTCTTGTATCCTTGTTGAAGCCATGAAAATGATTATGTTTAGTGGAGTTTGGATCATGGGTTGGTAGTTATGGATTTATACTTTTATTCATGATTTGGATGGTTTGTTGATTGGTGTAGAGTGTATGTTCATGGTTAGCAATAGGAACTATGATCATGACCTTAATGTTCCTAATCTATTTAAGTTAGCCAATTTTATTTCATTAATAAAAATTAATACTATATTTTCTTCTGGAGATTTCAAAAACCCTAGGAAAACTTGGAGTTAGATTGTTATATGAAATAATAATATTTTAACCAAATAAATGATATCTTTTGTTAAAATTAAAGTATAAAAATATTATATATAATAATAATAATATTAAATAAAGCCATTTATATAAATAATCATAATAGGCAAAATATTAATCTTGTAAGTCATATGTTCATAAATACTAATAAAATTTATTTATTATCTTTTAATCAAAACATATTAAAATTTACTTATTATTAATTTTATTTACCAATTATTTTCTAACAATTAATTATTAATAGATTATTATTTTAAATAATATCATCTAGGGCCTAGGACCCTTCATCAAACAAACCCTAGTTATTTTATTATCAAGCTAGATTTATTTTATAAAATCCTTTTTGATTATCTAGCCTTAAAGTTTGGAACACTAGGGTCATGATTGTAGCAAGTTGAGCTAGAATTATTTGTGAAAGCAAATTTTGGCTTGAGTTTAATTATGGTTTATGTTTACCCCAGGCGAGGTTAGGTCAGCTTTTGGAGATCTTTGATTTATCTTGAGCAAAGGATCAGGTAAGCTCCTGCATAAAACTTGTTTGTTGTAAAATGTTACTATGGTAAGCTAAACACGAAGTATGTGAACACTAATTTGGTGAAGGCAATTAAGGACTATTTCCTTACTTGTTTCAGTCAAACCAATTATTTGAAAATCAACAAGCAGTTTTACTCAAACACCAAACTATTTCTAAAACTAATTTTGACACGGACTTTAGAAACCCTTAATTGCCCTTTTCAAGTAAAGCTATGTTTTATCAGTTTTCTCCCAAGTGGGATAAACTACGTTGAGTACTCAATAAGGGTAGGCTAGTAGTACTAGTTTTGAAGAGTAAGAGTGAATCTTCAGGCAGGAGGCCACCTCCAGAAGATGAACTCAACTTGGAAAAGCGACAGTATTACTTAGTCATGCCGGTCTGAGCTAGCAAGTTTCAATCATGTGGACTGTGTATTGCTGGAGTGGACAACCATTTTGTTTGGGTGTAGATAAGGAGGAGTATCTTACCCGGTAGGCCGATCACCTACCTTTTGTCAATCTGCACAAAGTGTGGCATTCTGATCGTTGTATGGTTATGGGCCCAACGCGTGGTAACCCATGGCTGCCCTTTTGAGTGGTTGATTTTATTGTACATGTATGGTTGGAAAAGCCAAAACGCCACTCTTGATTTTCAACATTGTCTATTGCTTGCTAGTACTTTTTCTTATAAAGTTCTTATACCTTGCATACATGAATACGGACTTACTGAGATTTTTTATCTCATCACCCTTTCGCCATGTTTTTAGGTCGGTCCTGTTGTGGAGATGAGTAGATAGTTTGTTGCTTGCTTTAAAGGTCTTGTGTTATTTTCTTTATGTATTGCTTTGAGAGGCGAGAGTATTTAATGTATTTGTGGATTTGTCTTAAATTCTTAGATTGTAATAAGTTTTAATTTTAAAGTATTATTTTATTTTTGTTTGTGTGATCTAGTTATAAAGACCCCTTGTCCTTTAGACGGGGCGACATGCCCAGCCCTATTGGGCCTAGGTAGTGGGGTGTTACATGTATAATTTGGGAATTAATATTTTAATTAAACTTGGCTAGGGATGAATTTAAATTTGTATGATTTTATACACCCGAAATATCATAAAAGCTTGGATTTCATTGATTTAACCATGTTTATATGTATATATGTCTATATGTAAATACGAATATATATTCTTTGTGTACATAAGTGCCATCTCTTATTGTGTGTGTAAATGTACTTTAATTAACTTAGTTTATGTTGAACTTTATACGTTAATTATGTTTAATTAACTATTTGTAAATTCTTTACTCTCATCATCTTATTTTCTTTGTAGTCTTAGCTCTTAGTGTATGACCTGAGATGGAAAGAACTTTGATCCTGAGATTTTGATCTTAAGATTGAAAGAACTTTGACAAAGATTCAAAGGGCACTCAGGTTAAAAGATAAGCAAGCAATTTCAATAGGAGAGATGGAAGTTAACCAAAACAACAGTGGTAATAATGGTAGGAGGATCATGGATGACTTTGTTAAACTAACGATTTCAGGTACAGACTAGAGCATCACTAGACCAGGGTTGAGGTGAACAATTTTGAGATCAAACCAAACATTATCCAAATGATCCAGAACATTATATAATTTGAAATGTTACCAAATAAAAACCCTAATGCCCACATTGCTGGCTTCTTAGAAATTTGTGATACCTTCAAGATGAATGGTGTGTCGGAAGATGCTATAAAGTTGAGGCTTTTTCCTTTTTCTTTGAGAGATAAAGCCAAATCATAGTTAAAACTTTACTAGTAGGATCTATCACTACATAGAATGGGCTAGCTGAGAAATTTTTGGCAAAATATTTTTCCCCAGCAAGAACAGCCAAACTTAGGACAGATATTTTTGCCATCCAATAGTTAGATTCTGAAATCCTTTACGAGTGTTGGGAAGGATGGAAAGAGATACTTAGAAAGTATCCTCATCATGGGTTTGAGCTAGGAATACAAATGCAGATTTTCCATAGTGGATTGAACTTTGCTTCAAAATAGTTAGACGATGCATCTGCTAGAGGGACTATCAATTCTAAGGCCACGGAGAAAGTGTATGATTTGGTAGAGAACATTGTAATGAATAACTACTCATGGGGTAATTTGAGGAATAGGGCTCATTTTCAAGGTGTGCATAAGGTTGATGTTGTAGTTGCTCTGGAAGCTAAGGTTGAGGCACTTGCACAAAAATTGAATAAATGGTGATGATCCCCTCTCTAGGTCAGGCAATAAATGTTAATTATGATTTTTGTAGAGCAGGGCATCCCAATCATGAGTGCCAAATCATGGGTTCATCTCAAGATTCCTTCTAACAAGCTACTTTTATGAGTAATGGGCGAGAAGGTAATAATCCCTGTAGTGCCACATACAATCTGGGTTGTAGGAACTATCCTAATTTCTCTTGGACAAATAAAAACTAACCTAGGCAAAACCCTTCTAATTTTGGTGGCAATCAAAGCACTCAACCATCCTTACCCTACAATGCACCCCTATCAAAGCCATCATTGGAAGAGTCAATCAATAAAATGGTGAGCTCAACTAAGGCATGGTTCCAAGAAGTGGATGTTGTGACAAGGAATTTGAAGACATCAATGCACAATCTTGAAAATCAAATTGGATAATTGGCCAAGCTTCGTAGAGACCCTCAAACTGGATCCCTTCCTAGGAACTCCAAAACAAATCCACGTGATCAACGTCGTGGAAAAAGATGAATTTTCACTGCTTTGGTTCTCGTTTATTTAGGACATTTTTCTTAATTTCTGTTTGCTTTTGTTGATCTTTCTGTATTTTGTATTTTATGGGATAATTACATTTTCTACATGATTGTATGTTTTTCAGCATTATTGCCAGGACAAAAAAAAAAAAAAAAAATCCAGGCCAAACAAACCTGGGTCGACACCAGCCAAAATGCACTGAGCCAATGCTGGCTGGTGTTGGGCACTCCCTCTAAATGGCCGATTTTGGCCATTTATTTTCTAATATTTCCAACTTTCCTCGATTTTCTCTCAACCCTGCACCATTTCTTCATCTCCAAACACCACCAGATCAATTTTTACTTTCAAAAACACTAACCCAACATCAAATCTTCTTGTTTTTGTTGAATCTATGGATTACTTCTTCAAAAATCCCAATTTTTTCTTCAAAAATCTAATTTCAAATCTCTTATTTCAAGTGAAGATTTCATAGAAAGAATTGCACATTTTACTTACCCATGCATTAGAGAAAACAAATGTATGATTTTTCTTGCATTCTTATAGTTAAATTCTTGCCATGGATTTTTCACTATTTTTGGGTATATTTTTGGGCAAAAATTGCATAATTTGGAGTTGTTGGTTAAATTTGATTGAATTGGTATCTCTATTATGACTAGAATAGCATGAGTTTATGGCTCACAGATTATTTTTGCTATCACATGGTCCATATTTTGATCCTACGTTGGGTATTTTTTTGGGTAATTGAAATTATTTTGGTAATGAATTCATGCTAGATAGACAATGTTATTAGCTATGATAAATTCTTCATGAATTGTAATATGGACATGTTCTTCACATGCTATGATCAGGTTGTTTACAAGTTAGGAATTATATGGTGGTTTGAATTGTGGTGCTATATTTCTTTTTGCAGGATTTAAAAGGTGATTGGGATCAATTGATTTATATTTTGGATTGAGGAGGCTATGGATTGATTGAAAATTGTGAATGGTTGAGGATTATGTGTTGTCTTGTGTTATAGTGGATTGATTGTACCGGGGTAAGGGTGTTATTGTATTGTTGTAGTGTCTCATTATCATTCTTTCTTGATACTCATCTTCAAACACCCTCATCATGCCTAAGGATAAAAGCCAATCTTCAAAAAAGGCCAGAGCCTCATCTTCCTCTATCCCTACCTCTATAGACCCCTTGTTCCTACACTCTGCTGATTCATTAATCCTTCCTGTCAAGAATAATACTCAATGAGAGCCTCTAATAAAATCATTGGAGAATGTACTTTTGCAACCTCTCTAGACCGTGCCCTTAAATTAGGAATGATGTTTAGACGATTGGGTGCTGGACTATTGTTTAATTGAAGGGAACCTATTGCCCTATCTTGGTTAAAGAGTTTTACACTAATATGGACCAAAAAAAGAATAATCATCTTGAGACTATTGAAACCAGAGTCAAAGGAACCCCTATTTTTGTGGATAGAGAGAGACTGGCTGCCATCTTACATATTAATAATAAAGGTCCTTTGTTAGCTATAGATCACCATAATCAAAAGATAATTTCTGAGGGATCCTAGAATACCATAAGGATGTATAAGAGAGGTCTATTAGGGCAAGTAGGTTTCTATTCTAATAATGACCTTGAGTCCAACCTACGTGCCCAGTCTACATCTTCTTCTACAATGTTGCTTATAAGGCTAGTGGCTTCAACAAGTCCTAAGTGATTGACCTTTATATCTTACATAAGATGATACACACCCAACCTATCCTGCTTACCCCTCTAATCATCTAATCTATGCGAGATGTGGTCCATTCTCACCTTTCCACCAAAGCTTTATTTTCTCCCTTGTGATTATGAAGATTCTAGAAGCTTTTAGCATTAGTTTTGAGGGGGAACTTACTAAGACCACAACTAAGAAAGATCTTGTCACTCATCACACATTAATTAGTTGTGGTTATTAGTATAGTACTAAGGTGAGGCGATGGTGGAGGCATTATAATGTGCAGCACCTGGGCCAAGTTGAGCTTTCGCCTGTGGAGGAAGAGCACCCTGCCCCACCATCTCAAGCTCGCGCTAGTGGTTTACAGTCCCAATCAAGGACTGATTTTGAGACTGATGTGAGGGGTCAGTTGGAGCAGTTGAGAGTAGGCATGGAGACACCGACGGAGATCCTTCTTTAGCTTTACGAGTCTATGACAGCCCTCAATAGGAGGCAAAATGCTCAGATGCAACAATGCGTGTAATAGATGCAGCGATTCCCGGACCTCAACACGGTGCTAGTAGCCATATAGCTGAGGATGATGATGAGGAGGATGAGGATGTCCATAATGAGGAGGATGATGATGATTGAAAACTTTCTATTGCTCCCTATTTCTCTTTTTTTGTTCCCTTTTCTATTTATATTTTCATGAATTTTCTTAGGTTTCTTTTTTCTGTATTGTTTCATTTTAGTTTATTTTCCTTTTCTAGTATTATGTTTTTGTTTCTTTTGTTATTTTTAGGTACATTCACCAATGTCCCTTATGATGGATTCACCTATTTTCAGGCTACTCTATTATGGAAGTATTTTCTTTTCTTATCTTTTTCCCCTCTATTTATTTTGGTGCATTGGCTTTACTTTCATCGTTCTATTCTTGGCCATTAAGGATACTGTCCAGTTTAAGTATGGAGGAGAATTTAGCATTGAAAATATATTCTATATATTCTACTTTTGGGCTATATTGGCTGAAATTTTTTGAAATTTCTTTTGGCTTTCATTGCTTTGATTTATAATGAGGTTGTGGTTATCTTTCTTACATGGGATGTGATTTTTTCATTCAATTGGTTAGATTTTTATTAACAATGAATTAGTTTATTGGATTGGATATGTTAAGTCTTGAGAATTTAAGTTAATCTTTTTTATACATTAGTGTTTGAATGTTATATTACTCATCTAGTTTGAAGGTGGACAATGTGATAAATATAGGAAAAATTGTTGACTAATTCTTGTATTATAGATTTGAAATTTGTTTGACTTTAAGTAATGAATAAGAAATGTGAGAAAGTTAGAAAAATATTGAGTGAAAAAAATTCATTGTGATGTGAGTTGAAAAAATTGAGTTGAAAAAGACGCTCTTATTTTTGTTGAATTTTATTAAAGACCTTTTGCTGAAAAGGGGGATTATATGGAGAGAAGTAGCAAGTATTGTATGGTGCACTCTTTTGAGGATATCCCGAAGGTAAAAAGGCAAGAAGGAGCAATGAAAGTGAATGTTGAAAAAAAAGATGAAAAAAATGTATAATGACTATAACAGTGCCAATACGGTGTGTGAAGAGAAATCCATTCACTTGAGGCTATTAATTCCCTAAGTCTTTGGAAAAAAGAGTGGAGTGTTTTCCTTAAATCATTACTAGAGTTGTGCAATTTTAGAATTTATAAAGCTTGAATTGGTAGATAGCTTAACTTGTATGATTCATATTATCTATGTTTTTACTTAAGAGGTGAAATAATTTTTTTATACTAAAGTATAAACTTGCTTAACTTGATTTCGAGGGCCTTCATATGTTTTATCTAGGGTTTCAATTTCCAAATGTTTTCAAAGGGTTGAAAAAATGACAAGATCATGTCTAAAGTTTGAAGGAGAATTGTGGCTTTGTTATAGTTAGAATTTTTGAAAGTTTACCTTGTTTTTCCTTATCTTTAGTACTTTGCTTGAGGACAAGCCAAGATTCAAGTATAGGGGAATGTGATATAGGCTAAATTCATCAATAATTTCCTAGTCATTTAAGGATACTTTGTGATACATTTGATGCAATAACTAGTTATATTCCTTCATATTTTTTATTTTCCATTTGGAAAGGTATTTTGTTATTTTATTGTAGAACAAAGGGAAAAACGACGAAAAATCGTCGCCGTTGCAGAGCACTGCCGATGCCGGCCATGTCCCATGAAGCCAGCGCCAGCCCTAGGCTGGAATAGGGGAAAAATCAACGAAAAATAGAGCATGACCAGGCTAACTAGATCACGACTGAAGTAAGCCTTGCCTAGAACTGCCGACGCTGGCCCAACGCTCCCTAAGGCGGCGAATTTTTCCTGTTGAGCGCGAATTTGAGAATTTCTTAAGAGTTTTGGTATTTTTCAACTTGTACTCGGCCTAGCACTCTTAGAGAATGAATTTTGACATCTTGGAAGCCTATTTAAGGAAGGAAAACATAAGTGAAACATATGAATCCAAGGATCAAAGTTGTTGATCAATCAAGAAAAAAGGAGATTCATCAATCAAAGGGGCATTATTCAAGAAGGTCTTTAAGGGAGAAGAAAGAGTGCTTGTCTATGAGTTCTTTCTTTTACCTTTGTTTCCTTTTTCTAGAATAATTATGTGATTAATGTTTTTATTACAATTTGACATTATTTTGGGATTCATGATTTTTGGGTTAATTTAGTTATTTGATCAATTTATTATCATTCTTAGTATTTGATTACTTGTGATTGTTAAAGAATTGATAAATTTAGATTTGCTTCCAATTGTCTTGGAAAATAATGTTAGGAGTTAATTTAATTTCATTAATTTTATATTTGTTATCTCTTAGCGGATTTAGGAAACAAAGTTAAGAACAAATAACCAAGGTAATTAAAGATTAGTTGATTTCACTTAGAGTATAGGGTTATTGACTAATTTCATGTTTATTATCCCTTAGAGTATAGGGATAATTGTTGAAGGATGAGTTTAATGCATCCTTTAGTTATGTTGGTTTGATTGGAAAATCTATTAATTTAATCATGAGATAGTGAATCTACGACTTAGAAAACGATTAGATTCTATTATAATTCCTTCATGATGCCAAGATAATGATTAATTATGATATTTACTAAGTAATTCATTGTCTAAATATTCAAGAATATATTGTCTAAATTGCATATTCTTTCATCCTTGAGTTGTATACCTTTTTCTTTATTTTCCTTTCATTCTATTATCACTTTATTGGTTCGGTTAATTAATGAATAAAAAGTAACTAATGGTAATTGTTCCTTGAGAATCGATACTTACTCATATTTGTAATTTGGGGATTAATGTATTTAAATTTGTATGATTTTTATACACTCGAAATTTACTTATCAAAAACAATATTTTCTACAGGGACTTTAAGGTCACTTAAATTATGAATAATGTTGAAGTATAAATGTATACCTAAAAGGCTGTCTTTTCATTAATTTTGAGATGAAATAATATTTTATTCTAGGAAACATAAATATTCCTTTTTTATGGAAAGGATTTTTTTGGGAAAAAATGTGAATTATGGAATTATAATTGGAATTTCTTGAATTAAATTCTTCCTTTTGGATTAAAATTCTAGAATTCCTAAATAATACTCTTTTTGAAGTCGGGTATTCTCCAAATGAAGAAAATACCATTGAAAGCTTATTTTATCATACAAAAAGGACTTTTTATCCTTTTTCGCTATAGTTTTGTACAACAATCTCTCGGTATGAGATTAACTTTTGGAGTACTATATTTTTAACCCCAAAAATTATTTTATTGGTATTCCTTTGGGAATAATATAATTAATGGGTCTTGTGAGCCAATGAAATTAATTAACTGATCTTGTGAGCCAGTGGGATCAACTTTTGAAAAATGATATTTTGGCCCCAGAAAATGTTTTATTTGGAATTCCCTCGAGAATGTGGTGTTGGTACTGGTCTTGTGAACTAGTAAAGACATTGAGTACTCAGAAAGGACTTTGATCTTTGTACTAGCTCATGTTAGAGATAGATGAGTCCAAATAAGCTATCCAAACAGAGCGACAGGACATTGAAATAAGTCATCCTGGCTAGCCGTTTAACTCCTGGCAATTGCATGTGCCTTGTGTGCACATTATTTTGGGTTGTTCACAGATGCTGGGTGGGGACACCTGGTGTGTTCAACCCCTTACTGCCTCAATGGTGATTGATATCAAGATTAGCTGGGCTTAAGGTGGCATGTAAAATATTCTAAATATCTGACAATGCACAGTTGAGTATGATAAGCTTGTGACCTAGTACGATAAGACTGTGATGTCGCTCCGGTAATGCATGGTTGAGTACTATAAGACGTAGTCCCTGGCATAATAATTTTGTGATGTTGAAAGCGAAGTCTTGTGAGTTTTGCACGTAGGTCAACCTTCTACTAAGAGAAGTGCTTACATTTCCAAAATTGGGGCAATGATGCTGGATGAAATTCAACTTTCCAAAAATGATTGAATTTTAAATGAACTACCACCTAATGAGTTGTAGAACTATTTTTAGTAGAAAATGCAATGCTTTCCCTCAATGGTTTTATGAAACAAAAACTAATAATACTTTTGTTTGTTTGATTTATAAAATACTAGTACACACGGGACTCACTGAATGATTTTTACTCACACGTGTATTATTTCTCTTTAAAAGTTTTAGGGATTAGAGGTGCAGCAGAAGCACGGTGGACTCCCAAAGACTTATGTTGTATCTCAAATTTATTGTGCTTTAAATATGGTATTAGAAGACGAGCTCCATGTATCTTCTTGTATTTAATGAAAGCATTTTGAGCAAATTTCCACTATGTGCTAAGTAAAGTTCATTATAATGACCCCTTGTTTGGGCAACTGGATGAGGCATCATCCCAAAAAAGTGAAGCCTACTATGCTATGGAAAGGTGGGGTGTTACAATTATACCACACCAAGCCATAACAAACAACAATCCCTTCCACCAATTTCCACACTACAAAAATCCACACTAATTTTACCATAGAAACTTCACAACAGAAATAAACACAATTTATGATTTAATTCCCAAATCACCATAATAACAATCATAATCCAACAATTTCCATAGATCAACAAGAATATAATCCATACTGACCTCAAGCTTCGCTACATCAAATACACTACAACACAAATATGGTAAAAAAATTCATAATTTCAGTGTCTTATCTCAAAACATTTCCAAAGAAAATATACTTCAAATATCACAAAATAGCAAGATAATTAATTCAAACTTCCACTGAGCATAACAGTTCAATTTTTACCTTGCATTAAAATTACAAGTCACTTAACAAAATTCTAATAAAAAAAAATACTATCCATACCCATAGTAGTGCCTCAGAGTAATAAAATAAATACCTAATATAAAAATTCCTCAAAACATAAAGAATCTAAATAGTTACTTGCAATGGCAACCGTCGTGAAGCACAAGATGATTCCTCTTCCTATTCCTTGATTATGCTTGAAATCGGAGTAAGTTTGAAGGATAAGATATGTTGGCATCCTAATTGAATTGATATTGAAGGTTTTGGAGTTGTTTTCAAGAGGTTCGATAGTTGAATAAAGTGAGAAATGTTACAGCTTAGTAGAGGTCTATGGTGAATTCAAAATTTCGCAAGAAAATTGATCAGATTTTGAAACTAATCGAGGGTTGGAAGGGTGGAATCTTGAGCGATACTAAAGAAGAAGGGAAATCGGAGAAAGGGTTATCAAGGGTTTTGGGAGATTTTTGTCAAAAATGGCAAAGAAATCTATCTTTTAAATCTAGCTATGAGAAGTTAAGAGGCACTGTTCAATGTGATATGAGCGGCGTCACTTGGACCTTCAGTTCATGTTTTGTTGATTCAAAATGATAGTGTTTCTTTTCCTGTGAGATAAGTGACGCTAGCTAAAATGACATAAATGATGTTGTTATGTCGCAATATCTTAATATACTTATTTTTTGAAAATGAATGACACTGCTTATAGTGAATTAAGCAGCGTTGTTTATCCCTGTACCCATATTATTTTGTGTAAAATATTTACAATAGTCCTATATATACTAAAATGTAAAGAACATAAAATTAATCAAATTATCTAACCTAAAACAAAATAAAGTAAAATTAGTACTACTAGCCTACCCTTATTGAGTACTCAACGTTGATTGTCCCACTTGGGAGAAAACGGATAAAACATTACTTTACTTGGAAATAGCAATTAAGAGTTTCTAAAATTCGTGTCAAAGTGAGTTTTTAGAAAGAGTTTAGTGTTTGTGCAAAACTGCTTGTTTGGTTTTCAAATGATTTGTTTGACTGAACAAGAAAGGAAACAGTCTTTAATTATCTTTACAAAATGAGTGTCCATACACTTCGCTTTTGGCTTGCCATAGTAACCTTTTGTCATCAAATAAGTTTATGCAGGAGCTTACCTGATCCTTTGCTTGCAAATTCACAAATCTTCCAAAGCTAACATAACCCCGCCTGGGGTCAACACAAGTCATATGATTATACTCAAGCTATATTCGCTTCCATAAATAATCCTAATTCAACTTATTACAACCATAACCCTAATGTCCTAAGCTTTAAGGCTAGATGATAAAGGGTTTTATAAAATAAGTCTAGCTTGATAAGTGAAAATAATTAGGGGTTGTAAAATAATTACTAATAAGTTATAGGTTCAAATACAAATCTTGAGTGTTGTTATTAATAAATAACTAGGGTTTAATTGATGAAGAATCCTAAGTCCTATATGATATTATTAAAATAAATAATAAATTATTACTAATCTCCTAATTAATAATTAATAGATAGAAAATAATAAATAAATTTTATTAAATTTTGATCAATAGATAATAAATAAATTTCAATAGTATTTATGAATATATGGCCTACAAGATTAATGTTTTACCTATTTTTATTATTTATATAAAAAGGATTTATTTATTTATTATTATATATAAATATTTATATATATTATCTTTAATAAAAAAAATATCATTTATTTGGCTAAAATATTACTATTCCATTTAATATTCCAATTCCAACTTCCTAGGGTTTTCAAAATCTTTGGAGGAAATCATAATATTAAAATTGGCCAATTAAAATAGCTTAGAATCAATAAGGTCATAATCATAATTTTCCTATTGCCAACAAGAATCATGAACATAAACTCCAACATCAATCAACAAACTATTCTATTCATGAATAAAGGCTTAAATCCATACCTACTATCGCATGGCCGAATCTCTACTAAGCATAATCATATTCATGGCTTCAATGAAAACATGAACATAATACCCTATTCACCAAAGGTGACATAATATCTAGCATTCTTAAGCATTCATACTCACTTAAGACACGAAGAACATGCATCGATCTACAAGAAATTTCATAAAACTTAACCTTGGCCAAACATTCTCATGCTCCAATCTCAATTCCTTCATACATAAGCATATACTCAAACCCCAATCATATTCTATCACTTTCCATCACCATCTATGAGACATGAATTTAGAATTAAAGAGAAGGTTAAAGAAAAATACTTGGTTGATGACTATCTCGATGAAGATTCAAGGAGATCCACACGTTTAGGAGGCTTGAATCGTCCAAGAAAGAAGAAGAAAAACAGCCATAATTGTAGCAACCATTTCGGCAGAGAGAGAGAGAGAGAGTATTAGTATGACATGTTAAAGATTGAAGGGAAGAAGATGAACAAAAATTGTTCTTGGTTACCTTGATGGTGTTCTTGAGACTTCAAGAAAAATTCTAATTTTTTATCCGATTGCAAATTTTTGTTTTCGAAATTTGATGTTATAAAATCCAGAAATAGACTCTAGAGAGTGAGTAGGCATGATGACACGAATCTTGGGTCGCTTTTTCTTGGTGTTGTGAGTGGAATAGTTGGTTAAGTGTTCAGTTCAAACAATAGGACCAAAGCAAAGATTCTTGTGACCAAAAGGAGAAAATAAAATAACTATCTACCCTCTATTAAACCCTTGAAGAACTAAGCTTCAAAGACCCTCAAGAAAAGTATGATGTTCTACTATAATCTAACCCTAATATCCTTGAAGCAACAAAGGCAAACAAGAACAAATAGAATAGAAAAAATAGGCACCCAAATATTATATTTCAAACAAACCTTAGAAGAATAAAGCAACTAAGACCCATTCAAAGGAAACAACATTGGATTATCCAAAAGATTTATAGACTCTTACAAAAGGAAGACTAACCCTTAAGCTTGGTCTTGAACAAGATGAACAAAGAGGCTAGGGCCTCTCAAGATTCTCTCTCAAGTTTGAAATAAAGTGAAGTGAGTTGTCTTGTCAAATCACTTAAGGTGCTATTTATACTATCCTAATCCTAACTAAGTAATCCCTAAAGTTCTATTACAGTTTAGGGTCATAATAAATCTTTACAAGCAATTAAAAGTGAAGAAAACTAGAGAAAAGCATTAAAACACGGATCAATCGACAGCTACCCAGGGGGAAGCCGGCACTGGTTTGGATCTGTCTTTAGGCCAGTTCATGTTGTGCTTGAGGTGTTGTTGGACAGAATGGAGTCGGCGCCAGCTGTCCTCTGGGAAGCCTCCCTTGGTCAAGTTTCGTCCCCTTTTGCTGCCGGTTTGAGTTCTTGTTGGGGTCCTTCATGGATGGTCATCAACACAAACTCTTGGCTAGCTTCCTCAACCTTCCAATCCTCTTTCATCCCCAAGCATGGTTTGATGACCAATTGAAAATCATCTTAAAGCTTCTTAGTCCTAGCTCTTGTCATCGTCCCTTGTCCTCCATGATGAAGTGGAGTCTCATCATTTCCCCCTCCTTGAAAAAGTTTCGTCTTCGAATTATCGCCATCATCTACATCAAAGGGAGAGAGGTCACTAACATTAAAAGTGGCACAAACATGGTACTCACCGGGTAGATCTATCTTGTAAGTATTATCTCTAACATTGGCAAGAACTTGAAATGGTCCATCCCCTCTTGGGTCTAGTTTGCTCCGTCGTTGTGTGGGGAATCTCTCCTTGCAAAGGTGCACCCATACCCAATCGCCCGGCTCAAATGTCACCTTTTTCCTTCCTTGATTGCGCTTTTGGGCGATCTCTTCGTTGCGTTTTGCAATGATTTCTTTCACCTACTCATAGAGTGCTTTCACCATTTCCATCTTCGTAGCTTCATTGAGGTTTAACCGTTCACCTATAGGCAAAGGAACTAAATCTAAAGGAGTTAGAAGATTAAAACCAAATACAATTTCAAAAGGAGAATAAGAAGTGGTAGAGTGAATAGTCCTGGTGTAAGCAAACTCAATGGGTGGTAAGCACTCCTCCCAATTTTTCATGTTCTTCTTGATCATGGTTCACAAAAGTTGGGTGAGTGTTCTGTTGACCACCTCCGTTTGTTCGTCCGTTTAAGGATGACAAGTTGTGGAAAACAAGAGATTAGTACCAAGTTTGTTCCATAAAACTCTCCAAAAGTGGCTAAGGAATTTACTATCCCTATCCGAGACAATAGTCCTTGGAATCCCACGCATTCTCACCACTTCCTTAAAGAATAAATCTGCAATATAGGATGCATCATTAGTTTTGGAACACGCCACAAAATGAGCCATCTTAGAGAATCGATCAACAATCACAAATATGGAGTCCTTACCCCCCTTGGACTTAGGTAGTCCTAAGATGAAATCCATTGAAATATCAACCCAAGACATATTAGGTGTAGGCAAAGAAGTATAAAGACCATGTGGAAGGGACCTAGACTTAGCTCGCCTACAAATAATGCATTGAGAACAATGTCTCTCCACATCCTTTCTCATTTTTTTGCCAAAAGAAATGTTCCTTAAAGATACCTAAGGTTTTTGCAACACCAAAAGGCCCCATTAGTCCCCCACTATGGGCTTCCCTAACTAGTAATACCCTAATAGAACCCTTTAGCGCACAAAGTCTTGCCTCCCTAAATAAGAAACCATCATGCCTATAATATTTAGCAAATGCACCTTTCTCACAAGCATGGAAAATATCCCCAAACTCCTCATCATCAACATACAAATCTTTCACAAATTCAAAACCAAGAAGTTTAGCATCTAAAAAGTTGAAGAGTGCATACCTTCGAGATAGTGCATTCGCTACCACATTTTTCTTACCCTTCTTGTATTGAATGACATATGAAAATGTCCCAATAAACTCCATCCACCTTACATGCCTCTTGTTCAAATCTTGTTGGCTCTTGAGATGTTTAAGGGTCTCATGATCGGTATGAATGACAAACTCTCTTGGCAAAATGTAGTGTTGCCAATATTCTAAGGTCCTCACCAAGGCAAATAGCTTTTTGTCATAGGTAGAATAGCTGAGGGCTGCCCCGGACAATTTCTCACTAAAGTATGCAATGGGTTTTCTAACTTGGGTCAAGATCACACCTATCCCCACCTCACTTGCATCATACTTTATCTCAAAAACCTTCTCAAAATTGGAAAAAATAAGAATTGGAGTGTTGCTTAATTTGTCTTTCAGGGTTTGAAAGGCTTGTTGTTGGGCTTCCACCCATCTAAATCCCACCTTTTTCTTTACCACTTTGGTTAGAGGGGCTGCTATAGTGCTAAAATTTTGGATAAACCTCCTATAGAAACTAGCTAACACATGGAAACTACATACTTAGGTAATGGTGGTAGGGGTTGGCCAATCTTGGATGGCTTTCACTTTTCCTTCATCAACCTCAATCCCTTTAGCACTCACAACATACCCAAGGAATGTAATCTTCTCCAAACAAAAAGAGCATTTCTCAAGATTAGCATACAATCTCTCCCTTCGGAGGGCAACAAGCACACTTTGAATATGATTCAAGTGATCCACATATGATTTGCTATAGATTAATATATCATCAAAGTACACAACAACATATTTCCCAATGAATTCCCTCAAAACATGGTGCATTAGATAATCCAAAAGGCATGACAAGCCACTCATATAACCCTTGTTTAGTCTTAAAAGCTGTTTTCCATTCATCCCCTTCTCTTATTCTAATTTGGTGATAACCGAATTTCAAATCAATTTTTGAGAAAATACATGTACCAAATAGCTCATCAAGCAAGTCATCTAGCCTAGGAATGAGATAGTAGTATTTTACCGTTATGCTGTTGATAGCACGACAATCCACGCATATACGCCATGTCCCATCCTTTTTGGGCACCAAGAGAACCGGACCGCACATGGACTTAGACTCTCTCTCACATGTCCCTTCTCAAGTAATGCCTCTACTTGCTTTCGCAACTCCTTGGATTCCTCCGGGTTATTTCTATATGCCGGTCGGTTGGGGATGACAGCTCCGGGCACAAAGTCGATTTGATGCTCAATTCCTCTCAATGGTGGTAGTCCTCTGGGTACCTCATTTGGAAAAACGTCTTCAGATTCTTGAAGAATAGCTGCAATTTCATGAGACAAAGACAATATGGAATCATTAGTAGAAACATAAGAACCCTTGCATAAAAGAAGTATAACCAGTTCCTTAGCTTCTATAGCCTCTATGACCTCACTCTCTTTTGCAAAAAAATTCATTCATCTTTTACCTCCCCTCTCTTGTCCTTACTTACTCCTATCCTTGATTGTAAAAGGCACTTGTTTGTTCAACTTCTCTCTCAATTTTTTTTCTTTTCTCTCTTGTTCTTTCCTCTCAATTTCTTGCTTTTACTTTACTTCTTGTACTCCCTTTTTCTTTTCTTTCTCCTTTCATGATTCTTTGATCTTTGTTCACCTCACTAAGGGCCATGGAGTGAGGGTAAACTTAGTTCCCTCCTTGAGTAAGGAATAAGTGTTCTTCCTTCCATCATGGTTTACATGCCTATCCTATTGCCAAGGCCTCCCTAGTAGCAAATGACCCGCTTGCATGGGTACCACATCACATAGCACATCATCATTGTACTTCTCCATTTCAAAAGACACCAACACTTGCTTGTTTACTCTTATTTCCCCACTATCATGTAACCATTGTAATTTGTAGGGCTTGGGGTGTTTACTCCAACTCTTGTCCAATTCTTCAACTAAGTTTGCACTAATCATGTTAGTGCAACTCCCACTATCCATAATGACACTACAAGGGGTCTTGTTGATTAGACACCTAGTGTAGAAAATATTCTCTCTTTATTAGTGATCTTGATCCTCAATGGCTTGTGAATTTAATGACCTTTTTGTGACTCCCACCAATGAATATTCTTGACCAATAACTTCCCCTTTATCACTTTTCTCATCTCCATTTCCCTCTTAGTTTCCTTAATACCTTTCTTCCTCTTCTTCTTCGTCGGTAGAAACCTCACTATAGGGATTGGTATACATCATTCTATTTCTTGGACACTCATGGGAAGTATGTCCATATCTGAGGCACTTAAAACACTTGATATCCCTATTCCTTTGAAGCCACTCCATGGCTTTTCCCTTGTCCTTGTTCCATCCTTCCCTAGGTTTCTAATCCTCTCTAGGCCTTCAATCCTCTCTAGGTTTTCAACATTCCCTAGGTTTGTTGAAGTCTCTTTGGAATGACTTAGGGGTTTTATCCTTCTTAATTGGCACCTTGCTAGTAGAGTTGGGATTTGGAAGTGGTGGTCTAGTAAATGCCCTCCTTTTTAATTGCCTATCAATCTTCATAGCAACATGTACCAAATCCTCCAAATGATCATACAGGTGCAATTCCACCAAATTGGCAATCTCCCTATTTAATCCTCCCAAAAACCTTGCTCTTGTTGCTCTATGAACCTCATTGATTTGAGCTCTCATCAACATTGCTTCCATCTCTTTATGGAAATCTTCCACACTCTTGTTCCCTTGCTTGAGTGATTGAAACCTTTGGTAGAGATTATTGTAGTAATGGTATGGTATAAACCTTCCTCTCATCATATCTTTCAGCAAATTTCAACTAGCCACAGGTTCCACTCCCATTTGTCTCCTTTGAGCACTAACTTGCTCCCACCATACCAAAGCATACTCCAAAAATTCTAAGATAGCCAACCTCACTTTGGACCTCTCACTATAGGTATGGCTCTCTAGGAATATCTCCATTTTGCTCTCCCATTCAAAATATGCTTTGGGGTCACACTTACCATAGAATGTGGACACTTTCAATTTAATATGGCTCAACTCCCTCTCCATATCATTTTCTTCTCTCCTTCCTCCTCTATTACCCCATCTTCTATGATGTTCCCCAAAGGCCTCAACTTGTTCCCCCTCATACCACTTATCAACACCCTCAAATTCTCGTTCTAACCCTCTTAGATTGTTCCCTCCATTCTTTCTTTGTCCTCTACCTCGTCCTCCTCTCATACCATGTACTCCCCCTCTCATAGGAGCTTGTTGGAATCCCCCAATTGAATGATTATCCTACTCTTCTCCTTATTGGGCATATAACGGAGGAGTATAGGTATCATCATCCTTCATCCTTGGACTAGGCACTTCAAATAGTTCTTGGCCTCTCCTTTGTGCAACGGTAGAAAATTGTCTAAGATGATTTATCAACTCCCTTATCATGTTTTGAAATTCGCTTTGCATAGTCCTCATCATAGCTTACAAGTCCTCACGCAAACCCCTAACATCAATTTGATCTTCTTGAGGTCTACTAGGTCCACTTGGGTTAGGCCTAGAGATCTCTTGTTTATAGGCTATGGTGATGGGATATTTGCTTACTTATACTTGCAACACAAAGAGATTAGAAAGAAATATAGATCCTCACTACTCTTCCTTGTGTGTTGGCTCTCAAGGTTGATCACTCCACGCTCGTGTTTGCTCTCATAAGCTCTTTTAATATTAGGCTCTCCCTCTTGCCTTTTTCTCAACACTCAAGCCTTCTTGTTCAATCTCAATTCTCCCCAATAGCTAAAATTTTAGTCCAACTTAGTGAATCACATAAATCAAAAGAATTTTCCAATTAGAGTATCTTAAGGGAATTTCAACAAACACTTGTTGGACGCCTCAAACAAACAAGTTTTAAGTCAAGAATTTCAAGAAAAGTGGACTCAATCAAAACAAGAACAAGCACTAGATGCAAAAGAAACACTCCTAAGCAAAAAACAAATAAGAATTATCAAGAACAAAGAAATAAGAACAACTAGAACTAGAATGATGAAGAACAAGATGATCACAAAGGTGCAATAGAAAAATTGAGTTCAATGAATATGGAATTCAACAATAGAGTGATATACTAAGTCCCAATATCCCAAAGAATGGAAATTAAGAATCAAAGATCACAACTATAGTCAAAAATATTCTCATAGAACACTTATCAAACACCTTGAATGCAATTCTCGTCACTTAAGAACAATTAGCATTTTCACCCATATTGAAGCCAAATTTCACCACAATCACAAGATAAATTTGTTCCCACGGATTATAACAACATCAAGGAGCAATTTCCTTACCGAAAAATCAAGTTATAACAAAAATTTCAAAACCTTTTTGGAGCAATTTTTTGAGTGACGGGATTTTTCTCTGTTTTTTCTTGTTCTTAACTTTGTAGGGCTCCTTTTCTTCTTTCCAGCTTTTATGGGAATCAAGCTTTTCCTTGCTTTAATACCAAACTCTTTGATACGAATCTTGTGTGGCTTTTTCTTGGTGTTGTGAGTGGAATAGTTGGTTAAGTATTCAGTTCAAACAATGGGACCAAAGCAGAGATTCTTGTGACCAAAAGGAGAAAATGAAATTACTATCTACCCTCTATCAAACCCTTGAAAAACTAAGCTTCAAAGACCCTCAAGAAAAGTATGAAGTTCTACTATAATCTCACCCCAATATCCTTGAAGTAATAAAGGCAAACAAGAACAAATAGAATAGAGAAAATAGGCACTCAAATATTGAATTTCAAACAAACCTTAGAAGAACAAAGCAACTAAGACCCATTCAAAGAAAACAATATTGGATTATCCAAAAGATTTATAGAGTCTTACAAAAGGATGACTAACCCTTAAGCTTGGTCTTGAACAAGATGGATAAGGAGGCTAAGGCCTCTTAAGATTCTCTCTCAAATTCGAATTAAAGTAAAGTGAGTTATCTTATCAAATCACTTAAGGTACTATTTATACTATCCTAACCCTAGCTAAGTAATCTCTGAAGTTCTATTACAATTTAGGGTCATAATAAGTCTTTACAAGCAATTAAAAGTGAAGAAAATCGGAGAAAAGTATTAAAACACGGATCAGTCAACTGGGCAGCCGGCGCCGGTTTAGACATCACAGCCGACACTGGTTTGGATCTATTTTCGGGCCGGTTCGTGTTGTGCTTGAAGTGTTGTTGGACAGAATGGAGCCGGCGCCGGTTTGGCTGCATGGAGCCGGCGCCAATTGTCTTCTGGGAAACCTCCCTTGGTCAAGTTTCGTCCCCTTTTCCTGCCAATTTGAGTTCTTATTGGGGTCCTTCATAGATGGTCATCAACACGAACTCTTGGCTAGCTTTCTCAACCTTCCAATCATCTTTCATCCTCAAGCATGGTTTGATACCAATTGAAAATCATCTTGAAGCTTCTTGGTTCTAGCTCTTATCATTGGTCCTTGTCCACCATGATGAAATAGAGTCTCATCACGTGATCTGGAGTTTTTGGAAGGGATTGAAGGTATTTAGAGTGGTCTTAGGCTTGAAGAGAGGTAGTGTGTGTTATTAGTATTCTTGGTGTTCTTAGAGAAATGGAGAGAATTGGAGAGAAAGTGCTGGACAAATGTTGAAGGTGTTGGCCGAATGATTAAGGGATTTCTGTGATTTGATTTTCAGATTAAGGAGAAGAGGGAAATCTGGTTGTTTGAAATTCAAATGGAGTAATTTATGGAATAATTTGTTGTAGAAGATATGGTAATGTTGTTTGATTGATGGAGGTTCTTTGGAGCTATTATGGCCGACTGGTTTTGCTGTGGTTTTGTTAAAATGAATGAGGGTTGAAGGAGCTATAAGGTTGGCCGAAATGTTGAGTTCAATGGTGGGAGAATTTTTGGTTTTTTAATCTTAATCCGAGGGAGTTTTCATGGAGCAATTGCTGGAATTTTTGAACTTCAATTGAAAGCTTGATTGGAGTAATTGAAGAAGGAATTTGAGGAGTGGCTATGGAGTCCAGTCATGTAGGTCAGTGGAGGAGGGTAATGGAGTTCAGTTCATGGCTGACTAAGGTTAACTTCACAAAAGTTTGAGGCAATTTTCGGATAAGGCTTGAAGAGAGAGTAAGGCTGGAATTTTTCTTGTTTGAAATTCGAATTGCTTGCTGGAATTTGTTGTGCAGTTTTTCTGCAATGTTCCAGCCGATTTGCAGAAGGTTTGAGGATGTATTGGAGGGTCTTTTAAGAATAGTTTCCAGCCTTCTTTATGGAGCAAAGGCAGAGGTAATCTACTGATCTGAAGGGTAGAAGAAACAGCTTTGTTTTTTGCTTGCTAAGCATCGAAGCTGTCCAGAATTTTTTTTCTGGTTTGCATAGCTTTGTCAGTCCGATTTTTGGCAAAGAATTTCAGTCTTCAAGCTGAATAAGTTGGCCATTTTTTTGGCAGCATTTGAGTAAGAAAGACGGTTGAAATTTTCGAAGACTAGACTGTCCAAAAACCTGGAAAATTTTCAGATTACTTCCATAAAGAAGATCACTATGGAGTAGAGTTTGAAGGTTCAATCATGGAAATTAATTCTCTTGGGAACCTTCCTTAACTCCTTCCCTATTTTCAGTCAAAATTCCATCCTCTAAGAGCCCTTTTCAAAATTCCAAGACCAAAAATCTTTGCTGAAATTTGCTGGAATTAAAACATAAATTTGGATAAATTGAACAAACTTAATTGGTAAAGGATTTAAGGTAAGTTAGGAAATAAAAGGACATGAATCCCTTAAAAATTCTTTTAGGGCATAAGAATAGAATTAGGATATTCCCTTCATGTCTCCCCTAAGACAACACTCCTATTTCTACTTATGGAATGCAAGGGCCGAAAAAAAAATTTCAACCTAAAAAAAAATAATCATGATAAAACTTAAATGATGGGATTTGAACTCAAGACCTTAGAGATTAATTCCAAAGCTCTAACCACTAAACCACAATAACTCTTGTTCTTATTTTCTCTCCCAAATATTCTTTCTATATAATCCTCAAGCTATCTTCCTATTTTGACCTCAAGCAGAACTACCATTTTACCCTTCCTACTCAATAAGCACAACTAAGCCTTCTAGACTATAAATCATAATTCTAAAGCACATAAAATCATTCAAATATATATATATATATATATATATATTCATGCAATAAAATATGATATGCATCCCGACCCCCCTTACTCTAGGGTTGGCTTTGGGTGGGATTTCACACTATTCATCTACAATGTGTCACATATCTTTAATAAATTTGCTATATAAGCATCAGGATCTTTGTCAGGTAAACCATCAAGTTGCACAAGTTGTTGAACCATTTAAACAAAATTAGGCTTAATCTCAGAGTTGTTAACTTTAACCCTTGGCCTTGGTATGCTATATTCTGTACTAGACAAAGAAGGCCTCGTGTAATTAGCGGTTGATCTCCTACCATTCTTATTGTTACCAATTCTATTACCACCATTTCCATTATAACCAACTATGTTCTCTATATCTCCACAAAGGTTACCTATTTTTCCATTTTGATCAACATATTGACTTAATTGGTATTCCCTCTCATGCCTTTCTCTTTAATCTTTCTCTAAACTCTTTCAATTTCAAGGTCAAGTTCCACAATATCCAACAAACTTCTCTACTCATACACAAGAGAAACAACCTAACAAATAAAAAATCAACAAAATAAATCAACAAAGTACTCAAAATAGCTAAAGGTAAAAAGGAAAAATATAACAAAATATATATTAGGGCATCATGGTATACATACCAACTAGTTAAGTAAAAGAATGAACATATCTACAAAATACCCAAATATATCAAGAAAAAGCAATATCTACACTTTCGTAAGTACAAACTACCTACACACAAGTTAGTAGTATTTACAAATTTACAATTACACAAGGTCAATAAAACTCAAGCTTTTCGGAATATTACCATTCAATCCCCTGCAATGAAGCCAAAAAACTTGTTTTATGTGTGAGGTGTATAAGAAATAGTATCAACAAAGTCATACAAATAGTCAAGTTTTAATTAGAATGTCACAATTATTCACATAGAACACAGTTTATGCAAGTACACCTATCATATAGTATAGAATTATAATGGTAAGTATCAAATCTACGGGAAGATAGAAACTACTCGTACTTCACTCTCACCTTATTGTTTAGCTAACAAAATAAAGGGATAATAAAATGAATCAAGTAAACTAAGATATGCTAGATCACCACAGAAAATACAATGAACTCACATAAGAAAAGTAATAAGAGTAATAAGGATTAAGAAGAAAAAGTAATGTTGTGTGAATAAAAAAAAAAAAAGAATTCGCCTAAATTAATGCGAAGGAAAGAATATTTCCGAAATTAAGTAATTCTCAATCTAGCCATTTGAAAGAGTTATAAAAATAGATTTCACTCTCTTTTGAGTTATGAAATCCCTAATCTCAAGTTAAATTAATTGATATCTCTACCTAATTAACTCAATCAAAGAAAGCATTACGATCAATTCAATTACCTCAAAGCATCCAAAAGTCACAAATCCCTATCTCTATATAATCTCATTAACCCATTAATTACCTAGTTCAAATCGCCAATTTTGTTTCTCGAGTCAATTGAAGAAAACAAACATCAAATTGATTAAACTAGTGTTCTAAATCATAACCCCATCTGTTGAATTCATTAAGATGGAACAAATAATTTGAGGAAATCAACTAATCCCAATCACCCAATTCAACATAATTAAGCTCAAGTAATTTAATACCATATATAAAAATAAATATATCCAAGATAAATAATCCAATCCAAGACATAAATAGGCCTCAATTAAAATTCAAATCCATTGGATGTCAATAATTACCCAAATAAATTACAAAAAAATTAAAATAAACACTCATAGATAAGGTTCTTCTTCTTCCTCAATAAAATGCATCAACAATCTTTTCTTCCTCTCCAAAGTCATATTAATCTTCACCTCCTTTGTGATTTCCTTGAGTTTTCTTTGCCAACAACCATCTCTATTACTTCAACCCCCTTTTTAGGTTTGAAAATTTTGTATTTATAGGTTTTTGAAGGCCATATTCGTATGTCATACAAAACAGAGTTTTCTATGAAGTTAAATGGTGCCACATGTGTTAGCTTAACCGATAGTGCTTCCGTTATTTTTTCTAATCCAAAAAGTCGGTGGCATCACTTCTATCAATCTAACGAGTGCTGGTTATCTTCTGTAGCTTTATTCTTTTGAAAATCCATGTTGAACAGTGCCGATTATATCATCTTAAATGGTGCCGGTAACTCTTGATATCTTTGTACTCTGTCATCTCTGAATTTAAGCAGCGCCACCTATGTTGGCTCAAGGGGCACCATTTATATATCTTTTCTTCTTATTTCTTCATTCTTTTCACCTTGTCTCTGCTTCATATCTTCAAACAATCAATTTACATGAAATAAGGTAAAAAGGCAGGAATGAATAGCCATCTAAACATGATTTTATAATAATTAAAGCAAAATTAACATAGAAAATATGGATGTTTTTAGCATAATTAGTTGTTCAATTTGATTTTCTAAGTGATGAATAAAAGCCTCTTGATTTCTCATTAATGCTTCTATTCCTTGGAAGCATGAATCTGCAGAACTTACTAGTTTTGCTACATGATCTTCTAATGAAGGTTTTACATACATTGTGGTGATACTGGCGGTGAATTGTATGGTAAAGGAGCTTGTAACCTTGAGTTAGAATTTGCTTGGAAACCTTAAGGCTATGTTGGTTTTGAATGTCTTGGATTACTCTAGGCGAAATTCGAATAGTTCCACCTGCTTGGGTTATGTGTGTTCCCAAAGGGATTATTAACTTGTCTTCTATTATCCAGATAATCAACTTACCCCAAAGAATGCTCTTGAGATGATTCCATGTATTGACACTCATGATTTGGGTGCCTTCCTTTATAGAAATTACAATTGATACTCATAACTTGCCCTTGAGGAGGGGCTGCATTTAACTTGTTAATTTTTCTAGTGAGTGCTTATGCCTTTGCTTCTATGGCCCCTATGACATCCACATTATAAACTCCTTATACTAGTGCCCTAGGCCTTAGATTGCCCCAAGAATTGCTATTCATAGCAATATTCTCAACCAATTTGTCCAAGTGCTCTAACGTTTTATTACTAATGGTGCCTCTAGCTAAAGCATCTATCAACTATTTAGATGCAAAATTCAGATTACTATGAAAAGTCTGCATTTGAACTCCTAATTCCAAACCAAAACGAGGATACTTTTTTAACATATCTTTCTACCTTTCCCAACAATCATATTAGCTCTCTGACTCAATTTGTTGAAAGGTGAAGATGCCAATTCTAAGCTTAGCAGTCTATGCTGCTAGGAAATATTTTGCTAAGAATTTTTTTAGTGGGACCATTTCAGGTTATAATAGATCCCACTGGCAATAATTTCAATCAAGATTTGGCTCTATCTCCTAGAGAGAATGAAAAAAGACTCAACTTAATGGCATCTTCTGACATTAAGTTTATTTTGAATATATCACAAATTTCAAGGAAATTTGCAATATAAGCATTGGGATCTTCCTCTAGCAAGTCATCAAATTGCACTGTCTATAATCTAATAATATTAGGCTTAATTTCAAAATTATATTCATCCAGCATTGTCCTTGTAATATTCGAATTAACCCTAGATATAGCCAAACTAGCACAATCTACCATAGTCTTTCGACCGTTACTATTACCACCACGATTATTGTTTCCATCTTGGTTAACCTCTATATCTTCCAGAGATTGATTTACCCTTACTAAATGATCACTAATCTGGCTTAACTGGTCAGTCATTTGATTATTCTCTAGCCTAAGCTTGCCCAATGCTTAAGATCGAACTCCACAATTTCACTACTGCCTCGACAGGCCAACTAGAGTGCTTAACCTTAAAACAAATATACAATATTATTAAACATTCAACGTAATAAACAATTAAACATGATTTAATAGGAACAAGTTTCAAAAACAACAATCTAGATACAACAACAAAATTATTCACAAAGCACCTAATTACAACGAGTAGCTATATTTACATATATACAAGGCTAAACCAATAGAACTCAAGCTTTAATAATATTATTAACAAACAATGGCACCAAAAACTAGTTAGGTGTATTTTAGGTGTAAAAACCATTCCTTTTAACCCACAATTTACTAAGTTTTAATTAAAATGTTAATTCCAAAACCACACATTTAGAGCAAGTTTAATCATTGCCAAGTATAGTATAGAGAATCAACGAGTATCAATTCTTAAAGTGTACTTACTATTAGTCACTTTTATTCTATTGTTTAGCTTAACTAATTCTATAGGTAGGAAAATACAATTACATACATAGATCATAATTACGCCAAAACTCATTCCTCTAACTTATCTCTCGAGTTCATTAGAAGAAAGATAATATAAAACAATAAATTTATGACAATTAAATCAACTAATCAAATGCTAGAATAGAAATCAATTAATTCAAAAGTGAAACGTATTATAAAGTCATGATCTTTAGTGAAAATCTCCAAAATAAAATTAAAGCAATAAAAACATCATTGTTAATTGAAAAGAATAGAAAAGTTATGAAGAACTCATAGATAAGTTTGTGAAAGGATCATGGTAAACATTAGAGTAAAAAATAAGGCAACGAGATCATAAAATTTTACCTTTTCTTCTAGGAGTGACTGTGGAATGTTTAGGTTGAGGTTTAGTGGACGGTTAACTTACAAGTGTTCTCCATTCAGATTTTGACTTAAATCCCACTAGCCTTCTGCCTTGGTGCATCAATGCCTAACCTTTCGGTGTTTCAGAATATGACCCTACCTATTTCTAACAAAGAAAGCAAAGGGTCTAGAACTATTGTCTTTTCTTGACTCACTATTACAGAATCGTATCAACAAAAACTGTATCTTAAACTTCTATCAAAAAGAAGCCAAGAGAAAGTTGCATTCAACAAAAAGCAACAAGCTTTCTTTGAGAAAAGAGAATGGCAAGAGAAAGATAGCACTTGTGCAAGAGCGTGACCAAGAGTGAAGAGAGATGTTCTTTGATAATTTTCTGATCAATCTATCTTTTTCAATTAGTTATTTAGGATAATTTAAATCATAACCAAAACCATATCCCCACATATATGGTGGTTGGCTAGGGCTCCTTAAGTCCTTAACCGGCTAACCCTAGGCTTTAGCTGGCTAGCCCTAACCTAAATGGGCTAGGGCTTATTTCTTGGACCTCTGGTCCAAATTATTAAGTCAGATTTAATTTATTTATTTATTTTTTGACCGAAACAAGTCAAAAATAAATAATTAAATAACTCAATTAGATCAGACCTATGTCTAAAGCCTTTTCTTGATTCAAACTTAGGCTAATTTTAATTATTCAATTTGGACTTAAGCCCTAAATAATTAATTAACCAATTAACCAGAAAATTAATTCAATCTCTCTTGGGTCTTTTACTTTATTCTAGCCTAACAATAAATCAGGCTCACTAAATGAAATAAAGCCATCTAGATATAATACCATTTCCTAAGCCCAAAAATTAATCATTTTATACACACTATTCTAAGGCCCAAAAGTCACATCATCCTTGACTACTAAAATAACTATACGCCTATTATGTAAATAGCCATATTTTGCATTTTACACATTTTCTATTATCATTATAAGCAAATATTAATCCCCAAGGACAATATTGCACTTAGCAATGTCTCTAATCTACAAGTGTTATAACTAAAATACCCCTTTACGTAACGCAGGTCACAAAGAGAGGAAATAGTGTACTAGCACCTGTCTAAATGATTTTTAACCATCCTTAGACTTCTAATCTGATAGTCCACAACTTCCTAGAATGTTTTTTCTTTACCAGAGAGCGACCCTTAAGCAAACACACAAGTTACATTCCTATGGCCCCAGATTTATAGACCATCCAACAGTCACAAGAGGCAATATCCCCAGTGAGGAGTATACAAACTATCTTGTATGAATCTGTCTCAATTAACTGCACATATATACAGAACATACAAGTATATTAATCCTACAGTAGAACCTCATATATACTATATCAAAGTACATGCTTCCAACTAAGCCAAACCAGAAACCCATACTTAAGTTGTAGAGTATAAGTCCATAATATGGTAGTAGTAGTTTATGTAGTACCCCACCCTATATGAGACCTTACATAGAGTAGTATTAATTAAAATAAGAATATAAGTAGAAGGAATAATAATGCTTTCATTATTTTTTAACTATTAATATCACTATTAGCATTACTACTATTAATAATATTAATATTGTATTGATTTGATATTACTACTATAATAATCATCATTATTAATACTACTATTTTATCACCCTTATCAACACTATTTTATTAATGTCATTACTATTATATTAAATATTATTATAAATATTCTATCGCTAATATTATTACTATTATTTTACTACTATAAATATTATTTTGCTACTATTATTACTACTATTATATAAACAATATTATTTTATTACTACTAATGCTATAAATATTATTATTGCTATTATCTCTAGTATTATTATTATTAGTATTATACGTAAAGGAAAAATAGGAAGAAAAAAGGAACTTTGCTAGGTAATCTATGGGGCCCACAAGGAAAATATAGACGTAACATCCGATCCTTTTGTACTTTAACAATTGACTACTTTGTATTGAATGAGTATTTGTATGGATGACTAGAACAATAAATGATTTATTTAATGAGATGGGTGTTTTGGTGTAAGAAAAAATTTTAGGGGTATTATTGGAATTTTGATTGCAAATTGAGAAAAACTAAGAAAGAATTTGTGAAATCTGAAACCCACCATTAAGTTCAGTTTAATGCATAGGTTACATTAGTGGGATAAAAAGTTTTCCTAATTGGAATAAATAATAACTTGAATTATGGTTATTTCTTGAGAAAAATGGTGAATTATGGTCAAAAGAGAACAAGTGGCTATTTGTGACTTCTTGTTAAAAATAGGTGCCATTATGAGATTGGTTGCATGAGAATTCATGCAAGTCTTTTAGCCTTTTTCAAGCTTCCAAGAGAAACTACAAAAATGATTAAGCATTTATTAGCCATTAAGAAACCACAAAGTTACCATACATCATTTAATGCACCATTTAACCACATGGTATAATTTACCTATATCAGAGAGAGAATAGTGGTGGGAGGCTGTTTTAGTAGCCGTAAATCAGCTGCAACAAGAAAAAAAAGGAAAAAAAGAAAGAAAAAGGAAGAAAACGGGAGAGAAAATTGTTAGAAGAGAGAGAAAGGAAGGGAGAAGGAAGCTTGGGCAAATTCAAGACAATAAAGTATTCTACACAAGGTAAAAAGCCTTGCCTCATGAATTAATTATGTTCTATAGCTTGAAAAAATTATTTTCATATGTATTTTTCATGGAAAATGGCATGAATTATGAAGAATGCTTGGTGAAGAACTATTGTTTAGATGTTGCTTGGTTTTGGTTGTGTGGCGGTGACTTGGACTGCTTTGCTGTAAATTTTATGTTGTTTGCTGGTGTTTTGAAGGAATTATGGAAGGTTGGTTATGGTTGTAATCACAAAAGAAAAGAATATAATAGAAAAAAATGAAGTGATGTAGTATTTGTCAGGAAAATGAAAGAGTAATATGTTCATTCATGACTGCCGTTTTTGTTGCTTTGTAAATATGGAATTTCTACTTTCTTCATGACTTAAATCAAGGGCATTTTGTGATGTCAAGATGAAGGATGATATGGATTAAATGTTGGTTATGTTCTAAAACATGAATAGAACATATGGATGATAAACTTGGTTAGAAATAGTAAGAATTTCTGGGCAAAACAGAAAACTTTTGCTTGCAATATCCCTGTGTCAGTTTCAATTCTGACTAAAAGGAGATATAATTGTAGCTAAAGGTCTTAGGAACATTTTCGCACAAATTTGAAGTCATTTAAACATGTGAATAGATAGTTATGATGAAAATACTAATGGATGCCAAGCAGTGACGAGATCAGGATGCTGTAGTTTTGTAATCATAACTGAACAAAATGGAAGAGAAAAACTGTATTCCATGAACTGAAAATTATAAAGGAATGTCTTGGGGACATTTTGGAACTAGTTTAACATTATTTGGACTTGTGAATCAAAAGTTATGACAAAATAAATGAATTATGCCATGAAGTGAAAATGCCGGAATTTTCTTATGGTAAACGAGTTCATGTATTGTTTCCATTAGTTTTAATGAATGAATAAAGAGATTAAAAGGATATATGAAGGTCTTGTGCATGTGTTGGATGAAGAAATAAGAAATGGACACATGAGCTTGAATTAGTCCAAGTAATGCATTCCATGAGATATGAGAGAAATGAGGAAATTAGTGATTTCCTTATGAAAACATTTTGTTAGCAATATTTGTTGGTTGTGAACCATGGGCACTAAGTGAAATGTGGGATAATCTTTAATGTAGGTGTATCTACTCCAAGGACATTGTGAAGGTTTAAGGACAATATATTGCTACGTTATAGTATTACGTGAGATGAGTCCCACGCTTTCTAAATCTCGTCTAAGGTAAGTGTTTTCTTGATACAGTCTAATGCTTTCTTAACATTGTTGAATGTTTTCCTGATACATCATGACATGAATCTTCTACTTGAACTTGAAAACAATGTTAAGTACTTGATTTTCTGAATATCATGAATATTAGATGTCTCATGTGACTTCCTCGATTTCCAACATCGGTCTCTAGCAAGATGTTTTCCTAATGTAGATAAATATTTTCCTGATATATTCAAGTATGAGTCTTTCACTAGAATTTGAAAATAGCACGAGCATAATAAATTTTGAATCCATGAGCATATTTTCACCACTTGTTTAAAATCTGAATTCCTGAAGAACCGGTGCAAGTGCACCAACTGAATTCCTAAATAACCGGCACAAGTGCGACCATCTAAATTCCTAAATAACCGGTGCAAATGCACCACCTGAATTCTTGATAACCAGTCCAAATGCACCACCTTCCTGAATAACTAGCGCAAATGTACCACATGAATTCCTGAATAACTAGAAGTGTGCTATAATGAATTCCTGAATACCTAAACTAACATGTTTTCATACAAGAATTCCAGAATTCCTGGTTTAACATGCTTTTGTACAAAAACTTATGATTCCTAAATTTATATGTTTTCATACGAGAATTCCTAAACTCGCATGACTCATAGATGAACCCTGCATGTTATTTCCCAGAGATAGCACATGAATTACATTTCCGTCTTTCCAGAGAATGATTCATGAACTTATCCCTGTATTTTCCACATGAAATCAAGTCCTATTTACTATTTATACATTTCAACAAGTTCAACTACGGTATCTTGCTAATATTTTTGGGAATTACTCATCATGAGTTGTTTTCAGTAGAAAAACACTAGTACACACAGGAGTTACTAAGCATTATGCTCCCATATGTGTTATTTCTATTGGAAAATTTTAGAGTTCAGAGACACAGCCAAAGCGTGGTGGACACCCAAAGGCTCATGCTATATCTTAGACCTATGTAAAAGCTCGGATGAAATTTTGCATATGTATAACGAGTCGTTATGTCTGTGTGCACATGTATCAGATGTCAGACCCTATATATCTTCTGGTATTTAACGCAAGTATTTTGAGAAAATTTTCGTTGTGTATTAGATTAAGTTTGTTATAAAGACCACTTGTCTGGGAGATCAGACGGGGCGACATCCCAAAAAGAAAAAGCCTATTATGTTATGGAATGGTGGGGGTGTTACAATGGAGGTGGCCCATAATCATGTATTGGTTTGACTAAATTAAACCTTATTTGACTAAGCCTTGACCTATTTTTGACCATGTATGATTAATGGAGTCCATGCACGTTCTATTAGCTTCTACCACATTCTACTAATTTCTTAAGAATTTAAAGAACCTCTCCAAGTTTCTATAAACTTCTACTAGCCACTAAATGGATCTAGAAGTTCACATCACCATCTCAAGGATTCTAGGATGTTCTAGTGTTCATAAATCATAAGGAAGAGCTATATATATATATATATATATATATATATATATAAAGAGAAGTAGAGGAAGTAAGAGGAGGAGAGGACCAAAAAGGAGAGAAAGAGAAAGAGGGAGCCAAAAAAGAAGAGAAAGAAGAAGAAATGAGAGAAAGAAAAAAAAATGTAAACCCTAAAGGCATTATCCTGTATTTTGACTTATGACAAACATTGATGAGGACTAACCTCTGTGATTTATGTGATAGGACATGTTTACCTCAGTTCATCTAAGGCATGCAAATAAGACTGCTAAGTATCTCTTAAGCAAATGGAACCCAAATGAGGGATTGATCAAGCACAACGTTACCTTAAGAGCTTGCATATCATCAAGCCCTTATGAAAGAACTATAGACTAGGAATCGTTGTTAAGGTATTTATTAAAAAATTCTTATGTCTCTTTACTTTAGGTTCAATTTATTTTTACCTTGAAGCATGAAAATAAAATGATTTTAAAAGTATGTCTTCAGATATTTGGATTAAATAGTTTGGATAGACCTCCAAATCCAATACTCCGTAATATTTTCAAAATGTTTCTGCTTAAAACAACACCATTTTGGACTCACCTTTTGGATGGACATTCTTCCACTTTGTGAATCTAAAACCCTGGAAATCTTGACAGAAAGTAACTAGTTGTTACTAGCCGTTAGGACTTCAGGTTTGGCTCCTATAAAAGCCTTTAGAACTCAATTCTTAAGTACATTTTTGTGCTATCTTTTTCAAAAACACTCTTACACTATAGAATATAAAAATCTCCCTTTTTATTTGTGCTTGAAAGTGAAATAGAATTGTTTCAGAGGTAAAAGGCATTGGTGCACATTTGTTCGCATTCTACTCAAATCTGTGAGCTATTTTTGTAATCTTTCTTTCAATCTAACTTGTATCAAAGTTGAGAAGGTAAAACCCATTTGGGGTGAGCTTTGATTATTATGATTAAAGAGGATGGGAGTAAAACCAAGTGTGGTGATACTCTTGAATAAGATTGGTGTCACCTACCACCATTGATTTAGGAAAGGTTTCTAGTAAGTGGTGTTGAAATTCTTCAGTAAGAACTTAAGGTAGTAGATGTAGATCATTTGAGGATCGAACCACTATAACTTCTTGAGCATTTTCTTGGGCTATTTTGCCAAAATTCTTTACTATACTTTTTGCTATCTTCAGATCTTAAATGCTGCATCTTTTCTCCTAAAATCAATAACTCATTTATGATCTTTGCATTCTAATTTAAATTTGTCCTTGACATCTCAACTACCCATATTTATTTCATAACACTTTCTACTGATTTAATAGACATCAATCCGAACTCTTGAAATCGCAAAGCTGCAAAGTATATCCTCTACTTTGTTCGAATTTTTTTTTAAGGGGACCAAAATATTTAATCTGCATTTTTTTGCCAAAACCTTATTTACCCCCCCCCCCCCCCTCTAAGGTTTTTCAATTGGTAGTAGAGCGTTGGCCTACATTATCTTTGACTTAACAGCCTTGTAACAAAGATCCATATGGCAAACACATCTGCTCTATCTTATATTAAAGGGTCTTCCAGAAATAGACCTTCTTTGTTCAATGAAAGCAATTATACATTCTAAAAAAAATAGAATGAAAATTTATATTTGCTCAATCAACTTTGAGCTGTGGAATCTGATTGAAAATGTACCATTTGTCTCTTCAAAATTTGTTGAAGGTAAAAAAGTACCTAAACAGAATGATGAATATGACAATGAGGATATTTCGAAAATGACCCTAGATTTCCAGGCTTCCATCAAGTTTCTCAACAATTCCTAAATGGCAACTGGTTGATCCCCCTTTCTCCTTCTTTGGGATGCTACTTAGTCCCACCACACTAAAGCATACTTAAAGAAACTTAAAATGGCCAATTTAACCTTGATTCGCCACTATATTCATGGTACTCAAACAAAATATCCATCCACCTTTCCTATTCAAAATAAGCCTCCGGGTCACTTTTACCTTGGAAAGGGATACCTTCATTTTAATATGTCTCAACTCTCTATCTCCATCATCTTCATCTCGCCTTTTCATGATAATCCCATTTCTCCAGTTTTGTTGTCCATAATCCTCCTTATAGACTGTCTCATCCCAATCTTCCATTCTTTCAAACTCCCTCTCAAGTGCTCTCACATTTTGTCCATCATATCTGTTGGAATGTATGCCCTCTAGACTAGATTTCTGATGAAATTATAGAATTTATTAATAAAAGAATTCATTCTCAAAATTTATTTGTGAATTTATATTTTATTTGTGCACGATTTACATTTGAAAAAAAACCTATTGTATTAAATAAGTGATCCATGTGAATGGTGGTCTTTCACAGTAAGGTATGGATCACGGGTTACTTAATACATAAACATTTGTTTTTAACCGAATAATAAGAATGGGAATCTCATCATGTTTAGATTATTGTATTATGCATTCCAAATGAGAAATGGCTTACATTTAACTAGTGAGTAGTCCACTCACTTCATAGCATAAGTGTATTTCGAATACGTAGAATAGGACCTATGATAGTAGTTTCTAAATTTAGTATTTAGAAGAAACCCAAACTATTACTACTATATCGTGGACTAATACTCTACCGCTTGAGTATGAATTGGTGGTCTGACGAAGCTGGAAGCATGTACTTTGATATACTTATATGTTAGGTATATGTGACTAGTTAGTTAAGACAGATTTGTACAAGATAGCTTCTGCGCTATATCGCCCCTTGTGACTGTTCGAATGATCTAAATATCCAGGGCCCTAGGGAACATGACTTGGATGTTTGCTTTAAGATAGCTCTCTTGGAAAGCGGAAACATTTCAGGAGTCATGGATCATTAGACTAGAGGTCTAAGAATGGTAGATGTCTTTTAGAGAAGTGTTAAAACACTTTTCCTCTTTAAATGTATGGCGATGCGTAGAGGCGTATTTTAATAATTACATTTATAAGTTGGAGACTTTGCTAACGCAGCATTGTCCTTGGGGTCAATATTTTCTTATAGTGATATTAGGAAATATTTAAAATGCAAAAGATAACTATTTCTATAACAGGGGTATTTTGATCATTTTAGTAGTCAGGACGATGTGTCTTTTGGTCCTCGGAATAGCCCATAAGTCCTTATGGTTTTAGGTTGAGGGATTGGTCTTATATTAAATGGATTTTATTTTATTCGAGTAGCCTGGTTTATTTATTAGACTAGAATAAAACAAAAGGTCCAAAAGGAAAAATTATAAATTGGCTCATTTGGATTATTTAATTAATTTAATTATTCGGCTTGTATTAGTTCAGGGATAATTAAATTGAATTAAAGGCTTAACCCAATGAACTGGGCCAAGACTTGAGGTTTATATTGGTCCATTTGAGTTATTTAATTAATTTAATTATTGGGCTTGTATTACTCTAAGAATAATTAAATTAAATGGCTTAATCCAATGAATTGGGCCATAGGTCTATAGGCCTAGTTAATGGCTTAACATGACATGGGCCTTAGAGCTTCTTTGATCCTATCGCCTCTGTTTGATTTTTGAATACTGGATAATAGCCTATTATCAAGGCAGTTGGGATTCAATAGAATATAGAAGTCTTGAACAGAGAACATCGTTAGTTTTTCCTGAAGCCTTTCATCTTCTCTCTCGTAAGTCTGTGTTCTCTGGCTATTCAATAGCAAGAACAGAGGCACAGTTTTTTCTTTATTAATGCTTAATAGCATTTAGTCAGAAAAAGGAATAACATCCTCTTCATCCATAGCCTTCACCAGACTTTCAAGCGCAGTAATATTTCGAAAGACAAGAGGAGTTGCATTAATGCCCAGAAGAAGTCAACAGCTTGCAGGACAACAACCTGAAGAATTGATCTCAGAACTAGAAGTGGTTCAAACCGAGATGTTGGCACCCCCCAGACCAGTGAAAAAAGGCAGAGGTGAATAGTATTTATGCGTTGCTCTATTTTTTATTTTTGTTCTGTGACATGCATCGGCACTTTCGTTTCTGCCATATTTACGTTCAATGCCTACCTTGCATTCTACCTCTTAGCCCTTACCTGAGCCTCTCAATGGAGATGGTGGATAGCCCCCTAGAGAATGTTCATCCCAACCCTCCCCTTATTGTTCATACAATGGGAGTGTGACGGTTAGGGATATGCCCTAGAGTTAATTTGTACTTATATTATTGTCGTTATGTATTACGTAATAATACGAGGCATTTCTTTCCATGAATAGTACATTTAGTTTTGTTGTCATCAAGTACGTGACTTGATAATAAAACCCTACAATCAATGCAATAACTATTCTTAAACTGTCCATAATTGATTATTATTAGTGGAATAATAATAAATTAAGATTAGTATGTTTGTGACTTAATGGCTATGTTTTACTAGTCATGGATATATGTGATATCAAGCTAAAATATAAATAAATGTTAGAGAATATTGTGTTAGACATGACCCACTGTGAGAGTACTTCAGGGAACATGTTATAAGTACTTTCTAGTCATAATGATATTAAAAGTCATTCGACCTGAATTCATCATAGTTTCCTACTTGATAAATTTTATATTTTGATGTTGTCTAAAGTTGTCTTTAATCAAATAATAAATTAGATCACTGTTGGATATAGAATAAACCAAGGAGAGAAATATGATTGATAGTGAAGGAATTTGTCCCTCTCAATTATGGGAGAGATATCCATGGGCCCCTTGATGAGTTAGACTGTTAAAATGCATGGTCGTACTTAAATATAACAATTTGAGGTATTGATATAATTTGTTTGAACAGTCTACTATGAGATCAAGAAATAATTGATTAACCTTAATAAAGGATGACATGCTCCGTGCCTTGTGCTTAATTTGGATATTGTATGACAAAAAGACTAAATATAAAGTTATGGTTTAGTTCAAAAAGATCACTAATCTTCATTTAACCTGGATAGTTATAATGTTTTGCTAGAAATTGCTTATAATTTGTGGGCCATTTAAATATGATTTGGGCACACTGCCGGTGTTAAATGAAATTATAAGTCACACAATAAGTGAACTCTTTAGGTTATTTTTCTGATAACCAGGTTCGATAAATCTAAAAATATATCTAAGTTAATCGAACCTAAAAAATTGACCAGATACAATGAATCTAAAAATATGTCCACATTCGATGTATTTGGATGATGTCCAGATTATAAGAATCTGATTCGTTAAATTAATTAGTTAAATTACCGAGATAATGGAAGAATCTTATTATATCAGTTTTAATTTAATTTGAATTTAAACTAAAAAATATGATAAGATATTATCAGAGTTGGACTCCAAGAGGTTCGGGTGGTTTTAAAAGAAAACCCTAACTGTCTTCTCAAGAAGTGCTCTCTGTTAAGAAAAATATTCGTGCCTCCATTCACCAGAAAAATTTAAGCCTTTCATACCCTAGGCGCTAGCACTTCCAGGGTAACAAGTTAGTTCATCGTGTGTATCCGATAGAGGGTGTTCACATATTACAGCGTCTGGTGATCGTTCGAGTTACACGTACGACAGAAAACTAGAATTCAAAACATTTTGATTACGCTAAACAGAAGTAATTCTATAATCCCTAGATCGTCTTAATCGTTTGGCTTGGGTCCTCGGAAGGGATTCATGGATATTTTTCGCATTTAGGAGTCCACGAATCCTAACAGTGACATCATTCCCTTCTCTCATTCTAGGACTATCTTCCTCTTTATATCCCTTTCTTTGTGCAACGGTTGAGGTTTGGCCTTGGTGAGCAGCTAACCATCGACTTCTTCGCATCTAACACGTGTAACGTTTGCTATCTCTTACCCTTCCAGAGTATTCTCGAACTTTCTATAGACCTCTATCGGTGAAAGTAGAATATGATGAATTTAATTAAGAAGAAGGTTGGAAGAGCTAACTCGAGGGAAAAAGAAATAAGGAAAAATGAAGACAAGAGGAAAATAGTGGCTTTGTTTTAGGAAAACTGAAAGCTATTTCTCTATTGTTTTTCCGTGAACCAAAAATCACCAGGAGCACGCAACACCACACCTAAATAAACAAAACTTTTCTTTTCCTTTTTCAACACATCCACTATTTTTCCTAATTTTCCTTTTTCTTATCTTGTTTCCTTTTTCCTTTTTACTAGTGGTGGCTTCAAAGGATTCTAAAATCCTTAAAGCGTTACCACAACCCTGATGGGCCAGTTTTTTTATTCCAAATTAGTCCAAGACTAATTAATTAGCTCTTATATTAATTAATTGATCCACTTAGGCCCGATATAAAATTACCCAAGATATTTAATTAATTAAATTGGCTTAATTAATTATTTTAGCCTAAATAAATAATTAATTGGACACTTAGAATAATTCTTTCAATAATAAATTCACCAAATATGCTTATATAGTAAGATTACTAAGGTTACTTAAACTACTCTGTGGATCAAAAGACACATTATTTTTTGCTACTAAAATGGCCAAAATACCCTTGCTAACAAATAGTTGTATTTTATCATTTTAAGTATTTTATTTATCACTATATGAAAATATTGACCCCAAGAATAATATTGCAAGTGAAGTGTCTCCATCCTACAGGTGTAATAATGAAGATACTCCTCTACGTAACACCAACCCTTGAGATAGGAAAATTATACTAACACATTTCTCATTGATATCTACTATCTTTTGATAACTAGTCTAAAAATTCATGACTTCTAATATGTACTCACTTATATCAGAGAGTTACCCAAAAGCATACATACTTAGTCACGTTTCTCATGATCCTAGATTATTTAGATTATCTCGAACAATCACAAGGGGATGATATATTCACAAAGTGAAGTATAAAAACTCTATTGTATAAATCTGTCTTAATTAATTAGAGTCATACACCTAACGTACAAAGTTATTGACCTTGTGATAGGACCTCACTCATTATACATTAGGGTGCACAAGTTCAGTTTCACCAGACTACCAACTCATACTCAAGTCTTAGAGTATTCGTCCATGCAGTAGTAACGATAAATCAATCTTTATTTATTATAATACTTTTATAAAGATTATTATCGCTTGATCCAATTCTACGTATTCCAAGTACACTTACACTATTTGCGCTGCTCACTAGTTAAAGGTAAAACATTCCCCATTTAGAAATCATACTGTAATGATCTAAATCTTGATAAAGTGTCCAACTTCATTAATCGATCAAAAATAATTTTGCTTTTATATGTTAGAAATCCATAATCTACACCTTACTGTGAAAGTACGACTCAATCACATAGATTACTTACTAACACACATTTAAAGATTTAATATGTAAATATATATAAACAAACAACTATTAATGAATAAAGTATTTTATTAATTTCCAAAATACAGAGATATATAGTATATTTTGGACATACTTTCCAACACGGTTCTCTTAAAGAAGCATCCAGCGCCAGATGCCATACATGGGCCAGTGCCAGTTATCATCTAGACAACTCTATTTTCTTGACATTTTCTTAATGTTTTGTAACCTAAATCTTGTTCTTGAACTCCAATATTATCTTTAGTGTTTCCTTGATCTTCTAAAGGGTTTTGGAGTTAAGTTGGTTCCTCCTTGAAGCTTTCTTGGATTGCATTCCTTCTTCATCTCTCTTGATATCCAATCCTTGGCCATGTGGATCCTTGACCTTCCACAAGGATTATTGTCTTCTAGTACTCCATTTGGCATTTCCTTTGGCATCTATTTCTTTACACATGCTTTGGTCCTTGGCTTGTTGAATTTGTTGTTTTGAAAACTCCCTTAAATCCTCTTAAATGTTGATCTTACCTAATGAGCCATGAAGTGTGATTTTGTCATTCTTCCCTTGAAAATGGCCTTCATGCCTAAATTGATTCATATCAGCTGGGCAAGAGATGGCTTACTCTATGCAAATGAATGAATGGCCTACAATATGCTTGTGAATGGCACAAGATAATAACTCTCGATAAGGGAGAACCAGGTTCCATATCAAGTCGGTCACCCAAGTGGAAAGCGAATATAGGGAAAGTTGTCACAATGTCGGAAGAAAACAGAGAACCAAGATGTTCAAGGAAAACCAAGTGTTAAGTACAAGAGCCAGTTCAAGAGTGAGAAGAATAGCCACAAATAGTACAGAAAGTAATAGAGTACCTAGCAAGCTATGACATCGATGAGAATGTCGACCTCTGCAAGTAGGGGAAGTATGTTAGACCCTTAGGTTCGGGGTTGTAGTATGTGAGATGCTACCTGAATCACTCACATGCTAAAGGACCAAGATCAACGAACGAGGCAGTCAAGACCAAATGTGGTTAAATAAGGACGTTAGTGTTAGGACTTTAATTAACAACACCAATAATATGTGTTCGTGTGGAATGCAAGTGTTAGCTATGTGAGTAAATAGCCAAGGGTAGTGGCTAGAAGCTAAGTATGAACCAACTTTAAAGATGATCAAGGGTTTGCACAAGGTAGATGGATTTAGCCAAGTACGCACAGGCTAAATATGTGCACTTGGGCTAGATACACTAGATGGACCAAAGGACTAGAAAGGGGTGCATCATATTGGCCCAAGACTCGGCAAAGGTATCCCATCTCCAAAGAGAGCCTACAATGTGACCGAGTCTTAGTCTTTATAAGGATAAAGTTTCAAAATGCTGAAGTTTTCAAAAAAATATGATCTAATCTAATAAGACCGTAGACTTACACAATAAGCGCGTGGCAACTATGTTTGAGTAAGATTAGTCTCTTAATGATTGTGAGACTTCTCTAGTAGAGTTCTATATAAGTGGCATGTAGAAGTTTTTTGTATCATACAATTGACAAAACACATACTCTAGAGAATCTAGAGAGAGAAAGATAGGTTTAGTGATTGTTGTATTCATCCAAGGGGTGAGAACCCGTGAAGTGTTTGAGATATACAAGAGTATAAAGACTAGGCTTTATAAAAGTTTAGATTAGGCTATGGACATTTAACTGACCAAGAGTTAGCCCTTACAATCTTATATTTTTGTAATTCGTATTCTTGAATGAAAAAGTTCTAGATTAGGCTATGAGTGTTGATAATTAATTATAGCTCTATATTTCCTTACTTGTGCTTTATATTAAATTATATATGAGTTGATATTGAATAACCTAGTTAAAGCGAGTTAGGTCGTTACCAGCACAAGAACTCTTTTATTTCCAATTTGGAATTTAACCTTGTCATAATAGTCCACTTAAGGGTCAAAGATGACAAAGAGTTGTGCATGCATTAGGTAAATGGAATGCAGAAGGATGGTGTAAATGAGTGATCTAATTATTGGATCAGTCCGTATTTGAATAAACTATGCCCTTCTTGAAGTATTACAATGTCTTAGAAGGTAGTAGTGATAAACTCACCTTGATTGCAAGTGCTACAATTTACGAAATTTTTGTTAAATAGGGTTCTTTTTGGTGGAATTTACGATGGTGGGGCGGCGCGGTGGAGAATTCCATTTGTAGCGATGTCGCATTTCCATAATGCGACCTTATTTTATAAGGTCGCATTATGGAAATGCGACAGCAAATGAACCTGCCCCATGCGACCAGTGATTTAAAGCTGAATAAGGTCGCATTATCTAAATGCGACCTAAGTGAGGTCGCATTAACATAATGCGACATGTAGGTTACATTACTTCTCCCTCTTCCGCGCCGCGATTTTCATTTCTGCGTCCACCTCCTCGGTTGTTTCTCTGCGTTCTTCCGCGATCTGCTATCTCCATTTGTGCCGGTGACCTTATTCCGACAGTGAGTTTCCTCTTCAGTGACGGGCATTTCATTTTGGACCATTTTGGTATAATTATTTGTTCTTTCTCCATTTTATTTCTAATGTTCTTTCTCCATTTGATTTCCTCTTCAGCTCACGTTACAAATATTGAGTATTGTAATAGTTATATGTTTTTTTTCCTCTATGATTTAGTGTCTAGGTTGATTTAGTGTCTATGATTTAGTGTCACAGCTCTAAGATGGAAGTGATTAGTGAATGGTATAATTATTTGTTCTTTTTAGCCTAAACTTGTGATATTTTGATTGAGTGAATATTATTAGGGCATTTACTAAGCAATTATGCTGGCACTTTATTGATTGATTCTTATTAAATACTATGTTGATGCTAGCGATGCCAATTTTTTAATATTTTGATTCATTTTTTTTTTTTTTTGCTAAAGATGCCAATATTATTTTGATTGAATATTACTTTGATTGAACATTTTAATTCTTCTAGGGCAATAAGCTTGATTCTTATTGAATATATCATTTGGAAAACAATCATGCTAGAGATGCCAATATTATTTGTTGAAGTTGTACTCCTTTTTAGAGTTACCTTTTGTGTAGTTGTTATCCAAGATTTTAAAGAGAGTTTGGATTAAATTTGTAGTACATATGATACTTTTTAGATGTTGAAAAGTTCGAGAAAAAGTTGAATTCATCTTCTTGAATAAAAAGCTAGTCGAATTGCTAATATATTGAGTGTTGCAAAATAGAATTCTCTAGTATATATCTAATGCTATAGTTTGCTAGTGATTTTGATAGAAATCAAATGCATACTCATTTAACTCTGTTCCTTGAAGTTTTGGGATCATTTGAGTAGTGTGGAAATGTTCAAATGTATGCCCATTGGGTAGCTTGTATATATGGTCAATGTATTATGTTAATTGTTTCAATTTACTCTAAATAGGTAAGATGGATCACATGCATGTGGATATCCACCCCGGCCCTCTTGTAGGTGGTTTATTATCTCTCCAACCCAGTTGCCGTTCTTCATTGGTATGGTCTGGCGATCAGCGTGCCTGTGAGACTTCACTGGTATTTAGACGATACGATTCTGTATTTTGGAAGCACACTCCACTTTCAGGCAGAGTCATGGAGTTAGTGGATAGTATTGGATTTGGGAGAGTTAGATGAGCTGGGCATATACAGGTAGATCATACCCTTATTACTGCATTAGTAGAGCGATGGTGGCAGGAGACTCATACATTTCATTTACCAGTAGGAGAGGCTGCTATTACATTAGAGGATGTAGCACTTTTATGGGGCCTTAGAGTAGATGAGGATCCAGTCGTAGGAGCACCTTTTCACTATTCAAAATCGATTGGATTGATCTTTGTGATATATTACTAGGTATTAGACCACGAGCAGAGCACATTCTGGGGAATAGGATTAGGAAGGCTCCTATTAAGGAGCACTTGCAGATTCCTCTGCCAGATGACGCTACTGATGACGTTATACAACAGCTTGCTCGTTGTCTTATATTCTTGCTGATCGGGGGGTTATTATTTTCTAATAAGTCTGGGAATTTATTACACTTGAGATATCTGCCTATTTAGAGGATTTTGATGCCTATGGCACCTGAGTTAGGGTAGTATAGTCTTAGCATACCTTTATAGATGTTTGTGCCAAACTGCTATTGGCCCAATGGTCTTACTTTAGGTAAGTTTGAATTTGGTCCATTCTTTATTTTAAAAATTCTTGATAACATATGTAATATTTCTAATACCTTTTTGTAAATGCGATATAGCTATGGGCCTGGGAGCATATTCGTGTTGTGCGACCAGAGCGGGGTAGACCCCATAACGAGCTACTACTGCTTGCACCATACAGAGCTCGGTGGGATGTAGGTTTATACCTCTATCGCACGTCTACACATGTTTTGGTGTCGTATCATTCCCAGCTTGCTGCCCTATCCGACGATGATGTGAGTATACATGTTATGTATGCATACTTTATTTGTAACTCCATCTATATGTACGCAAACCTTATATCTATTATGTATGTTGTAATTTATTTGGCAGCCATATCAGCCGGACTTGGTGAGCGCCCTTCCCCCGCACTATTTGGACAGAGCCCATATTTGGAGGTCACGCATAGCGCTTATTATGGGAGGTCGTCAAGCTATACTTTTCGGACCGGGTCATGCGTCAGTTTGGGATGCTGCAGCCTATACCGGTAGACTGCGATACACGGATTGACCTCCATGATATTGATAGACGGAGCAATCCTACATAAGATTATGCCATCTACCATAGGTCGTATATCCAGATATGGACACATCGACTAAAGTACATACAGACTGCTGAGTTAGGTGTCTCGGTTGATGGAGCGTACATGCAGTGGTCTAGGGATCATACCCGTCTTAGGGTCGGGAACCCCATTTCTCGCGATGCATCGCAGTCGGGATATCAGCTTACCGGATCTAGTACAGTTGTATTGGTAAATTCTTATAATTTAATAAGTTATAACATATTGAAATATGTAACTAAATGTTATATGTTTTTTTGCAGGCCGATATCGTGCGACGTGCTATGATTGTGGTAGAGCGACATATTCATGATGTTGACGCGATTTCCCGGAGGGGATTTATAGAGATACGGGATATGTGTGCTCGGGGACTGACAGCGTGTCATCAGCCACACGATAGATACCCTGGCCTAATCGAGTCGGAGGAGCCGACTATTGTGGTGAGTCAGCCAATTGCGAGGCCCCGAGAGCCTATTGATGGCCGTGCACATGCCGGGGTGAGGCGAGGAGACAAAAGGCCCCGAGCGCAACCACATCCTTCACAGGACCATCATCACCAGGATGCTGCTGCTGACCAGGAGGCCGGGGATGGTTTGCCCCTCGAGTTTGGTGCGGATGAGCTGCTAGGGGATGATTCTATGGTGATTCCGGTTCCAGACGACCAAGGTACCGCTGCTGATGATCATGATCGTGTACGCATGGATTCATTGCCTACTAGTGGGCAAGAGGAGCCTGTCACACGTATTGATGACCTGCCTGTTCAGCCATTCAGCGGGATTGTCTGTACTAGGTGCGGACGACGGATTCCAGACCCCCCCAGCAAGATGATCCACAGCCCGCTCATTCTCCCCAGCCAGATCCACAGCCCGATCATTCTCCCCAGCCGGATCTAGTACGGTCCACTCATTCTCCCTAGCATGATAATCTAGAGCCTGCCGAGAGACTCAGGAGGAAGATTAGGCCTCGGAGGCCATGTGTACTGTCTCCACATTAGTGGTTCTTCACTTCTATAGATGTAGTGTAGATGATTTTGTGATGTTTGTATTCTGTGTATTTGGACGGTTTTAGTGTTTGTACTGTGTGTTTTTGAAATATATATGTTTAAATTTTTTTTGTGTTTCGGTTGTGTGGAACTGTTTTGGTGTTTGGACGTTTTTGGTGTTTGATTGGTTCAGGTGTTTGGATTTTGATTAGATGGTTTTAGTGTTTGGATTTTAATTGGGAGTTTGGTTGTTGGATTTTGATTGGGAATTTGGATTTAGGAAATTTGTTTACGTTTTATAGGGAGTTTGGTTGTTGGTTTTCTTGCCACTTATAAAAAAAAAGAAATCCACTAAGGTCGCATTTCCAAAATCATTTTGTTTGCACTTACACTGTCATATCATCTTGTAATTTCAGATTGTACGGATTTGGTAATCATGAATGTTTTGGAACCACCTATTGTGCTATACTTTTTTTGGGATTGTCAAATACAGTACGATTATCGAGGGTCAACATGGTTCGATAGAGCGATTAAAAAAACTTGCATTCTCCGACGTCGGATATCGTACTCGGAACTGGTAGACAAGGTTCGTACATATCTTGGATTGGGAGAGCGAAATGTGATAATCAAGATTACACTGAGACATCCATTTCTTTATGGATCTAATCAATAGTATGCTACAAATGAGTTAAGCGATGACGATGATATGGAGGTTTTATGGATGCTGTCGCATGAATTTAAGTCCCAAAGTATCCAACTACATGTGAGATATTCCGAGGTGACTTCCCAATGCCCGAGTCATTTATGTGATGTATCCCCAGCAACAGGTTCATTCGTGGCAATGTTAAATCAAGTGGTGGTGTTAGGTACTTTGATTCAAGGGCAACACCATTCATTTTCTCAACTCCCTATTGGTATTGCAGGGGATACCTTTAACTACATGCAACCCCAAGCATTTTACCAACAAATGGAAAATACAAGAGTTGTCGTAAACACGTTTGGAACTGAACACATTAGTTCAACTGGTAGTAATACTGGGACAGTTAATGTTGGGCCCACAACTGGAGGCGATGCATGTAACCTGGTCAACCTAGAACATCTCTTGGGTTCTGCAAGCAGTCCAGATCCTAGTACATATCAAGAGGAACGGGTACATCGTAACACCACCACTCCATCACATGGTAGAGTGTCTCGCCCACAAATGTTCACTGCTACAGTGAATGTTGATTCAACAGTGCATACATCTGATGGTGAGGGTTTCACAAGCTCCAAGGGGCCAATGAATTGGAGTGATAGATATGATAGCGAAGAAGATGACATTCCGGCCAACAATCCAAGCATTCCCTTCGAAGATGATGGGGGTGACGTGGTGGGACCTTCCAACACCACATGGGAACATACAAGATTTCCAATATTTGATGACACAGGGTCTGGTGCATGTGCTAATGAATCGCTTCATAGACACTCTATTGATATCACGAGAAGTTGGTCCGACACTGATATCGATTTGCAACTAAACATGAGGTTTCAGAACAAGAAGGAGGTTATATATGCAGTGAGAAAGTGGTCTATTCAAGCAGGACGGGAATTCAAGGTCTTCCAGAGTAAGAAGGACTGTTGGTATGCTAAGTGTAAGCATGCAAATGCTGGCAATCCTTGCTCTTGGCATATTCGTATTATACATAAGAAGACCCATGGATAATGGCAGATAACAGTTTTGAACAATGAACACACATGTGTCATTACAGTTGTGAATAATGTGCATAGAAATATGGATCATCGGTTTATAGCACGTAATGTGACACATTTGGTTTTAAATGACCCTGAATGCCATATGAGCGATGTTATTGTTGAAGTTCAGAAACTATGGAGGACGGGTTGTTCTTATAAGAAAACATGGGAAGCCCAGAAAGTAGCTATGGAACTTGTATACATTGATTAGCCCTCCACTTGAATTGCACTACCAAAATACATGCTTGCCTTGCAGGATTCTAATCCTGGGACCATTGTGAAATGGAGACATCATTGGACTAGTGTAGGTGATTTGAAAGCTTTTGGTTTCCTTTTCTGGGCTTTCAAACCTTCAATTGTTGGCTTCAAATATTGTCGACCAGTGGTATCTATTGATGGAACCCATTTAAGGGGACTTTATCGAGGCAAATTGTTGGTTGCGTCAACTTGGGATGCAAACAATCACCTCTTCCCTCTTGCATTTGCCATCATGGATGATGAGTCATTGGAGAGTTGGAGCTGGTTCTTAAAGCTACTACGTCAACATGTTATTATGGAAAAACATATATGTTTGATTTCAGATAGACATAAAGGTATAATCAATGTTGTACGACATATGAATGAATGGCAAGAACCTTTAGCTGTCCATCGATATTGCCTCGGGCACATTAAGGGAAATTTTCATGCTAAGTTTAAGGACACAAATTTGACAAATTTGATGTATGCTGCGGGTTTGGAGCGTAAAAGGACCAAATGTCAAGCATACTTGGATGAAATTAGGATTCGAAAAGAATATGCATTTAAATATTTGATGGATATAGGTTTAGAAAAATGGACTTTGTCATATGATGAAGGGCATAGATATGGTTTAATGACTACTGGTTTGTCTGAATGCATGAATAGTGTACTGAAGAAAGCAAGATCTCTCCCGCTGAAAGTTTTGGTCGAAACAACATTTCATAAGTTAATTAAGTATTTCAATGAACACAGAGATGAGGCATCTAATTTGAGACACTCTTTGCTATCTGAAATGTGGAAGTTGTATTCTTATTTTGAGGACAAATCGAAAAGGTATGTTGTGACTGAATTTAATGCACAAGCCGACATATATGGGATCAAATCGTCTATCTAATAAGGGGGTAGAAGACCAAATGTTTACAGTGTCAATTTGATGGAGAGATCATGCAGCTGCCAAAAGTGGAGCATATATGGTATACCTTGTTCGCATGGGTTTGCAGCATGTCGTCACAGAGGTTGGAACCCTATTGAATTTGTTTTGGAGTTCTATACCAGCCGGAATTACGAGTTGACATATGAGGGTCAATTTTTCCCTGTGACAAATGAACAATATTAGAGGCCTTCTACTTTTACGCTTGCACCTGTGGAAGAAATGGTGAGAAATGAAGTTCCTGGCCGTCCGTGAATATCAAGAATACCTTGTGATATGGATTATCGAATGCCCAACTCTCCTCCAAGATGCAACAACTGTCATAGGAGTGGACATATTAGGAGAAATTGTAATAATAATACTTTTACTGTTTCGAGAGATTAGGTTACTTCTTCAAATGTTCCTTTGTAATATATTTTATTGTATTTTAAGAATTATTTCTAAATAGTACTTGTGATGTTAGAATTTATATTTTGAAATATTTCCGCACTTTACATATTTTTTTTTTATATATAAAAATCGAATATGTTCAGTCAATAGAGGCTTTAGTTGCGGAAATTTTTAAGTAAGATGACAAGAAGGTTGTATTTAGTGTAGATGATAAAAAAGTGACATTAAGATAATACGACCATATGTCTTTAGACCTTCCGTTGCTTAAGTGCTTAGAACTGAGGGCCATTATGGTCGCATTTCCAAAATAAGGTCGCATTTTCAAAATACGACCTCACTACAAATGGAATTCTCCACCACGTCACCCTACTGTCGTCAAATCCCCCAAAAGAATCCCATTTAACGGAAATTCCGTACAATTTAATTTGATATTTTATATTTACAGAGCAACTCTTATACTTACGCTTAACGGACAACAATGCTAGTCAACAAAGAAGAGAGAAAATCGTCAGTACATAGGAGCCATCTCAACGCAGAATTACTACCCAAATCATTCTTGGACTTCTTTCCTTCACAAAGGCAATTAGATTAACTCAATAAAAGGCAGATCAATAACTTTATTGGACGAAGGCCAAATCGGTACAAACGAAAAAAAAAAAAACTTATTTTTCCATAGGTCAAGGAGATAAAGAACACGTGATTGTAGACCTTTCCGCCTTCAATTTACTATTCATTGGCAAGATGCGGAACCAGTTTCAAAGGATATTTCATAATGCAACCAGCACCAAAGTCCTCAGTAAGATCTATTTCTTCTGGTTTTTTCCCATCTGCAATTTCCCAATCAAAATGATAGAACATTGCAGCTAAGAGAAGCTCAGCATTGGTCACTCCAAACAAGATTCCTGGACACCCTCTCCTTCCTGTACCAAAGGGTATCAACTCAAAGTTGCTTCCGTAGAAATCCATGGGATTACGGATGTATCGCTCTGGATCAAACTTCTCAGGCTCCGGCCAGATTTTGGGATCCATCTGGAGAGCCCAGCAGTTTGTCAACACCCATGCTCCTTTTGGAACAGTGTATCCATCGACCTCGAAGTCTTCTCTGCATTCTCTGGGGACTAAGAGAGGAGCAGCAGGGTGTATTCTTGTAGATTCCTTTACACAAAGGTGCATATATTCTAATTTCTCAACGTCATATCCGGTGACTCTTTTCTTTTCCTTGCAGACTTCTCTGACTTCGTCGTATACCTTCTTCAAGCTTTTGGGATCCCTTAGTATTTCAACCATAGCCCATTCTGTAACATCTGCTACACTTAGAGTTGCAGCTAAGATCAACTCCTGCATGACCATACCAAAATGAATTGACTAGCTTTAAAAAAGGAAGATAAATCATCGATTAGGCATCAATAGAACTACATAATGACTTGAAAAGTGAAAAAAAAGAAGAAAGAAAAAAAGGAATAAAGTTGAACTGTTCTTACAAAAATGATGGCTTTGATGTCTGCGTTTGTGATTCTGAATTTTGCGCCGCTGGGATTGTGCCATTTATGCCTCAAGAGAACGCTGAGCATATCTTCGTCATCCTTGGCCTCTGTCGAGATTTCAGCGGCCTTTTCACGCTCAATGATAATATCCTCAAGAATATCGTCCATTTCCTGTAACAGACCCCTCAATTGGTTCAGTGTTTTGCTGAACCTACAAAACACTCTCATTGAAGGGAACAGATCCTCCAACCTGAGAGGGGTTCCAGAGAGCAATGATGTTCTTTTCACTATCTTGATCATCTTCTCCCTCTCCTTGCATATGCTTCCAAAAATAGTTCTGCAAATTGTGGCATACAAGTAACTGGAAGCTTTCTCGTACAAAACCATGGGTTGTCCGACTTGAGACTTGATTGATTTGACAAAACCATCAAGCTCGTCTTCAAAACAACTGTAAAATGATCGAACTTTTTTGGGACTAAGGAGTTCCAAAGTGTAAATCTGGCGCAGCTTTGTCAAGTAATCGCCGTATTGAGCAAATGTAACCCCCAAACTATTGTAGGTCATTATGCTAGCAACAGTATTCACTGAACGGTCCGCCACTGCTAGACCATGATTGTGCAGGACTATTTTTGCCATTCTTGCATCTGATACGATAATCGCTGAACGTTCACCCATCTTCAAGTGCATGAGAGGTCCATGTTTATCGGACAACTCCTTGAGGGTGCGATGAGGCAATGGTCCCATAAGCTGGTGCAAGTTTCCGATTATGGGTAGCGTCCTAGGACCTGGTGGCAATTTCTTGTGACTTTTGGGCTTTAACAGTTGCTTTACAAGAAAGAAAAGCAAGAAGTAGAGGATGTAGAGAGCTGGTGAGGAGAAAGAGAGCTCCATCCTTTCAGATGAGGGGAAGAAGATGGAGAGTGAAGGATGATTTTCAGACTCCACCCAGGTTTGAGCTCATTATATAGTACCCCTGGGGCTGCTGCGTAGAACAATATTACTTTCATTAATTGTCTATTATTTAAATTTCTTTTTTTTTATTGGTTTGTTGAGATATTAAATTGCATTGATTGCAGTAGTCCATTGTGCCCCAGGGGTTAGTTGGTTTGAGATGGAATTATTGGGGGTCTATTATATTCACGTTTTTTAACTGCACGGCTTGGATTAAATATCCATATTCCAAGTAAAAGACAAAAAAGTTATCAAAAAAGGCTGGCTATCGCATTAGAGCAAAGTTGTACAAATTGTCGCTTCAACCCTGAATTGAACAATATATAATGCTCTCTGCTTAACGGCAGTTTCTTCCCCCTCAATTATTGGCCACTTGTTGGGTCAGGGTATGCATAATGATATGGAAATTTAGTTTCAATTGACTGAATTACTCAACATGGACTGAAAAAACTCATCCCATGGGAGACGGTGTCATTGGTTATCCGGTAAAGAGTGTTGAAGACTAACTTGTTAAATTTTATGTTACTTAAGATTTCTCAGATGATGGAGATAGGTACTCATTTCGACTGAAAACATATGCATGTCCGTTAGGAGGAAAATCTAAAATTTATAAAGAGAAATTATTAAATTAATCTATTTAATTCTCTAAAATATAAAATATAAAAAAATTACAGAACAATAATAATAAGAGTAAATTTTAGAAAAAAAAATCGATGTCTTTTTTAATCTCTAAAATAATATATAATATATAATATATTTATTTGCGATGAAAGAATGGGATAAAGAGGAAAGAATGTGATTATAGAGATAAATCGGTGATTTACTTCGTTTGATTAGAAAAGAATGATAGAAGAGAAATAATTATTTTTCCTCCATATGTATCACTAAAATAGAAAATTCTTAAGCACCGAATATTTTAGGCGATTGTATCATTTACAGATAAAATTATATACAATATTTATTATATAACTGTCGTTGCACATAATACAACTACTTAAAGCATTTGATGCAGGTGCACTGGGTGCACTAAAGAATTTCGCCATTAAAAAAACCTATCTAAATATAGACGAATCAAAAAGTATTTATTATTTACTTTTTTTCTATGTGAACGAAATAATATGGAAGAAAATTATATTTACTCTTTTTAATAGAAGTAAGGTTCCTCTCCCCTTCTCTTTCTTTTTTTTTTTTTTTTAATCAAACATAGCAGCTAAAAAAAAATCTTAATATGACATGTATTATTAGGGTGTACTTGAATTATAATTTTTCTAAGAAGAAATTGTTTGAATTGAAAAAGAAATTGAATTATAAAAAATATATATAACAGTAAAAAAAGAATATGATATTTTATAGGAAGATAGTGATTTCAAAATTGAGAATTATTTAAATTAATTTTTTTTATTGAATAAAAGTTTCCCATTAAATTATTGCCATCCACGTACACCAAGATAATCAAACCTCGTGTCATGAAAACCAAAGAGGCGTAGTACACTGTCTATACCAAATGCAACATCTAAGACCCGTAAGACAACTGGTGAGGGTAAAGCGCAACTTGGTAACAAACAACAGGACAAAATGTGCTATTAATATGCGATCGAAGCTTTTCAAGTATAGCCTATAGGTATATGTTAGTGATGCGAAGAATTATTAAAGCTTTGTTTGGTTGAATTGTTTTATAAAAGTAAAAAAAAAATATAAATGTGAAAATAAATAAAATATTTATTTCGTTTGATTTGATGTAAATATAGAAGAAAAGTAAATTAGGAGGGGAACCTCCACATCAGTATTTCCTCCCTTCTTAATTTGGAGGGATTGAGAGAGAGAAAATAAAATAAGAGTAATAATGATAATATTGACCATATTTTTAATATTAAAAATTTTAATAAAATAGATAATGAGGGATAAAATAGTAAACTAAATTAATTATTCTATCTCTTCCTCTCTCTCCTTCCCTTTCTATTTTCACTCCAACCAAACAAGATAAGAATAAATATATTAACTTCCTCAATAGAAGTAAAATGTGTCACCTCTCTTCTTCTTTCCCCTCCCCTTCTATTCGCGAACCAAAACAAACCTAAGGACTAATCACAGGTATGTAATAAGAGAATTTCACCATCTACAAAGTATGCGCTAAGGTCTTTTGCAATTTTTGGTATTACACAATATCACAGAACTAAGAACGCATTTTCTTCTAACCATATTTAGGTTTAAACGAGATCAAATGTAAATCAAAATGCATTATTACGCTACTGGTCATATGGGTATAATCCCATGTTAAAGTCATCAAACCTGGTGCAAGCAAAATTTAATCAGAAATGTGCTTATTGTTGAATGAAAAGTGTTTAATGTTTATTCTTTTGATTCAAGGAAAGAAACCAAAAATTTACATTTGAGGACAAATAATAGGAATGCGTAGACATCATAAGACAATGTTAGAAATTTTTTACAAAATTTTTCGGGTGCAAAAGTTATTTTTCTTTTTTAATTTAGATTTTTTTTCAACTTCAATTGTGCCTAATTTCTAAAGATATTTTTTTCAAATACATACGCCTGCAAATTTTAGATATTTTTCAATCTTGTTCTGTCATGTTTATTCAAAAAACTTTGGCAATTCTTTGAACTTTACTTCACTTCCAACAGTGCTTTTTACATTATAGGATTGTAGGGAATTTCATCCTTTTCATGTAAGCTTCTATATTCTCAAGAAAAACGCTGGCCAAGGATTTTTTTTTTTTTAAATCTATTCTAATTCAAAATTTTATTTTAATTCAAAAAAATTACTATTATATTTTCTAATTTCGTATCTTAAGAATTTTCATATACTCACAACACATTATATTCTCTCTATTTAATTCTACTTTAGACTTCACACAATTAATAATTTTTATTATATTCAAATAAATTCATCTCAATTCAAACACTGTCCAATTACACCACAAATTTTTATTTCAATAAGTATATTGCTAACTTTTTTTTTTTGCCCACAAAGCTTCATATTCTCTTTTGCTTCAATAATTTTATCTAGCACAATAGCTTAAATTTGTTTGTTCATTGTGAAAAAAAGAGAAGAAATCGCTTCTTCTTTTTTTTTTTTTTTGTTAAATGGAGAATTTATTCATAAAAAAAGAATAAATTACACAAATAGATCGTGAGATCTATGATAACGGAAGAAATTGCTCCTCTTAGTTTCTTATAATGTTGCCTTGGTTAATTATGTAATTCGTTTTAAAGAAGTGAGGTCTTAAAGTCGACAACTTATGTTGTTAGGTCTTGATTCTTCAGTATTAAAATTGAGACCTGCTGAGGAAAAATTGGTTGATTCAATTTTGAAATCTTCATAGTAATCATGACATTGATTTGACGTCTCATCTGATGATCAGAACTTTGTTTAATGCAAGATGACGAGTTTGCAATATCAAATACAAATAATAAGGTTTTATTGTTTGGCATAGAATGAAACATTTTGACTATTGGATTATGTTAATGGTTATTATGGCATTCTTATTCGTTATTAAGCTATTCCATCAATATTCAATAGAAAATATAGGACCAAACACATTTTGGAATGAAATTTTGCTTAGTTAAAAGATTGGAGAAAATAGATCCTAGAGACTGATTAAAACTACAGCCCATCTCACAATCTGACATGAGATTGTGTTTTCAATCCTTCGATAACAGTCTTGCAAGGACCCTCTCACTCAGAGTGAAAGAAAATTGAAAAATAAAAAAGAAACTTCTCAAAGAGCAGCAACCGGAAATGATATAAAACAAAACCATCCAACTGCCAAAAAAAAAAAAGAGTAATACAAAAATTATTTAATCACTAAGAAGTTAGCAATTTAAATTTTTTGTGAAATTCTCTTATCACCAATGATTTACTTTCGAGGAACACCTTGATTTTCGTGGAAGTACCGCAAGTGAGGAACACCAGTCAGTCCCTCCTCCTCTGGACAAGAAGCAAAATTAAATATGATGATTTGTTTTTTATTTATACTTCTATGAAATTTTGTAGATAAGCTCAAATATTAACAATGTGATCTAAGTTTCAGTGAATAATAAAATTATTGATATTTTATAAATAAAAATTTATTTGTATTACATCTATTTTCCCCCTCAAAATAAACTTAAAGCAGTATTTTTTTTTAAAAATAAAATAGCAACTCCAGGCCACCTAAACTCCAGTGTCACGTGCATATATACGATGTACGCTGGTTTTTGAGGACTTTCGGTCGATTTGACCAAAGGGCAAATTTGAGATTGAAATTCGTTTGCCTTGGCAAGATCAACCTGCCATTCCTGAAAGAGAAGAAAAGGCAAACTCTTCTTTGCACATTGTAATATTCTTAGTAGAATTATCTTGAAACTTTGGTCACTTGAGTACAGTGGGATGGAGCGAAAGTAAAGGGGAAAGGAAGTAGTACATTGATTTATGCTAGAGAAGTTACTTGTTTTCACTCCCATCTTATTTGGTTGAATTACACTAGAGAATAAAATAAAAAAATTTCATCATACATAATTTACTATTATATGTATTAGATTTATTATTTTAATTATTAAAAATAGATTTACTAGCACACTACATGAAGATAATAATATATCAGCATTGTACCCATTTTTTGTTGGATAAAAAAAATCAAAATCTATAATTTTGTTACCTCACTAAAGTGAAAGATAATTTTATAAAATTATTAACATTAAATAATGATTATTAGAGATCAATTAATAAGTTTAACTTATTAATTTAATATTTAATAAATTAGGACTTTATCTATTTAATCATTTCACTCTTTCTTTTTCTTAATAACGTTTTTCGTTTAGTATTTTTTATAATATTTTGTAACAACTTATTGAAATTTTTAATTTTAAACTTTTTTTCCTATAATGTTTTCATACTTCGTGCTTCATTAATTTCTTAAATTTTTAAATTTTCTAGATTTTTTTCAAAAAAAATTCAAAAAAAAATTAATTTACAATTTTTACATATATCAAATGCAACCTGTGTAATACACACGTATACACTTAATATGTATTGAATAAAATAACTCGGGAGGCATTTATCATTAGTATTATTATTTTTTATTTTTAATAACATGTTCTTGGTAAAATAAATTATAAAAGATTAAAAAAAAACATTATCAGAGAGAGAGAGAGAAGATTAAAAGATTAAGAGCCTTAAAAATCAATTAAGAAAGAGATGAAAAGATTAAAGAGGGGTTTAGGTAAGATTCGGATCATAAATTCCTTAAAAAAAAGAGAGAGAGATAAAAAATCAATTTTGTTATGAATATCTTAAAATTATTGGAAGCTCCATTAATTAGTGGAGGCTCCACTAATTATGAATTTATGTGAATTATTAGAGAATATTTTTATGGATATCCACCATTTAGTGGAAACGCCACTAATTAAGATTAGTGAAAGATGATGTATGCCATGATGTATTTCACTAATTAGAGCTCTATAAATAGAGCTATTCTCTAAGCTTGTAATACACTATTATTTTATGAAAGAAAGATTAATGAAAGAAAGATTAGAGAAAATTGTGAGAGAAAAGAAAGAGAGAAGTTTGAAGAAATTTTTGTGCAAAAAATAGTTAGAATTGTCTTAGTGTGTAGTGTGTAGATTTTATTCTAACACTACCCAAATTTTATAACACGTTATCAGCACGAGACTCTGCCATTATTAAAGCCAGATGACAGGTACGCATTTATTAATCTCTATGACTAAACTCAAATTTATAGCCCTTGATATTTCTGATAGGTTCTCGATACAAAAATGCATCTAAATATTGAAAAGAAAATTTTGACCACCTGAAGATGGTCGTACTATCAACTGTACGGTATGAATGATTGCACCTGAAGCTGCAAGATTTTAAAACCGTGAACTCCGCAATGTATAAAAAAAATTACATCTCAGTTAAAATTATGCGGAGAAAAAATTATTGATGAAGATATATTAGAGAAGACATTCTCCACTTTTTATGTCTCGAATATTGTCCTGCAACAACAATATTGAGAAAAAGAGTATCCAAAGTATACAGATTTAACATGAGTTATTATTGAGCAATCATGAAGCTAAATGAACTGGCTCAACAGCACTCCCAGAAGTGAATGTTGTTGGCTCCAGCATAGGCCATCGTTCTAGTCGTAGTTGTGGCAGTGACTGTGGTTATGGTCATGGACACACTCGATATTTCCCTTATCACAGAGAAATACTAACCACCTGAAGTGGAACAGAAAAGATAATAAGGGAAAATGATATGTCCAGTAATAAAAAGATATTTTCAGTAATAATACGCATCAAATTATTGAAATATTACATTCGGATGTCAATATACTACATTACTACTAACAGTTTAGAAAAAAAAATCATAAGTCACTTTTATTTCCTTCTTTCATCCCATTGGTGTTCACGTGAACTTGAGGATGCATGCTTGTAGTTACTCTTTTTCAATAGAGCTGATAAATCTCGGGTGAATGTTTGTAGTTGTTCTGTTTCCATGTTTACATTAGAGGAAGACAAACAATTAACAATTATGGATTTCAGCTCCTCTTCTTCGGCATCCTCCTCCTTTTCCTTCCCCTTTGAGCCAGTATCTAGACTAGCAGCAGAATTAGCCGTGAAGTTACTGCGCAATGAGTCTTGGGATTTTATCATACTTAAGTTTTTCATTATATTTGGCCTTGAAGCATGCTTGTTTCCATTTCTGTATTTGGTCCTCTAACTGTGTATCAGGACTTTCTTCCACCAACTGCTTTTCACATTCCAATATCTCAATGGCTTCTTTCAACTTCTTCTCAGCCATATGTCCTCCTTCTTCTTTATTTTGCATCTCCTATAAATCGAAGTGATATAATTGGTTATTTACTTATAAATCTTTCATAGTTTCATATTTGCAAATTATAAGTGTGTGTGAGAGAGAACCTGAACATTTTGGATTAGGGTTTCCAAGCATCAACTTCCTGTGAGGCCATCGACGAATTCCTAACTCCCTACATCTTTTCTTGAGACGGGTTATGCTAATATTCAGTTCTTTGGCCGCGCTTTTGATTGGCAAGTAAAAGTATTGCGAAATGGTTTCTCTTGATAGTGTTTGGGAGTTATTGCCCTTATTCTCTCTCTGCCTCTTAATCCTTTTATTCTCTATAGGAATTTCTTCTGAAATAATATCTTGAACTTCAATATTATGCATGTCATAGGTCCTCACTCCGACTTCATTACCAATACCACTCATTATTTCTCCTAGAAAAAGAAAAACAATATTAGTAAATATAATACCATTCAAAATTCATGTTTGAATATATGATAACCTGGAATCATATTTTGGCTTTGTTTAAAATCCATTAAGGAATAGAAAGGATCATGCACAAGCATATCCTCATTCAGAGGAATAGCATCAAGAGGAACAGCATCAAAAGCAGTCTCTTGCATGGGCAGATCAAATTGGTCCCAAGCAGTATGTTCACTGATTTACATCAAAACAAACCAAAAGATAGTTTAATTTCATTATCAAGCACACTAAAAAAAAAAAAAGAGAAGCCCTTAAAGGTATCTCACCTGAAATTAGGAGGAAGCAGTTGGCTTGGAAAGGACAACATATTAAAATCTTCTGCGTTAGAATTAGGAGGAAGCGGTTGGCTTGGAAAGGAAAATACATCAAAATCTGCTGTAGAAACCAAGTCAAAATTTGACCATGTCTCAAATGAATTACGAGTCTCCATATCTGCTTTGTGGTTTTTGTTTTTTATGTTTACTAATGACTGATGATTGAGATATATATCGATACATATATATATGTATATATATATATATGTATGTATGAGGAAAAAGAAGAGATAGATGGTAGGTAGAGGGTCGGAAGAGAAGAAAAGACAAGAGAGGAAGAGGAAAAGTCGATACCGGGAAGAATGAAAAAAAATGAGATTTTTATAATAAATGTCTTGGCATTTCCTACTTGTCATCATGTTCTTACATTTCCTTTTCTTTTTCATTATTCTCTTATGAAATCATTATTCCCTAAATTAGGGGGAGAATGGAAATAGCATAAGAAAGATCTTGATTGGACAACATCATAAATTATCTTAATCCGCACACAAGCGTGTGTGAACTTGAAGTTCAACAGTATAATGCATTTGTAAAGCATTGCAAATCAAATGCCAGACGCTTTTGTTGACTCCAGAAAAGTAACAAAATAGCATATTCCAGCTATAGATGATCCTATTCAACTTGAAGTTCCAGCAGAACAAAATATTATACCTATAGCTGCTGAGCCAAAAGCACGCCAGAAGCGTGGCCGACCTCTTGGTTTTAAAGATAAAAATCCTCAAAAGAAAAGAGGATTAAATGTTCCAGATGTTCATATTGATGACAAAGAACCAGAAATTGATGAAAGTAATATTGAAATTTCTATCCATTATACCACTTCCGATAAAAGTTAGAATCGGATATAAACTATTATTAATAATATATTTGCATCCAATATATCTCTTGATGTTACACAGGATAATGATGATCCTGAACCAATATCAGTTGATGAATGTCGACATAGAAAAGATTGGCTGCAATGGAAAGATGCGATTCAATCGGAGTTAAATGCACTGACAAAACGTGAAGTCTTCGGACCTGCAGTCCGAACACCAGAAGGTGTAAAACCTATTGGCTACTAATGGATATTTGTGCAAAAACGCAATGAAAATAAATCGTACGATATAAAGCACGGTTAGTAGCCAAAGGTTTTTCACAAAGACCAGATATTGATCATAATGACACTTATTCTCCTGTTGTTGATACTATTACACTCCGATATCTTATCAATTTGGCAGTACATGAAAAGATAGATATGCGCCTATTAGATGTTGTCACTGCTTACTTGTATGGAAATTTAGAAAATGATGTTTACATAAAAATCCTCGAAGGATTTCATATGCCTGAAGTATATAAACATTATCCTCGTGAAAATTACTCCATCAAGTTACAAAAATCATTATATGGCCTGAAGCAATCTGGGCGCATGTGGTTCACACGTCTTAGTGAATATTTATTGAAAGCGAGATTTAAAAATGACCAGGTATGTCCATGTGTTTTTATTAAGAAATTTGGTTCTAAATTTGTGATATTAGCTATATATGTTGATGATATTAATCTTATTGGAACTCCTGAAGAGCTCCAAGAAACAATTGATTATTCGACATCAAGGATGTTCGTAAAATTACACTTTGCCTTGGTTTACAAATTGAACATTTGGCAAATAGAACATTTATTCAACATATACAACAAAAGTTTAAAAAAAATTTGGCATGAACAAAGCACATCCATTAAGTATTCCAATGATCGTTCGGTCATTAGATGTGAATAAAGATCTTTTCCAACCTCAAGAAGAGGATGAAGCTTGGTCCTGAAGTACCATATCTTAGTGCAATTGGTGCATTGATGTATCTTACTAACAATACATGACCTAATATTACATTTGCTGTCAATTTATTAGTAAGATTTAGTTCTTCACCAACACGTCGACATTGGAATGGAATTAAACAAGTCATTCGATATCTCCAAGCAGCTACTTCTTCAAATTATGCTGAAATTACAGCTATTCATGAAGCAAGTAAAGAATGATTCATTATATCCAAGAAAGTTATAGATTATCATATATCAGAGATATTCCAACTCCTCTTTATAAAGAGAATGCAGCTTGCATAGCGCAATTACGAGGAGAATATATTAAAGGAGATCAGACACAACATAGGTCACCAAACTCCAGAAGAAAGGTGAAATTGATGTGCTACAAATTCGGTCATGTGACAACCTCGCAGATATTTTCACGAAAACTTTACCGACTGCAACATTTGAGAAGTTGAGATATAAAATCAGTATGCGTCGGTTTAAAGATTTAAATGAATCATCTTATCATGTGGAGTAATAAACAGACATATAGAATAGTGTACTCTTTTTCTTTCACTAGATTTTTTTTCCCACTGGGTTTTTATCTAATAAGGTTTTAACGAGGTATATTCTTTATGTAATGGATGGACATCCAAGGGGGAGTGTTATGAATATCTTAAAATTATAGGAAGCTCCATTAATTAGTGGAGGCTCCACTAATTATGGATTTATGTAAATTATTAGAGAAGATTTTTATGGATGTCCACCATTTAGTGGAGACACCACTAATTAAGATTAGTGAAAGATGGTGTATTCCATGATGTATTTCACTAATTAGAGCTCTATAAATAGAGCTATTCTCTAAGCTTGTAATACACCATTATTTTGTGAAAGAAAGATTAGTAAAAGAAATATTAGAGAAAATTGTGAAAGAAAAGAAAGAGAGAAGTTTGAAGAAATTTTTGTGCAAAGAATAGTTAGAATTTTCTTAGTGTGTAGTGTGTAGATTTTATTCTAACACTACCCAAATTTTATAACAAATTTCAGAATATTACTAAATTATGTTACTAGTGAATCCCTATATTTATTATAAAGAATTCTAAAAGAGAATATTATTAAGATTTGTAGCCAAAATAGCGATTGGGTATTCAAAAAGAGAGACATCCGGCCAATACCAAAGCTCTTGTGGAGGTTGGAGCAACGTTGCAACTAGAGGAAGGTGAGGACACACTCTGGGGAGGAGCTGGTATAGAGAGAAGGGAGAGAAAAATGAAGTACATAGAGAAGAGAATGAGCAATTTTAGTGACCAAATAACAGTGATTCGGTCATCCTTATTGATAGCTTATTCTCCCTTGGACATTATCTATATATGGATGTATTAATCAATCAATCAGGGTGTTTTTGTTATTATTTTTTTTGTCATATCTTATTATCTTAAAATTGTTGAGTGTGTGTCCAATGGGGATTCGGGGCCGCGCAATTCCTATATGAGAATTGTGCGGCTCTTTTGCGGCCACGATCTACAGATTCAGCATCTTGTGAGCAGAAAGGGGCCATGTCAGAAGATCAAATTAAAGGATAAAACGACGTCGTTTTGCCGCTGCTTTGGCTCAAGCTTGGAGGCGTCCCAAGCCAAGCCGATGAAAAACTAAAGTAAACAGTGTCGATTGGATGTTTGGCATGGTGAGTTGATGTTTGTGCGCCAAACGAGACGAACTCTGCAGAGAAATTTTTTTCCCGTCACGCCATCTCTGTGTATCCCAAAACTATTGAGTTTTTTCCTCTCTGATCACCATCTTCACCGTCAACCTCTTCATTCATCCCTCCTCTCACTGTTACCCATTCTCTTGTTGGCATTACAGTACCTTTCGGGACCGCACAGTCTGCCTTGGTTTCCATCTCCCCTCTATTCATGTGTTCTCTCTCTTTTTTCATCCTCTTGTTATCCCTTACTATCCCAGAAGAGTCAGTAGCAGACGTCCACATTATCATCAACAAAGCTAAAACTGAACGTCTCTCAACACATTTAAGGCTCCCAGTCTCTCGTCTTTTATCTCCACATCCTTTCCGCTCTCCACACATTCCCCTGCTATCACTCCACCACCACTAACCCCCCACCTGGTGCCCCCTCTCATTTCCTTCTGACTTGCCACGCTAGTAAAAACTAGGAAGAGTGCTTGGAGAGACAAGAGATGTCTGTAAACACGGTGGCCGGAGAGATCCCGCAACTGCTCTACTCAAATGGGCAGTTGGCTTCGAGAGACTTGGTGTTTCTTGATTTTCTTGGGTTGTGTAGCCGCCGGAGAGTTGGGATTGCTTCATCTAATCGGCTGACACGTGGTGCTATGTTACGAAAGAATTGGTCTTCGTTGTCTATTAGAGCTGTTCTTGATCTTGAACGCATTGGCACTGGTTCTAAGTCGTTTTCCAATGATATAAAGCCTCAGGTTTGTTGCAATTCTTTCTATTCTTTTAGTTGTTTTTGTTGTTTTTTTTGGTAGTTTTCCAATAGCATTTCTTGAAATACAAAGGTGAAGGAATGTATCTTCTACTTGTCATATTATAGGTTTATGTATTTGTAGTTTTATAATTTGATAATTCAATATGTTGTTTCCAACGCTTACTCTATGCTGTTCTAATGCCATGCTAGAATTTTTTTCATTTTGAATCTGTATTAGTTGCAGTCATCAATTACGACACACTATTTATGGTAGATATCAGTTGACTGTTTTTAGTATGAGAAGCTCCATGTTGACACTTGGCAAACACTATCGTGCTGATTATTCTTGTGATCTTCTTGGCCTAGTCACTTATTTTTTCTGGAAGTTCTTCATATGTGATTTGTTCTCCTAGAAATTTTGTACAAAGATTGTAATTAGATGCCATCTTAAGTGCAAACTATAAAAGTCAGAGTTTATTTAATATGAAGTTCAAACATTCTGAATTTTGATTTTTATGCACAATGCTTATGTGTGTTTGATTTGTTTTCTTTTGTGCAGGTTGCAAACTTGGAAGATATAATATCTGAAAGAGGAGCTTGTGGAGTTGGATTTATTGTGAATTTGGAAAATAAAGCATATCATGCAATTCTTAAAAATGCTCTTACTGCGCTTGGTTGTATAGAACATCGTGGGGGATGTGGGGCAGATAATGATTCCAGTGATGGTTCTGGAGTGATGACATCTATTCCTTGGAACCTTTTTAATGATTGGGTTGCCAAGTCTGGGATTGCTACCTTTGATAAATTATACACTGGTGTTGGAATGATATTTTTCCCCCAAGATGAAGAACTAATGAAAGAAGCAAAAACAGGTAAGTCTCAATACAGCTTTGAATTGAATTATTGGAATGTCAGTTAGTATGAAAAATATCAAGTTTAAGATGAGATTATGGGGAATGTTTCATTGTCTGTAATGGATGTTGCAGAAGCACTCTTGATGTGCTGGTGTGTGATTCATCTGCTTGCACTGAACAGATGTTTTTTTTTCCTTCAAGTAACTAGATTCTCCTTTGGGATGCTTACACATTGATCTTCTTGGAGGACTGGGGCATTTATTGCGGATAATAAAAATTTCAAGCAAAAAGGAAAAAAAAAAGGAGAAAAAGGTACAAGAGAACTATATCTCTGCTATGGTGTATGACGAGTTGAAAAATTTTGGGGTTTAGAAGTGCTTTTCCTTCTTTTGATTGCGGCAAAGATTTTAGCATTGGATCTCAATACATGGTAGTCATTCCACAAGGAGTAGTTAATGACATCCAAAATTGCATAAGATAGTATATGCAGCAGAGATCTAGAGCAAGTTGAATTTACGATCTTATATATATATGTTGTTTTTCCTGTTGATCAATACTGACTGATATATGAATAAGCTGCTCTGCTTGACACTTACTTATGTTATCATTTAGCGAAAACAACAGTAAAGCTTTTCTTGATCTGTCATTTAAATGAGCCTTGATGACTCTAGAACAATCCACCCCCCCCCCCACACACACACGACACACAGAGATAAAAGAAGAAATTTTATTGATGCAGAAAGAAGTACAAGAAAGCACATGAGAATTCCAAACAAAGCGAACTAAAAAATTTTCAGGAGTTGCTTTCCAATACCTTCGTATATCTGTTTAAACTGCTTTACCTTTTACACTTCCCCTGTTGTATTAAATGTTTCATTGTAACAACATTAATCTCCTTACAACAGTTTTGGGATATTTCTCTTCTTTTCTCTGTAACATTGGTCTTTTTCCATTTTTCCTTTTCTGAAATTGAAGTGGAAGTAATGGCCTCAGAAATTCGTAGTTGGAGGAGGTGCAGAACACACGGTTTATTTATATATTTATTTTTTGAGGGTGGGTTTATGGGTTTATCTGTGTCTGTGGAGGGAAAGCTAGATCTTCTGAAGTTATTTTAAAAAATTCTACTTCCCAGTGGGTAAAGGAAAATTTTTAAGAACTTTTTTCTGCAGAGAAACAGTTGTGCTAACCCATCTCCTTTTGTTTCTGCTCTCAATTAGGGGTTGGCATTGGCTTGTTAAACATGTTATGCACTAACTATTGGTCGATCGATTTACTTGTTTGAAAATGCATTATTTACTATTTTAGCTTTAAAAAAAGAATGATTTTCTTTTCTATTTTTTTTTTTGTTAGGGGAGGGAGGGGGGGGGTATTGGACTCCAATAATGACATTTATGCTCAAATCACTGAGGAGATGATGGCTTTGGGTGTACCTTGTCTGCAGAAAGCTTGCTGCTGGCATTTTTGCTTATAACTAAGCATGAGGGTGTTTGATCACAAATTTTGTATAGGTTACTTTGGGTGCAACATCTATATTCTGAATCTTATCGTGTGTATAGATGCTAAAAGGATGTTACATCTTAACTTATTTCTGTCAATGGTTGGTTAAATGATGGGGAGAAGAAGAGGAAAGAAATCTTCTCTATTCTGATTGTGATGTTTATCTTTGCAGCAATTGTAAATATCTTTAAAGAAGAAGGTCTTGAAGTGCTTGGTTGGAGGCCCGTTCCTGTAGATGCTTCTGTTGTTGGTTTTTATGCTAGAAAAACTGCGCCCACTATAGAACATGTCTTCGTTAGGATTGTCAAAGAAGAAAATGTTGATAACATTATGTCATCTTATTGGATGTTGATTTTGGTAGTTTTATTGCTTGAATTTATGTAGAACTTGGTTACCAATTTTGTTTTATAATAATCATTTTATTTGCTATTATTGCCTCTTTAATCTCATAATATTTTTTGCCCGTATGGATTTTAATATTCTCCACCAACAATGTTGTTGTACTTATCATCAATAGCTGACTAGAATAATCATATCTTGTCAATTACTTATCAATTGCTAGAATGTAGGTTTCTACACTACTTTGCCACAGCTTTTGATATTCATGGCTCCCTTTCATTTCATTCAATATTCCACATTGCTACAAGATAAACCCCTTTTGGAGATTTCTATTAGAATTAGATGCCAACTAACTAGACCTCATGAGCTTCCATGTAAAGGGGTGTTTATTGCGCACAAACCAAAAAATCATTAGGAATAATAGCAAGTGTTGTAGAGAAAATATTGATTGCACATAAGAAACATTCTTGTGATCTTTGTTGCATAGTCATTTACTAGGCACGTGGGCATAGATAGTTAATGAGTCAAAAGTGCTCAAAATGTATTCTTCTCCCATATAGATAATGCACTTGTTTGCACAGATATATTCAATAAACTCTGTCACAACAAGTTTCTTGGCTATTGGCACCATCCACAAACACTCAACTGGCTGGACCATCAAGAAGCGACCGGACAGCCCAAGAGGTGCATGTCTTACCGAGGAGGCCACCGGGGACATACTTTATGTTTTTGTAAGTATATATCTAAATGACTTATTATAGTTATTTATCTTTTTGTGAGCTTTATTTAAAATAAAAAAATTGGGTCCTTTTTTTGGGAAGACCTTATGAGGACATTTGACATTTCAGGAGAGACTATATGGATAGACCGCAAGCATCTAACAGCCAAGGTGGCAGAGCTTGGCATGCACGGGTAAGAATTTGGCTACCTTCACACCGTGCTTACCTTTCTTAGGCTTAATTGATAATAGGTTCGTGTTAATGTTCATAGTTTATGTGCCTTTGTGGTTACTAAAAAGATAATGTGGTTCGACAGGCCCGCATAGAAGCCAAAGCTATTTGGCAGGGTATGCGTACTGATCAAAGATGAGAATGGGAAGAGAGGCGAAAGCTGCCTTGGAGCAGTACAGGGAAGCTTCTTTAAGTTCAAGTACTTATAGGAGACCTCGCGCATACCAATTGATACCGTGTGCAATCTTGTGGGACATTAATGAGAGCCAGGGCAAATGAAGAGCAAGAACGGATATGCCACGAGCTGAAGTTGCCTAGCTAGGCTGCTAAGCATTGGAAATGATGGTGGAGACAGACAAGGTGTGGGAGATGCTTGAACATGGAGAACTAACTTATCATCTGGAAATGCTATACCTCTAAGTGGGAGGGAGGCTCCCCTTCATAGTGTGACTGAGGTTTCTGAATCAGACTAAGGTGTTGTAACTGAGGAGCAGCAACATAAACGTTATTGCTTGACATAAGCATCGCATGGCCAATTTTTTTAATTCTACTGAGCCCCTCTATATACTGTATTTTCATGTTGGATGTTTAATGGATATTAAATGAGGATGAACAGTTTTGTTTATCCAAGTATATGTAACATAGTATTGTTGGTGATACATTATTATCTGTGTTTAATGGATGGCATATGGTCTTAATCAAACTTGTGGTGTTTGTGCTTCAAAGTTAATGTATGATTTATAAATGGTGTTTTTAAAGTTTGTCGTGTTTGAGCGGTTAGTTCACGAGATAACTAGTGCAGGTTTGTCTATATTCATGTGGTTGTGAAAGGTTGGGAATATATTGAGGATTGTGGTCATGTGGATATATATGATGTTCATGTATTTGTGGCTGGTGTTCATGTGTTTGCGTGGGTATGTCAGTGTGATTGTGAAAGGTTGGCTATATGGTTTGGTAGGTGTTCATGTAGCTATATAGGATGTTCATATATTTATGGCAAGTATTTATGTGTTTGTGTGGCTGTGTTCATGTGGTTGTGGAAGGTTAGCTATATGGTTGGCAGGTGTTCATGTAGTTATATAGGATGTTCATGTATTTGTGGCTGTTGTTCATGTGTTTGTGTAGCTGTGTTCATGTGGTTGTGAAAGGTTGGCTATATGGTTGGCAGGTGTTCATGTAGTTATATAGGATGTTCATGTATTTGTGGTAGGTATTTATGTGTTTGTGTGGCTGTGTTCATGTGGTTGTGAAAGGTTGGCTATATGGTTGGCAAGTGTTCATGTAGTTATATATGGTTTTTGCTTCTGTATTTGGAAACTTCATTTTATTAGCCAATATGTTACTTTTAATATTTTCTGTTGCTAATCTATTCCAGTTGTTTGACATTTTGTTATTGTGTGATGAAAGTCTATTTTTTCATCATGTGATTAAATATTTTTCATCTTTGTTTGTTTGGACTAGTCGAAGTAATTATATCATAAGGTGTTTTTCAAAATTTTGCACCTCCTCTGTTTGTTAAAGAAAAAAACATACAACATTGCATCTTACTTAAAGATAACCAATCCAACAAGGGAACAAAAGACTTGAGCAGCTAATATCAACATGTAGAAAGTTACTACATGAACATGCCTCGCAAACACAGAAACATATTATACAATCACTTGAACATAATGGCCAGGGATATGTTAACTTCCACTCGTTAACTCTAATCTAACACAAAGGTTGGCATTTCAGCATAAGTACCAGTATACCATAAATATATTTTCTACTGAGACTAGTACCTCTTCAAGACTCGTTCCCTCTGCATGATCATAAATTTCACCATACACTTCGCTCACGATATAGGAGATCTAGTATATTCAAACTGCTTCACAAAATTTAGTTTGCTCCCACAGAGAAAACAAACTTTGCAAAATGTCTGTAATATCGAAAATGTAACAATTAGCATCATATTAAGCCCTGTAACTCCAAACTATCATAAGAATGAACTCCACATACATGGACAAACTACACAAAAACATGACCACTTGAAACAAATACATGAACACGTTGCACAACCACATCAACAGCCGTGGTCTAAGCATGTGGTCAACCTGCGCTAAATACTTCCTAAATATGTCACGCACATATATATGATCAAATTGCACAAATACATGAATATGTTACACAAACACATGAATACAATCCACAAGCATGTCATCCACATAAACCTGTACTAGCTACTACTCTAAGCAAAAGTTGCATTGGAGGTTCTCTAGCGTACCAGTCCAATGCCTCATGTCAATATCGAATGTTTTCTTAAAATCTTTGCCTTGTGAGAGGAGCCAATACAACTCTGTATGGAATACGAAAAAAATCAGTGCCACGATTACATTTCAAAGTGCTACTACTATTATCATATATGACACCTTCAAATGTGTTTATTTGCTTGAAAATCATATTATTATTTGGAATAAGAAGATAGAGGCAAAAGTAATATTAGACAATTTTCATCAATTTGTATTCGCAATAATGCACTCCATTCAGTAGATTAACATAAAAGCTAATGAAAGTAACTCTACAAAATTCACCTAAACTGTAGCAGTTAGTATCCACTTCCATCACTAGGTATACACTTTTTTTGAAGAATACAAATTCTAATTTCTGGGTTGCAGGCTTGAAAATGCCACATTGTTTATCAAGATGTTAAACGATAGCTGCAGCATAGGAGCGGCTCTACTCAAAATTCTTCTTGTAACGGCATCTGCTAAGACACACTTGGAAATCTAAGTTGATGGTATGTCGAGCTTAAATTAGTATCTACAAGCATGATATTCAAAAGCAGAATTACTCATTAATGCTTCTAAAACACAACCACAGAAGTTAAATAAGTGCCTATCAAGCGGCAAACTAGCCTGAAACATGTGAATATATAGAATATAGATTACGATCTCTATTGATTTATACAGGCATTTCTCTAAGCACATTGATCTCCGGATTGTCATCCATAGATATACACATATTTATTCTTTTTTTTTCTAGAAAAACAAAACAAGAAAGAAAACATAAAAAGACTCTTAAAAACTTCAAGAAGTAGCTTCTTTATCAAAAACCCCAAAAAGAGAAAAGGATTTAAGATATCATGATTTGGTACAGATTAAAGTCTTCATTTGATGAGTATCAAAAGTCACACAGAGTACCTATGAGAAAATTGGAACAAAGAGGTGCACTTATCCGCTGTTTACGTACCATATTCTGTTATCTATAGCTGCAAGTCTTTGACTTGGTTCATCAAAAGAGGACCACAAAGACATCAACAATAAATTGTTAAAAATTTGTATCAACTGGAACATGTACATGTATAGGCAAGCGAATACATTGCAGGAAAAACTCTTAATTTAACTTCAAGATAATCAGAGAGAATGTTATAAATAAGTTGATGCTGTGCTATGCTATGCTGTGTTCTGTATACAATCAATACTGCCAAACAAACATGTATTAACAAGTAAAGTAATCACATGAACATGGATATGTACATTATTAACTCATTCTCACAGAGATATGAATACAAATATTAACCTAAAAACCCATATTACATTGAATGCAATTTTTCAGATGCACATACTTAGCTGCCGGAAGACAACTTGGGTGACTGAATATTTTTACGAAGAACCTTAACTGCGGATTTTGAAGGAGAAAAATCCCCTTTAGCATTGCATGCCCATTGCCTCGTTTGTGTATAAGGAGCTCTTCAATTTTGTTAGATTACACTAACCCTATCGACACCGTTCGAAATAATCTCAATATTTGAAGGAATGAGAGAAGAAAGAGAATGGAAATATTAACATCTAAGGAAAGTTTTTGTTTTTGTTTGCACAACAAGTGATTTAAGCGAGATTTTTATTTTTTGGTGAACATATACAGTACAACTTGTAGAGGCTTGTGGAAGTTGGCTAACAATGCAAGCCGCGATTTTCGATCTGCTGGAGGCAAAACGACGTCGTTTTGTCCTTTTTTTGGGACTAGTGGCGTGGAAGTTTCTTAACCAGACGATTGCTGGATCTGCAGATCGTGGCCGCAAAAGAGCAGCACAATTCCTGTATAGGAATTGCGCGGCCCCGAATCCGTCCGATGGATGAATAAAGTCCGTCATTGTTAGTGCCTTATACTCTCTCCGTTCCAATTAAACTGATAGTGATTGATTTGGTACGATATTTTATTTAAAAGTAAAAATTAAAATATAATAATATAATATAATATAATAAAAATAAAAAATATATTAATTTTACAATATGTCAAATCTAAATATATAAAAGTAATATATATATAAGATATATTAATTATTTTATAATATATAATTTTTTAAAAAATAATTTAAAATAATAAATAAATCAATTTAATTGAAACAGGTAATTTGTAGCCGCTGCATGCAAGTTTGTTCTATGTCATTTATTACAATAATGTTTTTGTCGGCAGACCCGCATCTGCCATTTGAATTGTGTGAGTACATAAAAAAGAAGTCAGTTAAAACTTTAATAATTAATCAGAGACCGCAAGTACATAAAAAATTATGGCCTTTATGCTATGCTTGTGCTCTCATCATTTCAATGACTTGATTATTATTTTCATCTGTAATTAATATTTTTTAAAAATAAATTTTTTAATTTATTATATTATAAAATAATTAATTTATTTCTATAAATTTAATTTTGACATAAAATATTTAAAAATTTACATATTTTTTATTTTTCTTATATTATATTATAATTTTAACTTTTATATAAAATTTTGTATTAAATCAATTGTTGTTAATTTAGTTAAGACGGAATAAGTAATTTATTTATCATTTTAAATTATTTTTAAAAAATTAATATACATTTTATATATTTTTATATATTTAAATTTGATATAAATATTTCAAAATACACATATTTTTTATTTTTATTATAATATCTTATTATATTATAATTTTTATATTTATATAGAATTTTGTGGCATGTCAAACATTATTAATTTCATTATTGATTTCTTTAGGAGGGAAATAATATTACTCAATATGGGAGAGTACACAGAATTCCTCTGATTAAGTACTTGTGGACATAATTTTTTTTGTTTTACGGATTTTTTTTTTTCCCGGGGGATGACAATCTTTTCTGAAACCATAAAGGACACCAGGAATATTTGTTGAAAGAAACCAAAACAATATCCCAAGTTTTAGGCACATCAGTTACCATTTTTATTTTTCATTCCAGCTAATATAAGGTGGTTTTCTATAACCAGAAAAAGAAAATGCCAATACTTGTGGCACTAAGCAGGATAGAAACAAGAACATGAAGTTAGAGAGTCAAATAATATAGAAAGATATATTAATTGATAATATTATGATTTTTAAAAAAGAATTGAGATGTTAAAATATAAATTTAAAAGTATTTTTTTAAAAAAATTTAATATTTTAAAAACAAATTCACCATTATTGAGCTAAACTAGTAATTCATTTGGTAAACTTTTACTATCCAAGCAAGATGTTTTAGTTGGCTTATATGCGAATCACACATGGATTGGAAGTTATATCTTGTATCTAAGAGTAAGACATCCTAACTGACATTTTGTTAGTATTTGAGATTCAGTAGTCTTGGATGAAGTATCAGAGTATAAGAAATAGTCATTAACAAGTCGATTTTGTATTTTTTTTTTTCCCGCAGCAGCAGTCTAATCCAATGGCTGATTTGTCTCAAGACGATTCCGAATATTCTTCTTTTCTTCATATTGTGAGGAGTGAACAATTTGCTCAATTTTCAGATAATCTGCAAGGCTTGATAAAGGGACATGTTAATTTGTATGAAGAAGATATTCGACTTCTCAAAAATATGAAAATATGAATGCATTTGACTCCATTGTCAGGTTGCCTTTTCAAGTTAAAAATGATGTTCAAATAGGATAAAGGCCTTTTACCGTATTATTTTTCAGATTCGCCTCTATGATCACTTAGGTCTGATTTTGACGTGGAGATTCATAGAAAATTAAGTCAAACTTCAGAGGAAGAAAAACGTCTTGCAAAGCTTCCATTCGGTGTCAATGAACCTCGACCAATTTCAGACTTATATATGAATTTGATACAACAGTTAGATAATTTTTATGATAATATTGAGTTCACTCTAATTCGCTCTCTAAAAAAAAATGAGTCAAGTATTTTATGTTTCTAATCACAATTCGATTACTAGACAAAAATGATTTTGATACTTATATTGTCCTGTGGCTATTGCTTACTCTTTATTTATTAAATAAAATTACACAATTCTTTCAGTAATTTTTTAAAAAAAATAAAAAAAGAATAAAAAATGATTTTGTATTTTTATACTCCTCATTTTTCTTTTTTTAATTAATAAAAGTTGCTACCTATTTGCCCATTTTAAACAGGAAAAGTGGACAATGCATGAGTTTCGCTCACTACTTACTAGGAATCAAAATTTGGGATGTGTTATGAAATTTTGATAGTGTTAGAATAAAATATACACAATAAGAAATTTTTAACTATTCAAGTTTAAAAAATAACTCTATTTTTAGAGCTCTTATTTAGTGGAATACATTATTTTCTACTAATATAAATTAGTAGTGCCTCCACTAAATGGTTGACATCTATATAATTTATAATTAGTAGAGCTTTCACTAATTCAACATATTTACAACACTTCTATTCCTTTTACCATACAATATCTCATTCGGTCTAGAGTACGGAATTAGTGCCAACTCCCTCCAAAATATATATTAATATTGGCCCGAATATAACTATACTTGTACCAAGAACCCACTACTCTAGATGGGTATCAATTAGAATTGTTTCCAATACACATACGCCTTGGCTAAGAACTTTTTGAGTAGTAATTCCTATAAGTAATCATGAGATATTCGCCTTTAATATTAGAAATGGTGAATCTTTTATTGATCATCTCAAATCAAGAATCCACATAGTTCAAACTCTACTAAGTCAAGAATTATCTGACCAGACAAGAGTGAAGATGGAACTGAATCCTATTCCTCAACCTGTCAGTGGGGCAGGCCAGGGACGTAGATTCTTATTCTCCTCTAATCTTCTAATTTTTTTTTTATATTTATACTTATTTATTATATATATATGAATTAATTATTAATATATTTTAAAATTATATTCTTATAATTTAAAATATATTAAATAGTTAAACACTCTCAAAATTTTCTTTAAAAAATATGACAGCATTGAGTTTGAGAAAATAAATTTAAAATGTTATGAATGGATGTTATATTTTATTTTTAAAATAAAACAGAAGAAATATTTGATTATATAAATATAAACTATCTTCATATTTTCTTGTATTACTTTGCAAGCCTTTTTGAGTCTTGAGTGAATGTTAGGGTGTTTATTTATTTTTTGAAATTGTATTCTATTTTCACAATTCGTTGTATTTTATTATTATTAATATTATATTTTGATATATTTTATTTGTTGTTTGGAATTGTGTTTTATATTGTAAGTTTTTAAAATTTATTAAAATTTTCTAGTTTAAGATGTTTTTATCTATTTATTTTTAAGCTTTTAGGTACGATTGTGGATTTTTTTTTCCCCTATTGACCCACTCCCCACATGGGGATGGGCTGGAGGTGGGATGATTTTGTCCCCACATGTGATTGCTGCTCCTCCCCACTGTGAACATGGGTGACAGGCCAAGGTACGAAAAGATATGATCGAAGTGACGATCTCTAGTCTCTGAGTTGTTCCAACTCAGTTACCATCCCTAAGAAAAACAAATCAAACTATTCAGGATTTTCATTTTTTGTACCAACTATATTTTTGTTAATCAATGTAATCTTGCAATTCAATTGTTCAAATAATCAAAGTTGAAGTTCAATATATCAGAAAACATTAAATGAAAATAGGAAAATAAAGACAAAATATCCTAACAAGGAGAAAACCCATGCATTGTACACAATATTACTTAGTATTAATAGAAAAGCATGCCAGCAAGTGTACTGACATATTATATTTTCGACTGACAACACCGAACCCTAAACAATTGATTGCCATCGAACGGCCTCCAACCAGACAGGTAGAGAAATACAGCTCCCCAGAGCGGAAAGGTCCTATGGCCTAGGATTGATAGTATTTGCAAGCCAAGGCAATCTAATGCAAATCACAAAGTTCGATAGGTTTAATAAATATGACCCCAACCCTCCAACCGTCTGGCATAAATTTCGCGGGTATATATATATAAAATATGATACAATAATTATAAGTTTATAAAAATAAATTTACAGTTAAAACAATATTAGTATTTTATTTAAAATTTTACTAATACATATTTATAATTGCATATTCTATATTGTTTAATCTTTAAACCTTTGTGTCTTAGCCATTAAATGGTCATCAAATTGTGTGGCCCTTCTTCCAAAGGAGGGGCTTAAGTTGTAGGTTGAGTGCTTGTTTAGAAAAGCATTGGCATAGCTCAAACAGGCGTTTGAGCTCTAAACCCAATTTTTCAAACTATTTTGTAACCAAAATAATTTAAGTGTTTAATATTTTGAATAGAGGAAAAAAGAAAAGGTAGAATACTTGACAAAAGCTCAGTTCAATCGTTTTTTATTATTATTTAATTACAATAATAAACATTACGTGTTAATTAAAATTATAATTTTATTTATTCATTTTTACTTATTTTTTATTTCTATATTGAAATAACATTAGTATCTTGCTTCTCTTTTTAATAAAACAAAAGTTTTATTTTTCAAACTCAAAATTTTCCTTTTAAATATTTATTAATATGAAAAAAAAATATTATTCAATTATTCTGATTTTAAATATAATAAATGTATAAATATTGATAGAGGTTTGCAAAAAGGTTTAATTAAATTATTGGCTGGAAAAGCTAATCAAAACTATTTTATTTAAACATATATTATGATTATTTTAGGTATTTCATGATTCAAGATTACAGTTAAAATAAAATAACGAAATAAATAAAATTATTATATTTTAATTTAAAATTTTTTTTGTAAGCATAATTTCTAAAACTACGATTTGTATAGTTACTTTGATAACCGCCGCACCAGATTTGCCATGAAATAAAAGATTGCCCGAGCAAAGGGGCCCAAGGGAAGTAGCTGAAGAATTTATTTTAATATTTTATGTCGAAAATGACAACTGGTACGAAAACGACGCATATATGATCGTTCGTATCATTATCACCACAAGGATTGTCTTGAAGATTTAAAGTAAATTTAATTTTACATGAAATGAAGCTAACGTAATTTATCATTTAATAATTTATCGAGTAAATACTTAATTTGTAACTCAAGAAGGAGTCAAACTCTAAGAACTTAAAAAAAGTAAAATAAACTACTTTTGCACTAATTTTCTTTCAAAAGTCGAAAGAAAAAAATTAAATTTATTAAAGTGAGAGTGAAAATTTTATCCTGAAGAAAATGGGTATGAGAGAGAGAGAGAAATTGATGCTAAAACTGAAATTTTAATTAAAAAGAAAATGCATAGCTTTGTTTTGGTCAAACGTATAACTCAATTTCTAATTTAAAAATAGATAAAACTAATTCTTCACTTAAATACTCCTTCTGCCTATAATTAAATATTTACATTTTATTTCAAAATATTCTAAACGCATGTCTATTTTTATTTTTATCTAAATTTTTTTTATTAAACTCCTCTATTTAAAGAGTACAAATTCTACGCAAGAGTCCATCATTAACTTTCCTAATTGATAAAAATAATATAATAAAATTCATTTCTCTTATTTATTTTTTAAAACAAAGCTAGCTTTAATTATATGGCGTTTATAGCCTTGTGGTAGGTAGGGCTTATTCAAATGCTGGCCACAGAAGGTGCCCATGCATCTTTTTACAAGGTTACCCTTTTTTTTTTTTGGGAGTAATCTTCGAATTGTTTCCCTGGAGACATATATATAAAAAATACTAAGGACTCGATAAAATTAAAATTTAGAAATTTGAAATTTAAATATATAAATTTGAAATTTTAAAAAATAAATATTAAATATTAAAATCTAAAATTTGAAATTTAAATTAATTATAATTTATTTTTATATTATATTATATTATAATTTTTATTAAATATAAAAATATAAATATTTAATATATTCAAACTTTACACTTAAATAATTTATATTTCATTTAAAATTTATAAGAGAATCTCAATACGTCTTAATTAGGTGATAATAAAAAATTATTATCAAATATATTTAATTAATTAAATACTATTATTCATTATCAAATACATTTAATAAAATAAATATTTAGTTAATTAATTTTAAGTATTTAATTAAGGACTTGTTAGGTAACTTATTAAATACTTAAAATTAATTAATTAAATATTTATTTCATTAAATATATTTAATAACAAATAATATTAAATATTTAATTAATTAAGTATATTTAATAAAAAATTTTATTATTACTTAGTTGAATAAGACGTATTGAAATTTTATTATAAATTTTAAATAAATTAAAAGTTAAGTCTAAATATATTAAATATTCTTCTAATTATTAATATTTTTTATATTTAATTAAAATTATACTAATAAAATATAATATAAAAATAAATTATAATTAATTTGAACTTTAATATTTCATAATTTAAATATTTAAATTTTAATTTTATGTATAGATAAATTTTTAATCATCACTAGTGGCAGACCATGAGAAAGACAAATCAATCACGCAAATAACCAAGTTCGCAACTGCCGAGAGTTAAATGAAGAAATATTTTCGGGGAAAGAAAAAATTCAAAAGTGAAGAAAGAAACAATAAAGAAGTCATATTTAACTTGGATCGATCCGTTGATGTTTAGGAAATGTTCTTTTTTAGTATTATTTTTTAATTAAAATAACAAATTTCTCCAACGGATATTAATAAAAAAAGGAATTTATTATAATTTATCTCATTAAATTAGAAAAAGTTTTACATAAGTTATAAAAAAATATTAGTGGCCCATTAACCGTTAATCAGTATTAACTAACAGAATTTACTTTTTTAATAAAATATTTATTTTATCCATGTAAATTTTCTTTTTTTATTCATTAGAATTCTAAGTTTAATTATTTTATACTAATTTTACAACTTTTGTTCTACCAATTATTATCCTACTAACTTATTTCGAGTTACATTTTAAATTTTTTGTAATATAATCGGTTGATTTTTATATATATGATTTAGAAAATTAATATTATTTATATGAATATTAATTATATCTATTATACAAAGTTCTATGGGTCATATTTTCAACAATAATTATAATTAAACACATCATTTCATAAAAAATTAATTTTCATATGGTCGTACTAAAAAAATATTGTAATGCCAATTGTTTTTTTTCCCCTCATGATAAAAAAGGAAGAAAGGAAAAGAAAAAAAAAAATGATTAGTATAAGGTTATATTTAAATACATCGTGACTCAAATTATTTCAATTTCTATAATGTTTTTTAAAAAAAAACAAAATGATCTTATTAAGAGTTTTTTAATCAAAATATTATGATTTTTAATTAAAAATAAAAGTACTATAATTTTTATTTTTTTAATTATAGAGACAATTTCACAAATAAATATTATTTATTTGTCATAATGTGAGATCATAAAATTAAGATCTGATAATCAAGATTTTATAATTAGTAGGGACATACTAGATATTTTGTTAAAAAAGTAAATTTCGTTAGTTATTATCGTCATTGATTAACGGTCAGTGATAATCTAATTTTTTTTTATAATTTGTGGTACTAAAGGACTATTACTCTTTAACTTAATGGGAAATAAATTATAATAAATTCTAATAAATAAAAAAAACTTAAAGAGAAAGAAGACAACCTGCCTTTTCTGGTGACAGGAGATCCCTCAAACTTTGATTTTATTCTAGTTCAGGCTATAAGACATACATGTTGGACTTCTGCACCTTTAATTCTTGAAATTTGGGTATAATTTGGTTTGGAGTAAATAAATGTACATATTACTTAGATTGAGGTGAATAAAAATACATGGCGTTGTTATTAGTCAGTGACCATTTTAACTATATTTTGTACGTAAAAATTTATTTGAATTGGATCTACTTCTATTTTATTCTCAAAACTAGAGACGGAGGAGCACTCACTCTCTTGATTTTTTTTAAAAATGTTTTTATCTTAATATTGTTATAAAATTAGGGTAGTGTTAGAATAAAATCTACACACTACACACTAAGAAAATTCTAACTATTCTTTGCACAAGAATTTCTCTTCAAACTTCTCTCTTTCTTTTCCTCACAATTCTTTCTCTAATCTTTCTTTCACTAATCTTTCTTTCACAAAATGATGGTGTATTACAAGCTTAGAGAATAGCTCTATTTATAGAGCTCTAATTAGTGAAATACATCATGGCATACATCATCTTCAACTAATCTCAATTAATGGTGTCTCCACTAAATAGTGGACATCCATAAAAATCTTCTAATAATTCACATAAATCCATAATTAGTGGAGCCTCCACTAATTAATGGAGATTCCAATAATTCATAACAAATATAAATTAATTTTAAATTTTATCCTTCTCACTTGCAAATTTTTTAGATGATATAATTATTTTTTAAAAAAAATTATCCTAACTTAAAATTCTTAATTTTGACCTTGATCCAAACAAAAATTTTGAATCCAACAACATCGTAACATTATTGAGATAATAATATAATAATTTTAAAACGTTAGAATCAAATTTTGTCTTGTCAAGAGAAAATAAATAAAAGATTGAAGACTAAAATGGTCAAAGTTAATCAGCTAGTGGAATTAATAATTGTAATATCTTTATAGTAATGAAAGTGACCAAGCACGGCAAATAATGCACAAATCTTTTCTTCAAACTTGGACAAAGAATAAGGAGACAACACCAAAATTATTTTGAATCATTTTCAATTTCACCTAACCCTTCCGTGAATATAACTGACATGGTTTGATTTTGACAAAAGTATGACGTGGTGGCTATTAGAGATCTCGTCAGAACATTATTCCACTAAAAGAGTCAGTGGGGGCGAGCGCGCACACACATAATGCGGCCAAATTCTCCATCTCTAAGATGTCAAATCACGTGGGTTGACGTACCACGTGAATTCTGCTCTTCTGTCCCCCTCCCACGTCCCGCTGCCCCAAACCGTATTCCTTCGATTTTTAGTTTTGAAATTCATTTTTTTATTTTTTTAAAATTCAATCGAATCCAAATTAAAAAAAAATTAATATTTAATTTTAAATTAAGTTTGAATATCTTCTATATAAATTCATTAATTTAATATAAATTTAAATTCAAATAAATAATATGATACTCTGATTTCATATGAAATTTTGATAATAAATTTGAATGCTATATAAAGATAGATGTAAATATCTATTGTCAACTTGGGATATCTGTTTTGGACTAGCGAGGACGACAGTTAAGTAATTAACTGTAAGTGCTAGTTGGCCCATAATCGTGCTCTCGGATCTGCAGGCATAGGATATGATATTTTGGTATTAAAGCAGGTAATTAGTTATAATATAGGAATTAAATGCTACACCGTGGGTCATGGAAGCCACCTGTAGAATTTCATACCGCATGATTGGTCTTGGGTTTGATCTGTAAGTTTTGACTTAGTAAGAATGACAGCTAAATAGTTGACTACGAGTGTTACCTGACCCATAATAGCACACTTAGATCCGTATGCATTGGTCGTGATAAGTAACAATCGATTAAGAAATGTCAAAAAATAGTTTTATAAGTATGGAACTTTAAAGCTTTGGACATTAGTAACCTATTTATTGTTATGGCCTTTTTAGAGCTTTTGATTGGCAAACTTTATTAACCTTAATGTGTTTTAAAATAAATTTCAAAAAGAGATTTATAAATATGATAGTTGGAGTAATTTTGCCAGATTTCACCGTGAAGGAGGTAGTTGGGATAAAAAAAAATTATGAAAAAGAAAATAGTTATTGGACGAAAAGAAAGAAAAAAAAGTTTTTGATATATTTTAAAACAAATTAAATAATTATTTAATTTAAAGTGACACTTTTACCTCTATCAATAAAACACATGAACGTATTCATTTCTGTCAAATTCTGTCGTTTAAGAAGTGATTGGAACAGAAGTTATAAAAAAATAATTAATTGATGAAAAAGGAAGGACAATATAACGAAAGTTTTAATCACTTTCCCAGCCAAGGACATTATTGTAACCTTATCTGAAAAATGCCTATGGATGTCAAGGGTGGTGGATCCTTCTAGTCTTTGATTAATTTGTTAAGAAGACGTGTTTAGAAAAAATGAGGAAAAGACTTTTTTTTTGGGTATTCTAACAGGTAGTAAAAAGTAAAAGAATAAAAATAACAGGAACAACAATTCTTTCTTTTGTTTTTTAATTATTTCATATTGACGGGTCGTTCTTGGTCCCATTTAAAAGATCTCCTAAATCTCATTCCTTGTCCTTTTTCGTTCTTGAGCATAAAATATTTTTGAGCACGTATTTTCAAAAGATTCCTTTACTATAATTAAACAACAAAATTCGATGGCCAAAAAATTATTTTAAAAAATTTCTACGGTACAAGTTTATAAATTTTAATACAAGCGAAATCCAATCTGCTAAAATTTCGGTTTTTATGAAGCGCATTTATCATTCATCATAACTAGACTTTAACTTAGATCTGTTTGATAATTCAATAAATATTTATTTTATTAAATGTATTTGATAACAGTTAATATTAAGTATTTAATTAATTAAATATATTTGATAATAAATTATTATTATTTAATTGATTAAGATGTATTTAAATTTTGTTATAAATTTTAAGTAAATCGAAAGTAATTTAAGTTTGAAGTATAAATATGTTAAATAGTCATATAATTATTGAAGTAATATTCTTTTATATTTAATCTAATTTGTAATCAAATATAGTGTAAAAATGAATTATAATTAATTCACACTTCAAATTTAGATTTCAAATTTCAGATTCAATTTTTAAACTTCAATTTTCAAAATTAAGTATTTAAATATTTAGATTTCAGTTTTATCGAACGAGATTTTAGTTCTAACTTACTAACATTATGTCTGGTTCACAAATGAGGGGGAGGGAGAAGAAAAGGGAGAGAGTAACTTTTACTTTCATTAGTGAGTATAAATATAATTTACTTCTATTTTATTTAAGGTGAGTTTGGTTCGCGAAGGGAAAGGGGAAAGGGGAGGGGGAGTGGAATATTTTACTTCCATTAGGGGAAGTAAATGCAATTACTTTCATTCTATTTGGTTGGAGCGGAAGGGAAGTAAATATGATTTACCTCTCATTGTTTGTTTGTAAGGTATATAGGGAGGAAATAATTATTGAATTACTATTATACCCCTAAGGCTAATTCATAAAAAATTGCAAAATGGAGTAGAATTGTAATAAAATAAATACCATAGGACAAAAGAGTCTTTTAACTTTCATTTACTTCCCAAACCCTCCAAAATAGAGAGGAAGAAAAATTTGAGGTGGAAGGGATTCAATTTCCTTTCACATATACTTCCCCCCCTCCAATCACTCCAACCAAACTAAGTTAAATACACATTTACTTCCTATTTTACTTCCCCACCTCTTTTCCTTCCAACTTTCACTCCAACCAAACTCACCCTTAATTAGAGTAGAAAGTGTATAACAAACATTATCTTAATTTACGTCTTATTCGTTTAAATTTAGATGGATTGTTTTCCTATCGCGGAGAGGGAGCTCTTCTCTTCATAATTTACTCTCTCCATCTTTCATTTCTAACCAAATAATGTAAATCACCCATGTACGTCCAAATTTATATCACCTCTATTTTTTCTCCCTCCTTGCACCTTAATCATACATAGTGTAAATAAATATATTTGTATTTTTAAATATTTGTATATGACGTTACATACATATACATACTTTTAAAATAGTTATTTTTTTATTTAAAACATAATAAGGTAAGATTGTTATGAATATATTGTGAATTATTAGAGATTTAGTGGAAGCTCCACTAATTATAGATTTTTATGGATATCCATCATTTAGTGGAGACACCACTAATTTATATTAGTGAAAAATTATGTATTTCATTAACTAAGAGCTCTATAAATAAAGCTATTCTCTAAACTTGAGATATACCATAATTTTGTGAATGAATTGTGATTGTGAGAGAAAAGAAAGAGAGAAATTTGAAAAAATTCTTGTGCAAAGAATAGTTAGAATTTTCTTAGTGTGTACTGTGTTGATTTTATTCTAACACTACTCAAATTTTATAACACGTTATCAGCGTGAGTCTTTGCCGTTACAAAAGCCAGAAGACTAAAGCACGAGTCTTTACCGTTACACAAGCTAGAAGATAGGTACGCATTTATTGATCCCTATGTCTAATCTTACTAAATTCGAATTTGTAACCCTTGATATTTCTGGAAAAAATTATATGTCATGGGTTCTCGATGCAGAAATGCATCTAAATGTTGAAGGCCTTAATGAAATTATTCAAGAAAATAATAGTGCATCTGCACAACAAAGGCCAAAACTTTGATTTTTATCTGTTGTTATATTGACGAAAATTTGAAAATAGAATATCTTATTGAAAAAGATCCATATGTCCTGTGGGTAAATTTAAAAGAAAGATTTGACCACCTGAAGATGGTTGTACTACCCACTGTGTGGTATGAATATTGCACCTGAGATTGCAAGATTTTAAAATCGTAAATGAATATAGCTCCGCGATGTATACAATTACCTCTCAATTAAAATTATATGGAAAAAAAGTTACTAATGAAGATATGTTGGAAAAAACATTCTCCACCTTTCATGCCTCGAATATTGTCCTGCAGCAACAATATCAAGAAAAATAGTATACAAAATTTACAGATTTAATTACTGTCCTCCCCATTACAGAGAAAACTAATGAGTTATTATTGAGAAATCATGAAGCCAGACCAACTGGCTCAATTGCTGTTGGCTCCAGCAGAAGCCATCATTATAATCGTGGCCGTGGTTATGGTCGTGGACACACTCGATATTTTCCTTATCACATTCATAATAAAGTCGTGAGAAATACTGGCCACCTGAAGTGGAACAGAAAAGATAATAAGGGAAAAGAAAAAGAAATGAAAGAAAAGTATGAGGATGCATGTTATAGATGTGGCATGAAAAGTCATTGGTCACGTAACTGTCGTACGACCAAGCATTTAGTAGAATTATATCAAGCTTAACTGAAAAAGAACAATAAAAATGTTGAAGCTAATTTTTCTCAATATTTAGTGAATGATGCTGAGGATGATGATATTGATCTTGAAGATCTTAATATCAATATTACCCATATGGATGTATCGGATTTTTTTAAACACTCAAACTGTAGGATAAACTATTTAATTGGTGATGGCAATGTCTAGAAGAACTATTGCTTCACCTTGATATGTTTGACTTTTCATTATATTCTAATAATATTTACGTTTGCATATATATATTTTTTGTTCAAATGACTGTTGTTAATGATGATGTATGTATTATTGATAGTGGAATTACATACACCATACTAAAAAATGAGAAATATTTTTTTATTTTAAAATTGGAGAAATAAATATTTATACAATAAACGGTAATACAAATGTGATTGAAGGCTCCGAAAGAGCTAATTTATTGTTGCCTAAAGGAACAATAATTACTATTGATAAGGCACTATTTTTCTCAAAATCTAGAAGAAATTTATTGAGTTTTAAAAATATCCGTAGAAATGGGTATTATGTTGAAACAAATGAGGAAAATGGTATTGAATATCTTTATATTACTCAAATTAATTTGGGTAAGAAATCTGTATTAGAAAAACTGTCATTTTTTTCTACTGGTTTATATTTTGTAAAAATACGTACAATTGAAATTCATCATCTCGTAAACCAGAAGTTTACTAATCCTACTACTTTTAACATTTGGCATGACCAGTTGGGTCATTCGAGATCTACTATGATGAGAAGAATAATTGAGAATACACATGGTCAACCATTGAAAAATAAAAAGATATTGACATTTGAAAAATTCTCATGTGCTGCATGTTCCCTAAGAAAATTAATTGTTAGACCATCACCAATAAAAGTAGGAGTTGAAAGTTCTACATTTCTTGAACGGATTTACGGAGACATTTGTAGACATATTGATCCACCATGTGGACCGTTCAAATATTTTATGGTCTTAATTGATACATCATCCTGATGGTCACATATGTATTTATTATTTACTCGCAACCTGGCGTTTGCGAGATTATTTGCTCAAATAATTAAATTATGAATACAATTTTTAACCATCACATTAAAAATATCCGTTTGGATAATACTGGTGAATTTTCATCACATGCTTTTGATGCGTATTGCATGTTAATTGGGATTAATGTTGAACATCCTGTCTCTCATGTTCATACACAAAATGGTCTTGCAGAATCTTTTATTAAAAGATTACAATTAATTACTAGACCATTATTAATGAAAACAAATCTCCCAACATCTGCTTGGGGACATACTATTTTACATGCTGCAGCACTTGTACGTATAAGGCCAACTAGTTATCATAAATTCTTTCCTTTGCAATTGGCTTTTGGTTCAGAACCAAATATTGCTCATTTAAGATTTTTTGAGTGTGTTGTATATATTTCAATTGCACCAAACCAACTTACAAAGATGGATCCTCAAAGAAGAAAGGGGATACATGTTGGCTATGATTCTCCCTCTATTATCAGGTATGTTGAACCCCTGACAGGAGATGTATTCACAACAAGATTTGCTGATTGTCATTTTGATGAATCATTATTCCCTAAATTAGGGGGAGAATATAAACAGTATAAGAAAGATCTCACTTGGACAACATCATTAAATTATCTTAATCCGTGCACAAGTGCATATGAACTTGAAGTTCAAAAGATAATTCATTTGCAAAGTATTGCAAATCAAATCCTAGACGCTTTTGTTGACTCCAGAAGAGTTACAAAATCGCATATTCCAGCTATAAATACTCCTATTCGAATTGAAGTTCCAGCAGAACAAAATATTGCACCTATATCTACTGAGTTAAAAGCACGCAAAAAACGTGGCCGACCTCTTGGTTCTAAAGATAAAAATCCTCGAAAGAAAAGAGGAGTAAATGATTCAAATGATCATATTGAAGAAAAGAATGATAAAGTGAGGGAACGAGAAACAGAGGGAACATGCTCTGTACGTTAAAAGATTTCGGAGAAATATAAAACCAAGCCTTAAAGGCCATGCGAAAGCATGAAGATCATACCTTTGCGCTCCTTAACCCTTCTAGGTTGAGTAAGAGCGGGCTGAACGACTGGAATCGCCTCGCTTTGTCCACTTGAAGAAGCTTCCGGTTGAACGCCCGCTAGCCTTCTACTCCGCCTTGTTTGCATGAACGCCTTTCCAGCTCTCGGGATATTCCTCAACCTAACCTCTAGTCGGTGAACACTATGGTAAAGAGGAACGGTCTCAATTCTCCTTGGTTCACTCGCTATTGAGTAGCAAAGAACAAGGAGAAAACAAGAGGAAAGATACGTGAGCAAGAGCAGAGAGAGAGACGTTCAGTGAGAGAGCTTCACGTGAGTCTCTTTCTTGTGTTTTGAAGATTAGGGGTAGTTTATTAGTTAGCCAAAAACAGGTCTCTTATTATCTGATAAACATATCCCCGAGATTTCAAAACACCTAGATGTTATCCTGAGAATCAGTTTGGCCTAACCCTAAACTCCTCTTAACCGTATCTGAAAAAAACCCTAAGGTCCAAGCTATTGGGCCAAAAAAATATTTATTATTTCCTTGGACCCAAAAGGCCCAAAATAATAAAAATTAATTATTTATTTCCTGAGCTTATATAAACAACCCAATAAATAATTAAGAAGCCCAAATGAACCATAATAATTAATCTTTAATTATTTATTTCTTGGGCCTATATAAATAACCCAATAAATAATTAAATATTAATTATTTCCCATAGTTTAAGCCCAGGTTAATTTCTTAATTATTTATACTGGACCTAAGCCCTGAATAATTAATTAACTAATTAAACTAGATAATTAATTTCTCTCAACTCCTATTTTAATTAATTTATTTATTTTATTCCAATCCAATCATAAATTAGACTTCCTGAATAAAATAAAATAAAATAAAATAAAATAAAATAAAATAAAATAAAATCTTCTTCATACGAGACCAATTCCTCAACCCAAAAGTAGTTAGGACTTATGGGCTATCCCGAGGATCAAAAAGACACATCGCCTTGGCTGCTAAAATGACCAAAATACCCCTACTATATAAATAATTGTATTTTGCATTTTAAATATTTCCTAATATCACCATAAGGAAATATTGACCCCAAGGACAATGCTGCATTCGCAAAGTCTCCGACCTACAGGTGAAATGACTAAAATACCCCTCTACACATCGCCGTACATTTAGAGAGGAAGAAGTATACTAACACATCTCTAAATGACATCTACCATCCTTAGGTTTCTAGTCCAATGATCCACGACTTCCTGGAGTGTTTCTGCTTTCCAAGGGAGCTACCCTAAAGCAAACATCCAAGTCATGTTTCTCAGGGCCCTGGACATTTTAGACCATTCGGACAACCACAAGGGGCGATATAGTGCAGAAACTATATTGTATAAGTTTGTCTTAACTAACTAGTCACGCATACCCTACATGCAAGTATATTGGCCTTACGATAGAATCTCAACTATAGCAAATCAAAGTATATACTTCCAACTTCGCCAGACCACCAACTCATACTCAAGTCGTAGAGTACTAGTCCACGCTGTAGCGGTAGTAGTCTAGGGTTCTATCATATAGTACTTTTAGAAACCACTACTACAGGTCCTGTCCTACGTATTCGAAATATGCTTATGTCATGAAGTGAGTGGACTACTCACTGGCTAAAAGTAAGCCATTCCCCATTTGGAATTCATAACATAATAACCTAAACATAAGAACAAATGTTTATGTGTTAAATAACCTGTGATCCATACCTTACTGTGAAAGACCACCATTGACATGAATCACTTATTTAAACACAATGGGTCTGTTCCAAACGAAAATCGTGCACAAACAAAGAGTAAATTCACAAATAATTTTTGAAAATAAATTCTTTTATTAAAATATTCGATTCTACATCAGAAACCTAGTCTAAGAGGGCATACAATCCAACAATCTCCCACTTGCACTCTAAGACTAGGTAAGTCCATAGGTGCCCACCCCTATGGCGTCTAAGTATCTCTTGAAGACTTTCTCAGCCAAAGGCTTGGTGAATGGATCTGCTAGATTATTTTCTGAGGCAATATGCTCCACCATGACTTCCCATCTCTGGATGAAATCTCGGATCAGGTGGTACTTCCTCTCGATGTGTTTCCCCTTCTTGTGGTTCCGAGGTTCCTTAGATTGCAATACTGCTCTAGTGTTGTCGCAATACATCACAACTGGCCTGTCCATATGTGGTACGACTCCAAGTTTTGAAAGAAACTTCCGGAGCCAGACTGCTTCCTTGGATGCCTCCGAAGCAGCCACATACTCAGCTTCCATGGTTGAGTCAGCAATACAAGATTGCTTGATACTCCTCCATGAAATTGCTCATCCAGACAAGGTGAAGACATATCCACTAGTGGATTTTCTCTCATCCTTATCCGCTTGGGAAGTCTGAGTCTGTGTATCCTGTAGGAACCAAATCATCAGCCCTGTAAACTAGCATATAATCTCTCGTTCCCTTGAGGTACTTGAGAATATGCTTTACAGCTTGCCAATAAACCTCCCCTGGGTTTGACTGATATCTACTAACTAAGCCTACGGCAAAGTAGATATCTGGCCTAGTACACAGCATGGCGTACATGAGACTTCCCACAGCCGAAGCGTAGGGAATCCTACTCATTCTGTCCTTTTCTTCTTGAGACTTAGGACAGTCATTCGAAGAAAATGACAACCCATGTCTGCAAGGGATTAGAGCTCCCTTGCATGAGTCCATGTTGTACTTGGCTAACATCTTGTCAATGTATGTCGCTTGGGATAACCCTAACATTCTCTGCTTCCTATTTCTAAGAAGTCTAATCCCGAGAATGTAGCTGACTTCTCCCAAGTCCTTCATACTGAATTGACTAGACAGCCAAACCTTTGTAGATGACAATGTCCCTACATCATTCCCAATGAGTAGAATGTCATCCACATACAGAACAAAAAAAACCACATTAATGCCTTCAAGTTTCCTGTACACGCATGGTTCATCTTCATTTTGAATAAAACCATAAGACTTTACAGTCTCATCAAAACGAATGTTCCATGCTCTCGATGCCTGCTTAAGTCCATAAATGGACTTTTTAAGCTTGCAAACCATATGTTCCTGGCCTTCAGCAATGAAGCCTTCCGGTTGAGACATATAGATGTCTTCACTAAGATGGCCATTTAAAAATGCCGTCTTGACATCCATTTGCCATATCTCGTAGTCATAGTGACATGCGATGGCAAGGAGGATGCGAATGGATTTAAGCATGGCTACCAGGGAAAAGGTTTCCTCATAGTCGATTCACTCTTTCTGAGTATACCCTTTCGCCACAAGCCTAACTTTGAAGGTTTCCACCTTCCCATCCGCTCCTCTCTTTCTCTTGTATACCCACTTGCACCCAATGAGTTTTATCCCTTCAGGTGAAGCTACAAGATCCCAAACCTGATTGAGGTACATAGACTCAATCTCGGCTTTCATTGCTTCATGCCACAAATTTGCATCGGCATCAGCAATAGCCTCCTCGTATCTAGTGGGGTCTTGTTCCCGATGGTCGGAGACCAGCTCAAAGGCTTCTCCAGTCCATCTATCCGGAACCCTAGACATTCTCCCACTACGACGAGGCTCCATTTGCACAGGCTCTTGAGGCTGTGCCTCTTCTTGTTCCACAATCGGGTCAGAAGAAGTTAATTCCGTAGATAACTTCTCCTGAAGTTCCAACTTCGTTGAACCTTTAGTGGAAGTACTTTGATCATCTTCCAAGTATCTAGCATTGGTACTGACTAGTACCTTCTGCTCCTTAGGATGATAAAAGTAGCCTCCTTTTGTCCCTTTTGGATACCCAACAAAATAGTATAATTCTGATCTTGGTTCCAACTTGTCTCCCTTGATCAGTACATAAGCTGGACAACCCCAAATCATGAGATGATTCAGACTTGGCTTACGCCCAGTCCACATCTCATAGGGAGTCCTAGGTACTGACTTGGAAGGTACCAAGTTCAGAATATATGCCGCTGTCTCCAGGGCATATCCCCAAAAGGACATTGGAAGAGTAGCATGAGCCATCATGCTTCGGACCATTTCCATCAATATCCTGTTCCTTCTCTCAGCTACTCCGTTCTGCTGGGGTGTTCCCGGCACAGAGAGCTGGGATACTATCCCATGATGTACCATGTAGTCCTTGAATTCACCTAGGAGGTACTCTCCACCACGATCTGATCGTAAGGTTTTGATTAATTTACCTGTCCGACGCTCCACTTCAGCCTTAAACTCTTTGAACTTGTCAAAAGAGTCAGACTTGCGTCTCATCAGGTAAATGTAACCATACCTCGTACAATCATCCGTGAACATGATGAAGTACTCAAAACCTCCCCTAGTTGGTGTAGACAATGGACCACACACATCAGTGTGAACAAGACTCAACACCTCCTTGGCTCTATCCACCTTTGGTGTAAAAGACCTTTTGGTCATTTTTCCCATCAGGCAGGATTCACACTGAGGCCAACTTTCCAATCTCAATGAGCTGAAAAGCCCATTATGGATTAGCCTCTGAATCCTGGTTGAGTTAATATGACCCAACCTTAGATGCCACAGGTATGAATCATTGATATTGGTCTTTCTCTTTCTAGTTAAAGGTTCAGACTGAGCGTTATTTGATTGTTATTAATAGGGTTTAAAAAGAACAGATTTCCATACATGTGCCCAGTACATAAAATTTCTTCATCTCTACTGATAGAAATACCAGAATGGAAAGATACAGAATATCCTTGATTAATAAGTTTTGCAACTGAAATCAAATTCTGACGAAAACCAGGTACATATAAAATGTCTTTTAAAACCACTATCTTATTACAATAAAAAATAAGATCCAGCTCTCCCACTGCAAAGGTCCAGACTTGTGCTCCATTACCCACTCGAAGCCCATGTTCGCCTTTCTTGAGTCTTCTTATCTTCCTAAATCCCTGCAAGGAGTTACAGATATGATCAGTGGCTACTGAATCAACAATCCAAGTGGAAGTTGATCCTACCATTGATATGGACTCTAGATAGTAAACATTACCTGTGGGGTTTTTCTTGGCCTGAAGATCTGGACACTCTTTTTTCCAGTGTCTCTTCTTCCCACACTTGAAGCACTTGCCCTTTGGTTTGTCCTTGGGCTGGTTCTTGGGCTGGGCTGCTGCATTCCCCTTCTTCCTCTTGAACTTTCTGGGTTTAGGCCCAGTTCTTGAAGAAGAAGCCCTAGCAATCATGGCCTTAGACTGCGGCTTCATGACCTTTTCCGCCATCTGGAGCTCCTTCATCAGTTCAATTAATCTCATGTTCAACTTGTTCATGTTATAGTTTAACTTGAACTGAGTGAAGGAGCTCGGTAGAGATTCGAGAACCATGTCCACTTGGCTCTCGGGGTCAATGACAGCCCCTAAGATTTTCGCCTCCTCGAAAGCAGCAATTATCTTGAGCATATGTTCTCGGACTGATGCTCCCTCAGCCATCTTAGTGTTCACAATAGTTCGAAGAGCCTCCTGCCTTGCGGGCCGGCTCTTGTCTGCGAACATCGTAGCCAATGATTGACTAATGTCATATGCAGAAGCCATGTGCTCGTGTTTTGACTGGAGCACATTAGACATGGAAGCTAACATATAGCAACGTGCCATTTCGTCAGCTTTCTTCCATGCCTTTTCAGCCTCTCGCTCTTCAGCGGTGGAACCTTCCCTGATAACAGGGCAGGTCTTGTAAAGGATATACTTATACTCCTCAGCTGTGAGTATTATGTCCAGGTTCCTTTTCCAGTCCACATAGTTTGGACCCGTTAACTTATTCTCCCTGAGAATAACGACCAATGGATTAAAAGAACCTCCCACCATTTCTGAAAATCGAAAATAAAAGAAAGAATTTAGTTTGTGAAAACAAAATAAAATTTGTGCACTGAAAATAATTTGACTCTTAGGAAAAACTGACATAGCTTCTTGGGAAAATTAACAGTTTTCTAAGCTAAGTGTATTAACCACCACAAATTAATTTCTCTTTTAGGTAATGGTTTAGAGAATAACTCCATCGTGGGATGGCCATTTCCTCTCATTTCCTATGGACATACCTCGCACTATAACCTCCAACGTGGGCTGGCCGATCATAGTACGTGCCCCGGGTTATTAATTACATCATTTCATTAGATCTAGATCCTTGTGGTATCCCCATCCTATACGGGTTCACTCCCAGGGTGACGCGAGGGGACCCGCGATCTCTAATGAGGACCGTGATGGAAGCTGTGGGGCCGTTGGAACCCTTCTCCCACTTAGTCTTTTAAAATAAAGGTTTTCTGAAAAATATCCTTTTGAAATTTCTATTAAGTTTTTCTTAACTCAAAAATAAAATATCTAAATCTAATAAAATCTCTATGTCAAGGCTTATATCCTTTGAGAGATTTCCTCCATGGACTAATTTTATTTAAATTAAAACTTAATGATTTAAAAAATTTTCTAATTAAAACTTTCTAAAGACTTTGGTCTCAAGCTTATTTGACAAAATCATTTTTCTAGTCCAAAATAAAACAAAATGGCTCTACATTTTAATTTACAAAAATATCTAAATCCAATATATTTTCTATGTCAAGGATTAAATCCTTTGAGAAAATATTCAAGGATTAATTTTTGTACCAATTAAAATAACCATTTAGTTTTTAAAGAAAAATATTTTTTTCTTGCCAAAACAAAAAGTTCCCAAAGACTTTGGTCTTTGAGAAAAAGCACACATAGGTACATAAAAAAAATAGCATGCTAGAAAACAATAAACGTTTTCATGCTTTTCTATATTTTAAACCTAAGTGCCCAAACAATTAAACACATTAATTAATTAATTAATGATCTTGTTTAATCCTAAAATCCCTTACTAATATTTTTCATGCAAATATATTCCAAGAATATAAAAATTACAAAAATATTAACTTCGCCTGGTATGGGACCCAAAATGAAAAAGGGAAAAAAAATTGCAAGAATTGCTGGAGGTCCACTGCACCGGATGCACAGGATCCGCGCTAGCATGCCTGCGGTCCACCGCACCCTCCGGTGCACCAGCCGCACCAGATCAAACACTGCCCAGCCCGTGGAGCGCCCGCCCGCCCGAGAACCCGCTCCGCCTTCCCGCCCGCGTGTGCGTCCGCATTCGCGCGTTCGGAGCCCCGCTGACCGGCGCGCCAATTGAAGAAATTTGCAATTGCAAATTCGCAGCAATCGGCTCGAATTCACTGGCAATTGGCTCGGCTTCGCGGCTCCGGCAGCACGGCTCCATTCACAGAACAGAAGCGGCTCGGCTCGGCGGCTCGGCTCCAACGCAGCGGCTTATGAACAGTTATCTTCTTCTTCGTTTTTCACCCGCGCGAATTTTTTCTGTAGTTCATCTCTGGTTCAATTTTTTCTTGCCTTCTTTAGCTTCTTTGGACATTTTTACTTATAAAAACTCATCCAAAATTAAACCACAACCGCCTATACCCATTTAAATTGGGTTTACACGATTAAAATACCAAAGCCAAAAAATTACAGAGGGATCCTATGCTTCAACGATGAAGTCACATTAAGCCTATCCCACACCAAAACAGCGAAGGATCACAGGTATAATCATCTTCTCCATTTTTATTAACTACCATGCTCCCTATATTGATAAAAAACCAGTGGCTCTGATACCACATTGAGGGAATGAGAAACAGAGGGAATATGCTCTGTACGTTAAAAAATTTCGGAGAAAAATAAAACCAAGCCTTAAAGGCCATGCGGAAGCGTGAAGATCATACATTTGCGCTCCTTAACCCTTTTAGGTTGAGTAAGAGCGGATTGAACGACTGGAATCGCCTCACTTTGTCCACTTGAAGAAGCTTCCGGTTGAACACCCGCTAGCCTTCTACTCCGCCTTGTTTGCATGAACGCCTAGCTTTCTAACTCTCGGGATATTCTTCAGCATAACCTCTAGTCGGTGAACACTATGGTAAAGAGGAACGGTCTCAATTCTCCTTGGTTAACTCGTTATTGATTAGCAAAGAATAAGGAGAAAACAAGAGGAAAGATACGTGAGCAAGAGCAGAGAGAGAGACGTTCAGTGAGAGAGCTTCACGTGAGTCTCTTTCTTGTGTTTTGAAGATTAGGGTTTTTTTCTACCAGAGAGTAGTTTATTAGTTAGCCAAAAACAGGTTTCTTATTATCTGATAAACATATCCCCGAGATTTCAAAACACCCGGATGTTATCCTGAGAATCAGTTTGGCCTAACCCTAAACTCCTCTTAACCGTATCTGGAAAAAACCCTAAGGTCCAAGCTATTGGGCCAGAAAAATATTTATTATTTCCTTGGACCCAAAAGGCCCAAAATAATAAAAATTAATTATTTATTTCCTAGGCTTATATAAACAACCCAATAAATAATTAAGAAGCCCAAATGAACCATAATAATTAATCTTTAATTATTTATTTCTTGGGCCTATATAAATAACCCAATAAATAATTAAATATTAATTATTTCTCCTAGTTTAAGCCCATGTTAATTTCTTAATTATTCATACTGGACCTAAGCCCTGAATAATTAATTAACCAATTAAACTAGATAATTAATTTCTCTCAACTCCTATTTTAATTAATTTATTTATTTTATTCCAGTCCATAATAAATTAGACTTCCTGATTAAAATAAAATAAAATAAAATAAAATAAAATAAAATAAAATAAAATCCTCTTCATACGAGACCAATTCCTCAACCCAAAAGTAGTTAGGACTTACGGGCTATCTTGAGGACCAAAAAAGACACATCGCCTTGGCTGCTAAAATGACCAAAGTATCCCTGCTATATAAATAGCTGTATTTTGCATTTTAAATATTTCCTAATATCACCATAAGGAAATATTGACCCCAAGGACAATGTTGCATTCGCAAAGTCTCCGACCTACAGGTGAAATGACTAAAATACCCCTCTACACATCGCCGTACATTTAGAGAGGAAGAAGTATACTAACACCCCTCTAAATGATATCTACCATCCTTAGGTTTCTAGTCCAATGATCCACGACTTCCTGGAGTGTTTCTGCTTTCCAAGGGAGCTACCCTAAAGCAAACATCCAAGTCATATTTCCTAGGGCCCTGGACATTTTAGACCATTCGGACAACCACAAGGGGCGATATAGTGCAGAAACTATCTTGTATAAGTTTGTCTTAACTATTAGTCACACATACCCAACATGCAAGTATATTGGCCCTACGATAGAACCTCAACTATAGCAAATCAAAGTATATGCTTCCAGCTTCGCCAGACCACCAACTCATACTCAAGTCGTAGAGTACTAGTTCACGCTGTAGCGGTAGTAGTCTAGGTTTCTATCATATAGTACTTTTAGAAACCACTACTATAGGTCCTGTCCTACGTATTCAAAATACGCTTATGTCATGAAGTGAGTGGACTACTCACTGGCTAAAGGTAAGCCATTCCCCATTTGGAATTCATAACATAATAACCTAAACATGATGAGGTTCCCAGTCTCATCAATAGGTTAAGAACAAATGTTTATGTGTTAAATAACCCGTGATCCATACCTTACTGTGAAAGACCACCATTCACATGGATCACTTATTTAAACACAATGGGTCTGTTCCAAACGAAAATCGTGCACAAACAAAAAGTAAATTCATAAAAAAATTTTGAAAATAAATTCTTTTATTAAAATATTCGATTCTACATCAGAAACCTAGTCTAAGAGGGCATACAATCCAACATAAAGACCAAGAGAAAACTGATGACAAAGAACTAGAAGTTGATGAAAGTAACACTGAAATTTCTATCAATTATACCACTTCCGGTAGAAGTTGGAATCGGATAGAAATAATTATTAATAATATGTTTGCATATAATATATCTCTTTATGTTATACAGGATAATGATGATTCTGAATCAATATCAGTTGATGAATGTCGGCATAGAAAAGATTGGTTACAATGGAAAGATGCGATTCAATTGAAGTTAAATGTACTACACAACGTGAAGTCTTCGGACCTACAGTCCGAACACCAGAAGGTGAAAACCTGTTGGCTAAAAATGGATATTTGTGAGAAAACTCAATGAAAATAATGAAATCATACGATATAAAGCAAGGTTAATAGCCCAAGGTTTTTCACAAAGATCAGGTATTGATTATGATGAAACTTATTCTCTAGCTATTGATGCTATTACACTCCGATATCTTATCAGTTTGGCAGTACATGAAAAGATAGATATGTGCCTATTAGATGTTGTCACTGCTTGCTTATATGGAAATTTAGAAAATGATGTTTATATGAAAATTCTTGAAGGATTTTGCATGCCCGAAGTATATAAACATTATCTTCATGCAAATTACTCCATCAAGTTGTAGTAATCATCATATGGCCTGAAGCAATTTGGGCGCATATGGTTCAATCGTCTTAGTGAATATTTATTGAAAGCGGGATTTAAAAATGACCAGGTATGTCTATGTATTTTTATTAAGAAATCTGATTTTAAATTTGCGATATTAGCTATATATGTTGATGATATTAATCTTATTGGAACTCCTGAAGAGTTCCAAGAAATAATTGATTATTTAAAAAGAGAGTTCAAAATCAAGGATTTTGGTAAAACCAAATTTTGCCTTGGTTTACAAATTGAACATCTAGAAAGTGGAACATTTATTCATCAATCAACATATACAGCAAAAGTTCTAAAAAGATTTTACATGGACAAAGCACATCCATTGAGTATTCCAATGATCGTCCGGTCATTAGATGTGAATATAGATCATTTCTGACCTCAAGAAGATGATGAAGAATTCCTTGGTCCTGAAGTACCATATCTCAGTACAATTAATGCATTGATATATCTTGCTAATAATACACGATCTGATATTACCTTTGCTGTCAATTTATTAGCAAGATTTAGTTCTTCACCAATATGACGACATTGGAATGGAATTAAACAAGTCCTTTGATATCTCGAAGGTACAATTGATCTCGAATTATTTTATTCAAATAAAACCAACCCAACATTGATAGGTTATGCAGATGCTGGTTATTTATCTGATCCACATAAAGCACGTTCTCAAACGGGCTATCTATTTACATGTGAAAATACTACTATATCATGGCGTTCTATGAAACAATCTATAGCAGCTACTTCTTTAAACCATACTGAAATTATAGCCATTCATGAAGCAAGTCGAGAATATGTATGGTTAAGATCAATGATTCATTATATCCGAGAGAGTTGTGGATTATCATCTATCAGAGATATTCTAATTCCTCTTTATGAAGACAATGCAGCTTGCATAGCTCAATTACGAGGAGGATATATTAAAGGAGATCGGACAAAATATATTTCATCAAAATTCTTCTTTACTCATGAACTCCAGAAAAAATATGAAATTGATGTGCTACAAATTCAGTCATGTGACAACCTCGCAGATATTTTCACAAAGACTTTACCGACTGCAACATTTGCGAAGTTGAGATATAAAATTGGTATGCATCGGTTAAAAAATTTAAAGGAATCATCTTATCAGGGGAAGTAATAAACAGACATATCGAATAGTGTACTCTTTTTCCTTCATTAGATTTTTATCTAATAAGGTTTTAACGAGACATATTCTTTATGTAATGGATGGACATCCAAGGAGGAGTGTTATGAATATATTGTGAATTATTAGAGAATTAGTGGAAGTTCCACTAATTATGAATTTTTATGGATATCCATCATTTAGTGGAGATACTACTAATTCATATTAGTGGAAAATTATGTATTCCACTAACTAAGAGCTCTATAAATAGAGCTATTCTCTAAGCTTGAGATATACCATAATTTTGTGAAAGAATTGTGATTGTGAGAGAAAATTGTGAGAGAAAAGAAAGAGAGAAATTTGAAGAAATTCTTGTACAAAGAATAGTTAGAGTTTTCTTAGTGTGTAGTGTGTAGATTTTATTCTAGCATTACCCAAATTTTATAATAAAGATATGATTTTTTAGTAGTTTTTATTTGTGACTCTATATTATTAACTTAAAAACAATTAGATTGTTTAATCTCTTAAATATTTGGACAAAATATGCAAGCCTCTATTGAAGTTTCTTAAATTTTGATTCCTACTATCAAACTTTAAAATATGTGATTTTAACTAGGAATATATGGAATGCTTAAAAAATTGCCATTCCAACAATAAAAGTTCAAGTATAATACTACCCTCATTCCCTTGCTTTCTGCTTCTAACATATTATTCTTCAACTTTAATCTTTTTATCTTCTCTTCAAAATTTTTCATATTATCAATATCAATTTCAAGATCTGACTCCATGCTTCTTATGCGGCTCAATAGATTTGAGATTCCTCTTTCGCACATTTTCGAACCCAACTATAAAAAAAAAAAATCATAAATTTCACTTTTTAATAAACAAAACTTAGACATAAAGATGAAAAAAAAAAGAAAGAAAGAAACCAGATTCAATTCTTGATGGATAGAAAAAAAAAAAGATTTAGTTCTCGATAGAGAAAATTTTCTTGACATTTTTACAAAAAAAGAAAAATAGATCTAAAAGGAGAAGTGAATTAAAAAGAAAAAAAAAAATCTTAAAAGAGAAGTAAGAACTGCACAAGTCGCAATAGTTTTTTTCTGTTATATACAAATGTTACTTTATAAGAATTAAATAGAAACTTGACACCACATCGTGAGAGTTATAAGTAGATGAAAATATCTATAAAATAGATTATGTAGGAGCCATGTAATGAATTTTTGTGAGCACTTAACAGTTTTAATCAAAAGAAGGACTATTTTTTAGGTATTTTAAATGTTCGAAGACTAAAATCACACATTTTAAAATTCGAGAATAAAAATTAAAATTTGTAAAAGTTCAAATGTTAGTGGCATATTTTATCCCAAATATTTTTATAGAATAAGTAATTAATAGATTATATTGATTTATTATAAGTTTTTTAATAGAAAAAAGGAAAAAACCCATTCTGCAAACCATACTTTTGGATTCGTAATCCAATTTTGTATTCGTGCGTGACATCCATCACTTTATGATCATTTTAACAGGAATATATTAGAATATTTTTTAGAATTTAATTGGATGTTGATGAGTGGATTGGAATGAAGATTAATATTTCGATTGTTATTTGAACAATTATATATAAAGGTATGTCTCTTTATTGTTTTTACTGCAAAACCATTTTTTTCATGCTTATTAAAATTTCACACATGTAGTATTAAAGCCGACCTTTAGTTATGTTGTTTAGTGTATAATTACAATATGATCTCGATTGAAGATTTTATTTCTTCATGCTTTTGAGCTTATTAGTTACATATTTTGTCTTATTGGGACATTATGCACTTGTGAAGTGAGCTTGTTTATTTGATAAAATAATTGGACTTATTTTAGGAAATTGGACTTGGGCTTATTTGTCATGTTTGGGGAATTCTGCTCGGCTTCTCGCTTTTATGATAATTGTTTGGGCTATATGAGCCATTTTGGTTTATGCTTTTTATTAGTTTTGACCCTAATTTATTATCCATATTGTCCTATTCCCTATACCAGTTTTAGACCCAACATGTTATTCTTTTATATTGTTTTTTTGTAATTTAGACTCATAAGGATTGAGTTGTAATGCAACTATTGTTTTGTTTTGTCTTTTTTTTTTTTTTGGCCATGTCTTATAAGTTATTTGTTTTATATTAGTTGGGTTACATGGTTCAATTCTTGTTCTATTATCTCAATTATTTTTTCGGCTCAATTGTACTACTTTTTATAATAATAATAATAATAATAATAATAATAATAATAATAATAATAATAATAATAATAATAATAATAATAATAATAATAATAATAATAATAATAATAATAATAATAATAATAATAATGATGATGATGGTTGAATTGTACTACTTTTTACATGGTTCAATTGTACTACTTTTTATAATAATAATATTATTTTTTATTATTGACCTATTTGTTAAAAGACATTTTGGGCCACTTGTGTCCAATTTAGAACTAATCAACATTTTGGACGGATTGATTATATGGTATACTAAATAATATCTTTATTCGTACTTGAAAATTGACTTATTTTGTATTTAATACAATGTTTTCTTCTCTTTTTAAAAGTATTTTCTGGATTATGCTTATACGAAAAAAGTTTTGTCACAATATTGAATACTATATTATAACTATAACAAGTGTTTCAATATGATTTGATATTAATCAATATTTAGATAAATTGGTTATTTTAATTAAAATTTATGAGGTCACTAAAACACTATTTTCACATTAAATATTTAGAACTAGCTATAGCATCTTAAATATTTAACATATAAAATTTTAATCTCATAAGATTTTTAATGATCAAACAATGACATCTATAGGAAAACAAATAATTTTAAAGACATATTTATTTATTGGTATATAAATATAATTTGTCAATAAGTTAGCATTTTTATAGGTTTCTTAGAAAGATATTATTATATTATGTATCTAGAATTAGCCACAATATCATAAGAATTTTAACGTATTTAATAATTGTTTAATCACATAACATTTAGTCTATGTTTGATTGGATTATTTTGTAGAAGTAAATGAAGAGGAAAAGTAAATGTAGAAGTAAATAATGTATTTATCTCGTTAATTTGGTTGGATGTGGATGTGGAGAGAAAATAAATCAGGAGGAGATACTAATCTTTTTCCACATTAGCATTTCCTTCCATCCCAATTTGGAGGGATTCAGAGAGAGAAAATAAAGTAGGAGCAATTAATGCCAACATTGACTTAATTTTTAACATTAAAAATTTTAGCAAAATAGATAATAAGAGATAAAATAATAAACTAAATTAATTATTCTCTCTTCTTCCCTTTCCTTTAACATCTTCTTCCTTCTATACCAGACAAAATAAAAGTAACTACTATTACTTCTCTTAATGGAAGTAAAGGTATCCCTCCCTCTCCCCCTCTGTGAACCAACATAGGCTTAGTGGTTACTAATCACATATATGTTCATCGTACACCTCATTTTATTGTATATACCTTTTTATCAACATAAAGATTAGTTGACATTCATAGGGTAGTACTTAGTAATATATCATAGGCTTAAAAATAACCATATCATCCCAAACATATAAGATATATAAAAGTAAAATTTAACCATATTAGTTGGTTAAGTATTTTTAATCATATAGCGTGCGCGCGCGCACACACATATTAATTTGTCAATATTAAACCTTCTTAAATCTCATTCTAATGAATTATTTATATCATGTACCTAAGAATAACTATATAGTACCTTAAGGATTTGGTATACAAAAGTAAGATTTTAATCACATAAAGTTAAATGTATGAATAATAATACATAGAATATTTGTAACACCCCGTACCAAATAAACATGTCAATTAGAAACATTTAGGGTATCGCCCCATCTATACTCCAAACAAGGGGTCTTTATAACTTGAAAATCCATGCTTAAGTTAAAAAAAAATAGCAATGGAAGAAAATTTTGAACTTTCACAATCTTTTGAAGAGCAAATACAATCTTATTGTAGGGAAAAGAATCCAATTCTCATTGCAATATAAATCCAACCCTTATAGGAAAGTATGAAAGAATTGCAAGATTTACTCCACGGACCTTTTCCATTCTAACTATACCTAATAATAAGAATTAGATATAGAAGGATAAGTCCCTTCACTTGTAGTTCTTTGAGATCTTTTCAAAACATGCATGGATATGGTTACAAAATATGTGACTCAAAGAGTTCCGTATGTGCTAGCGAAACATTCCAAACAAATAAGTTTTATTCTCAAAATAAAAGTTACATATCAATTCAAAAGTTGTATGTAAAATATTCATGAACTAGTGATTTTTAATAAGCCAAAATAGATGCCCCATAATCAAATGAAAGTAGGCATTGGCCTCTGTAAAAGGTTCACATGAGTGTAAAGCCCACCTGCAATGAATTTGTTATTGATGGTACTTTTGTGCTAAAGTCTGAACCCAACACTCAACCTTGCTCTTCCAACTACAAAGCCCAATTCAATGAACATTACCTTTGGTGGTTGAAGGCATTTTTTTACCAAGTTCATAAACCTAACACTCAACTTGTCCTACCGGTTTGGTAGACGTTTTCGCCACAGTCTATCAAAAATTATAAACAAGGTTTTACTTGTGGCAATACGGGGTCTCAACTTCTGTATCTCTCACACACAAAGGTTATAGAGGTTGTTCACAGTTTGGTGTCCTCACCAAACAAACATACAAGGAGATCAACCAACTCACACAGAGCTTAATGGCCAGGGACATTGCTGACTAGGGATGGCTAATTCCAATATTCTATCACCCCATTTAGAGTAAGATGAATACTAAAACTTATAAGGTTATTTGGGGTCATCTATCTCTAATATAAGTAAGTACAATAGTCAAAACCCACATTGAATATTATTTGGGGTCATCTATCTCTAATATAAGTTAGCACAATGGTCAAAGCCCTCATTTAATATTCAATGTCTCCAACAAGATTTAGATACATCATCCAAACTCCAGAACATATTGCATTTATTTTCAAATCTTTGCCAAGTCATGCAAAGTTTTTCTCTCAATTTCTTGCACATGATAGGCAATACATATTGTAAAGGCCGCATTGCGTAACTTGATATATCACATTAGATCATTGCATCAAATGTGTTTTCAATCATGTTCAAGAAGTTAGATGCTTTCGTTCAAAAAAATAAGAACTAATTGAACTCTCAAAAATTCATGTATAAAAATACCATGCAATTCATAAAATATTATGGAATGTTTGAAATCTCACAATCCATTAAGCAAACTGTGTTTCTAGGAAAATGCTTGTCTAAGCATATTAGAAAACTAGTTGTTAAAACATTATTCTGTAAAATAGTGGAACTCACCTGATGTCTTTTATATCCTTGGATTCCATAAGTCTAAATTGGGCTTATAGACATATTTTTCTTGCACATTTAAATTCCTTCCAATAACCTTGACATAATTACATTTATACACAATTTAATACAAGGTTTTTATGAACTACTCAAAGAATTACTGAAACTAGCAGTATATTTCAAAGATTTGAATCTCCTTGTTTCTATGTCGAAATTCTATAAATGAGGACACTATATTTATGTACAGATCCCAAATTTATTTTTAGTGTCAAGAATTAGCCCAAATGGACAATGAATAGGGAAGGTATAAGCCTATAAATTCAGCTCTACAACCATCTCATTATTGCATTGTCCACTTTTGCATAATAAACTATCAAGCCCTAAATCTCATGCCACATACGTCCATATTTAACAAATAATAGTTTTATTCATACCTAAACATCTTGCACATCATGTAAGGTAAAAATTGTATCAATTTGGTTGATCAAACTAAGTGAAAAATGCAAATGAAAAGACTGCGTATGTATGGTTTCAGTTTTGCTTTTCTAATTTCCAATTTATGTTTTAAGAATTATTTCACCATCTTAAATGTTTCAAAATTCACCAATCTGCATGTGAATACTTCCCTTACATAAAAAACATTTAAACCTCAACAAATACATTAAAAAAAAATCATTTTATATCATCAAAATAATAGGTTGTCAATATTTTTTATCTATTCTAACCAGTCTTCAATATGTCTAAAAAGTACTATATAGGGACTCTTTAAAAACTACCATATTCAATGCCGTTCCTTGAGGTATACTGATATTTTAGGGACCATGTTAAGTTAATCTTTCTATTTAAGTATATTTGTCAAATCTAAAGAGAATTACTCACCTAATAAAGCACTACTCTTTCGTGAGTACATATATTCATCTCTTTTTTCATTCCTTATATAATAGTGTAAGTTTTTTTTTCAAAAAAAAAAAAAAAATTATTGTAAGACTTGCATCTTAACTAACGGTTGCATATGATAAGATGGCTAATAATAAATTTAACAAATAAATGCATCAAATCATTCTCCATATGATGAATGGTTATACAGTCCATCATCAGCTAGCCAATAAAGCAAATAATAACTTCTCCATGTCCCATTCGAGAATGGCTTATCTCCATTATCAATAACACTGAAAATTTTCTAATATTTTAATAATATCACAATTTGTCATTTTATAATAATATAGATAGTTATAATAATTTACATCACACTATTTTTTCTCCCCATGAAGAGTATATCTTAATAACTATCTAAAGTTATTTTTTAATCTCAATCGTCGATACAACTATTACATGTGGTGTATTTATATATAAAGATTGGAAGATCTTAGTATTATTAGAATTGGTGAGGAGTTGTATCCTCCCAAAACTAAGAGAAAAAGAAGCAAACAAAAGAAAAAAAAAATGGAGAATGAGATGTTAGATGCAAATGAATTTATATCATCAAAAGAATAGGAAGTCTAAGTTCCTTTACCCATTCTAACATAAGCCTCCATTTTTCTTTTGTTAATATGTAATTAGCTTTCGATTTTGTTCTCCTTCTTTGATCGATGGGATTAATGCACAATTCTAGACAGTTACAATATCTGCGCCTATTATACCTAGTCTTTACGTTGTCCTTCATCTTTCCGTTTACATCCATCACGGTGTTAAACAAATTATCAAATATAATTTTTTCATTGTGCATCACATCTATATTATGTCATATTAAATTTGTTTTTCAATATAGCAAATTTCAAAATATACTGTGTTTTGCCCAGTTATGATATAAATCTCTACTATCTATCTTTGTATGTTTAGATGCAATTTTTGTGATTTTAGGAAGAAGTCATACTATATCCTATATGGATCCCCAATTAGGCATGGTGGAGGTAGTGATTGTTCTACACTTCTATCTGTTTTAAGAGATTTACAATCTCTTTTGAAATGCTGCCAATGGTAAGAATTGTCAATGGCAATTGAATCACAATTATTTACTTCTGGTTGGTAACTGGAATGACTTTGTATGTTCCATGCAATATGGACATGTTAGGATCCCAATGTACTCCACCTGCTTAGCAACTCATGTGTAGGGAAGTCACTAATCGTCCATTGGACTGTTGGGGATGTTGTAACACCCCAACTACCTATGTAACCAAATAGGTTAGGAATGAAGCCTTGTCCTATGGACAAGGTGTCTTTATAACGAAAAATAGGCATAAATCAAAATATTTAAAAGAATTGAACCATGGGTTAAAACAATTCTTGTCCAAGATCTTATACAAAGCTCACTAGCGAAATAATCTAATATTCAAGTTTGCAAAACTAGGTTGAAGAAAACAAAGTTCACAATCTTTTTTCAAAGCAATAAGCTAAACAAGTCTTGCACTGCTAATCAATGTTTTCCCCACTTGCATGGAAATCAAGGTACCATGAAAACTATGAATTTAAAATTGTGGGAGATAAGAAATCTCAGTAAGCTCCGTGCTTGAATCGGGTCAAGAAAAACTTTTCATGATGCATGCTCAAAGTGATGGAGATATTTCTTCACAACATATCCATATCATCAAGCAAGAGAGTCATGCTTTGAACGATAATTTTCACAAACCATCATATCACACTTTCTAAGCCTTTCTGCTTGTGATTTTAGAGAAATCATTTTTCAACATTTCATTTAAGGTAAATGGGGTAGAGGTGACTCCCACCCAAAAATGTAGCATAGTGCTTCTCCATTCTACCGTAGTGAATGGGGTAGAGGTGACTCATACCCTGAAGGTGTAGTACAGTGCTTGTCCATTCTACCGAGTAGGTGTACAGCTAATCGAGTGAGATATTCCTCTATCTCTCACCCAATCCTACCCGATCGCTCCACTTTCGGCCATCAGTTCCTCGTTGAACCCCGTCGCTAGCTGAGAACTGGCTCAACTCTCCTATACTGGTGCCCCAATCAAAAGAAGTTAATCCCTGGAGGTGGCCACTAATTGGGAGACCTTCTCAATCCAATTGAGATAAGTATAGAGGTTTTGCCCTCAGCGAGTACTCAACGTTTCCACAATTCACTTTCATAAAGCTTTCACAATAATTTTCAAAGTTTGCGCATTTTCCATTATCATATTTCGCATAACATACTTAATAAGAGGAGCTAATTGCAAAAATAAGAGTCATGCTATGATTTTTGCAACTTTGTATGCATGAATATGTAAGCACAGGTTTATTTGCTTAATGTAAGAGATAATTCGGCTCCAAAGATGGAATAATGGATTTAGAAAACTCTAAGAATAGAATGTTTCCAAAATAGAAAGCTTCCTTTTATAGAAAGTTTCGAAAAGAAAAAATATACTCAAGGTTTCATGAATATATAGGAATTTTCCTTTTTATAAATAATTTTCATGAATGCATATGTAATGGGACTTACCTTAGTCTACCAAATAAGTTTGTTAACCACAAAAAGTAGGTTCTTGCCCTTGGCAACCTTTCAAGTCTAAGAAAAAGTCATAAAAATAGAACGTCACAACTTAATCCTAAATACCTTAGGAAAACATACTCCTTATTTATATCGTACTTTTAGAATCTTAAGTTCTTTGCCAAAACCCACTAATATACAACAAGCAATGACTTCAAATAAATCAGCATAGAAAGCTTTAGTACATCCCTAAATGTCGGTACACATTAGAATTGCACATAAGGGAAGTATATAAATTAGTATTAGGAAGTTTCCTTAAGATTTCTAAGCTGTTCATCATTTTTAGTAACTTACCCCATCTTTCCTAAGAGAATAATACATATAAAAATATATCAGATTGATCTTAAATTTTGGAGAAATATACTTCAATACATATAGAATAGAGTACAGGTGGACATTCACAAAAATTAGACTTTAATCATGCTCAGAAAAATCTTTTTATTACTGTAGCATTTTGCCCAGAACAAACCAGTGTTAAAGAAAAATTCGTAACTTTTAATCCACACATATGAAAATTCTGAAACTTTTTAGTTAACAACTACACATATAAAGCTACATTTTCTATATTTTGACCTTGTTTAGATTTGGAATGTTTCACACATAATTAGTAGCCTCAAGCTGAGCATATAGTAAAATTGATAAACTATGTTTTTGCTTCCTCTATTTTTTGAAAATTTACTGGGATCAAACCTAGGGTTTTCATGCTTGATTATTAACATGAATAACATCCCGAACATGTCTAGTAACTAATATTTAAAGGCCTTACAATAATAAATTACATTGCTAATTTATTTTGAACCAAAACAAGCAACTAACACATATTTTTAGGAATTCTAGAAAGCATAAAATTTATTCCATACTTCAAGAAATCTACTCCTTAGACTTATTAACTCAAGAACACACAAGTATAGAGTGGATTTAAGTTGGTGACAACAATCCCATTGTTGGTTTTTCATGTTGGAAATATTATCAACAAATCCACAAACAATCAAGCTTTAAATTAAAATGCCAAACACTAAAACCATACAATTGGGCAAGTATACACATCACATAATATAAGGAATAGCAAGTAATGAAATTACTATTTCTAACAAACTAATAGGTATCTCTACTTTACCAATTTAATCTAGAAAGCATTAAGAGAAATAAATCCCAAGAAAATCCAAAAGATACAATATCTCTATCTCTAAGCAATATTCCAGTCTTTCCTCCTTGAGTTCTATTATAACTTCAACTCTTTTCAATCTCCATTAAACAAGAAGAAAATGGGGATAAATAGTAATCTATAAAGGATTTTTTGACAATTTAAGGTACAAATGGTGTATAAAATATGCATATGATGAGCACTCATCACTCTCATATACCTAAACTTTTGCTTGTCCTCAAAAAAATCATAAAGAAAATTAAGTACCACAAGTAAAAAGTATTTTAACAAGAATGGATTTTTGGAAAATTGACTTCCATGGAAAAGATATTCTTTTTCTTTTGAGATAAAAATTCAATTCAAGATTATTCAACCATGCTAAACTAGTGTAAACCCCTGTATTTAAATAGATAAAACTAAGGTCATCGAAGTTGGATCAAACAAATCCATATCTATTCAATTCAGTCTTATTTTATCTCCTGGCTCAAGAATATGACTCAAGTGATTTGTATAAGCTAGGAATAAGTGCTACTTAAGTTCTCTGACTTCCAAAAACTACTGCAACCTGAGTAGTAAACAGAAGATTGGTCTATATACTTGTTTTTGTAGGGTAATGTAATTGCCTAGTAAAGATAAAATAAAGATCTTTCTGTTAGGGATATGTCCTAGAGTCAATTTATACTTATATTATTATCATTATGTTTATATAATAATATGAGGTTTTCTTTTTCATGAATAGTGCATTTTGTTTTGTGGTCATCAAGTACGTGACTTGATAGTAAAGCCCAACAATAAATACAATGACTATTTTAAAACAGTTCCTGATCGATTATTATTATTAGAATAATAATAAATTAAGATTAGTATGTTTGTGACTAGATGGCTATGTTTTATTGGTCATAGATATTTGTGATATTAAGTCAAAACATAAATAAATGTTAGAGAACATTGTATTGGACATGATCCACTGTGAGAGTACTTCAGGGAACACGTCATAAGTACTTTCTAGCCATAATGATATTAAAAGTCCTTCGACCTAAATTCATCATAGTTTCCTACTTGATAAATTCTATATTTTGACGTTGTCTAAAGTTGTCTTTAACCAGATAATAAATTAGACTATTGTTGAATATAGAATAAATCAAGGAGAGGAATATGAGTGATAGTGAAGGAATTTGTCCCTCTCAATTATGGGAGAGATATCCATGGGCCTCTTGATAATTTAGACTGTTAAAATGCATGACCGTGCTCAAATATATTAATCTAAGATATTGATATCATTTGTTTGAATAGTTTACTATGAAATCAAGAAATAATTGATTAAGTTTAATAAGGATGACATGTTATGTGCCTTATGTTTAATCTGGATATCGTGTGACAAAAGGACTAAATATAAAATTGTGGTTTGGTTCAAAAAGATTACTGATCTTCATTTAACCTGGATAATTATAATGTTTTATTAGAAACCGCTTATAACTTGTGGGCCATTTAAATATGGTTTAGGCACACTGCCAGTGTTAAATGAACCTATGGGTCACACAATAAGTGAACTTGTTAGGTTATTTTTCTGGTAACCAAATTCGATGAATCTGGAAATATGTTTAAGTTAATCGAATTTAGAAAATTTACCAGATACAATAAATCTGGAAAGATGTCCACATTCGATGTATCTGGGTGATGTCCAGATTATAAGAATCTGACTCGATAAATTAATTAGTTAAATTATCGAGATAATGACAGAATCTTATCATATCAGTTTTAATTTAATTTGAATTTAAATTAAAATATGATAAGACATTATCAGATTTGGACTCTAAGAGATTCGGAAGGTTTTAAGAAAAACCCTAGCCGTCTTCTCAAAAGTTCGGTTCTGTTAAAAATTTTTCGTGCCTCTATTCACTAGAAAAAAAACTCTCAAACCCTAGTGCTAGCACTTTCGGGGCAACGAGTCAGTTCGCCATGTGTACCTATAGAGGACGTTCGCACATTGCAGCATTTGGTGATCATTCGGGTTACACGTACGACAGTACAGTCAGAATCGAAGCATCACGATTACGCCGAAGAGAGGTAATTCTGTAAACCTAATGTCTTCTTAATTGTTTACTTGGATCCTCAGAAAGGATTCGTGAATGTTTTTCGCGTTTAGGAGTCCACGAATCCTAACACTTTCAACTTTTACATTACCCTCATTAGAGTACAGTAATGCAAATGCCTACTAAAAATATGTAAATAATGATTTTTCAGCTTTTGCATTGCTTTAGTCTAGTAGTTCTTTTTCTCATCCCAATCTACATTTATTTAAACTTAGAATTAGGACTAGCTAGAAGATCATAGAATATAAGTAAGTCAAAGTTTCTTACTTATGCTTCATCACAAGTTTCTTATCAATCCCCAAGAAACATATTGTCACAAAATTTACTAAAACATAGGCAAGGTTAATCTAAATTCTCAAAACTTAGTCTATATTACATCAAATATAATAGTTTACCAAAGAATACCCAAGTCAAAATGACCTAATACCAAATTTTTATGCAAAGGAAAAAAGAGTAGCAATCCCATAAGAATCAAAATATGCAAAAAATAAAAAAAATTTAGCTCAATTTTTAATTTAACAAGAAAACACCACAAGAAATTGATAAAAGCTTGGATAATGAATACTACAAAATTACTCTCCCACACTTAAACTATACATTGTCCTCAATGGCCAAAATATACACAAGAAAGCATATCTAAAGGGACCAAAAAATAGTAAGGAAGAAAGGTTAAATAATACTTCCCAAATAAATGAAGCTTCAATAGCTATTGAAGTAGGAAGAAAAGGGGTTATTCTCAATTTATTATCCTGCAAAATGAAAAATACAGAATAAAAATGCTAAAAGCAAATAAACTAGAGTAAAACGAAGCAAACCAAAAGACTACTAACTGGAAAAACTAAACTAAAATAACTTTTTCCATTCATCATGCTTCTTCATAAGCCCTTTGTAAAGAAAATTCATTCACAATATAAAAAGTAAGGATGATGAATTATTTAGAAATATGGGAGGTTTTTGGGAGAAATAAGGTTTATAAAAATTATTGGTCTCAACAAAATTAAGTACACAAATCGCATTCCCTTGCATCTCTTTAGACACACAGATTAATTCTTCAATGTATGAATGTAAATAATGGCTAAAGAGTGCATCACTAATTAAAGTATCAATCATCCTTTTAATGATATCATTACATTCAGGACTCCCTAACTCCAAACCTAGTAATGTATCTCTTAAAGAATTAGTTAAGAGATACTTACTTTGCAATGAATTGTCTACAATTACCAAGTTACCTCATTTTGAGTGCGATGAAGGGCATAATTGGCTTTATTTCGCTTCATGAGTGGAGAAGTACCTACAAAATCAAGTGAGAAAGAGATATTAGAAAAACATAAATAAGAGTGAAGTCCATCTTTTATCACACTATGCATTGAGTCCTCATGTACTCTATTCTCTTCTTGGGGATTTTTGCATTGTAGATTCTCACACACTTGTTGCATCTTTTTATTCCCTTTGTCCTCATATGGTAGAATCTCTTCTTCTTCACAGGTATGGGCTATTATGTGATCTTCAATCAAATGGCATACTTTTCTTCAATACTCTTCAAATGTGGATTTATGGCTCTCCTGTCTTGCATTTTACCAGTTTTCTATTTTTGTAGCCTATTAGGATATGGTATATGTGATTTATACTTTGGCAGCTTCTTTGTTTTAGAAATTTCATGACTGCATGGCGCCGTGTCCTTCAAGTCCGACGGTGTCGTGTACTCCTTGTATGCCTTAGCTTGTTTTTCTGCAATTTTTTCTGCTATCTTTCTTTGTACAAGGTTTACCAATATGTTGAATGAATAATGTTTTTGCATCTCCTCATTTGTCTTCAATTTTTGTTCACTTTGAGTGCTTCATCTTGCAAGGGATGCATTGATATTGGCAATAAACTTGTTCACTACTTCTTCAAATGAAGGCCTAGATTGTGAAGGTGGAGGTGGAGGGTCATATGGATAGTAGGTTTGGTTGCTCCAACAAGCACTAGAATAACCACACCTCTCCAAACTATACACTGTATCTTGCCCTTGGTCCTCAAGAAGATAAGCTCTAATAGGTTTAGGGTAATAATCAAAGTGTTCTTCCCCATATAACTCATAACTCAAGCCTTGATCTTCCGGGGAAATTATACTCCAATTACTATTCCTCTCACTAAGAGCATACATGCTTCTAATCTTGCTAACCTCACATCCTTATTGTCCTCTTGATTTTGTGCCCATGACCACATACTTCCCCTCAAATTACTAGCCATGATGATGATGGTTTCAAAACAAAACAAACTCAAAACAAAGAAAAAAATTAGTAACAAAGAAAAATTAATCTTAAGACTACAAAGGCTAAAAAAATCACACCAAAGTATAGAAAAGTAAAGAGGCAAACTAAAAAAAAAAAAGAAGAGAATATTCACAAACACAAAATGGCTAATCTAACAAAATTTGAGCATTTCACAATATTGCCAATCCCTAGCAACGGCGCCAAAATTTTTTGTTGGTTTTTGTGTTGGAAATATTATCAACAAATCCACAAACAATCAAGCTTTCAATTAAAATGCCAAACACTAAAATCATAAAATTGGGCAACTACACCGATCGCTTAGTATAGGGAATAATAAGTATCGAATCTATAGGAACTTAGCAATTATCGTTCCTTTACTCAAATCTTGTTGTTTAGCCCATAAAATAAGGAAAGTATGTTAAGAAAAGTCACAAGGGTCCTCCTGAGATAACAATAAGAAGAAAGGCCATGTAAAAAAGAACACCTCTAAACCTATGTCAAGTAAGGAAAGTACCCTTAAACATATAAATTTCCAATTCAAGCACCAGAAGGATTTCAAATGTGAATCTTCTACTCTCTCTTGTAATAAAATTCCTATTCCTAGCAAACTAATAGGTATATTTACCTGACCAATTTAATCTAGAAAGCATTAAGAGCAATAAATCCCAAGAAAATTCGAAAAATATAATATCTCAATCTCTAGGCAATATCATAAACCCTTTGGTTACAAAGTTCAAATATCTCAAATCCATTCTGAAGTTGATCAAGGAAAAGTAAACATCGAATCAATATATTAGGTGTTTAACTCCTTACCCCATTCCTCGAATTCATTAGAAGCAAATCAATCAATTGACAAAATCAATCAATCCCCAATAATAAATTCAACACAATAAAGCCAAAGTAATCAAATACAAGGATTGAAAATTCAACAAACCTAGAAATAAAATCAATAAAAGACCACAAACTTAGGGCTCATCCTTCAAATATAACTAAAACATATACATTCAAGATTGCCAAAAATAGATTACAAGAAAGAGAAAAGAAAGTACTCGTAGACAAGTTTGCTTCCTTCTTCTTCCTTAAGATCCTCTTGAGTAACTCCTCTATTCTTCTCCTTTAATTCCTCTTAATCTTTCTTCTCTTGGTGTTTCTTAAGCTCTCTAGGTGGTCTCTGTTGTTTTCGACTGCCAAAAACGGATTCTTAGGGCTAGAAGCCTAGTGTTTATAGATGCCTAATGAAAAACCCCAGAAATCATTGAACAGAGGGTCTTTTGTGATGTTACACGATGCTGTGGGAGATGACCTAAATGGTGCTGTGCATGCTCTGATGAACTATACCCAAATTGAAATGACATTGCGAGTCTTGAATTATTTATGCACTGGAAACATGCACGACACTATGGAAGATAAGATGAAAGGCACAGTACAGCCCCATATGTTCTGGCATTTTTTGAATCTTGATGGTGCATGATAGCGTATAAAACGATATACATGGCACTGTAGCTCTTCACCTTGGTTCTTTCCAATCTTTCCACCTTGAATTTTGTTCTAACTTCAACTCTTTTCAATCTCTATTAAACAAGAAGAAAATGGGGATAAACAATAATCTATAAAGGATTTCTTGACAATTTAAGGTACAAATGATGTATAAAATATGCATATGATAAGCACTCATCAAATCCTAACACAAAACACATCAAGATCATTCAAGAACATATCAAAGAAATCATCTTTTCCTTAGAAAAATTCTATATTTTTATAAATACAACAATTCAAGAGAAAAAGTATTTTCTTATGTAAAAATCCTTTGAAAGAAGGTTTCTTTTCCAATATCACAAAAGTATAGGTGATAAACATGAATTTTAAACCAAAAAGTACATGCTAAGAATTCTTGAAACCTTAAACCCTAATCTTCCTCTAAGGTTGTGGCACTAGAGGAATTGAAGAAAAGAAAAGCTCTAGATCATTACCTCTTGTTACTCCTATTTCAAACAACCTTAGTTAGGCAAGATCGTGTCTTCAAGCTTCTACTTCTCCCAAGAACCTCAAGCAATTGATCCAAGAACGATGCTCCAAGTGTGTGACTTTGTGTGGAAATCTTTCCGTAAGTAATAATAAAATAATTAGTTTTGGCACAAGAGGGAGAATGTTCATGTGCTAGGAGAGAGAGTGTGTGGAACGATTGCTAGGGTTACTAGGGTTCTAAAATCTGATTTAGTTAGGCTTTTTATAGAAGAATTATATTTGGTTTAGGAATTTGAAAGAGAAAAGAAGAATTTAAGGGAAAAATCCTATTTGCACTAGGTTATAACTAATTAAAAGGCCTTCCTTTAATTAATTTATCACAATCCTAGGGGGTTTAGGAGCTAGGTGGCTGGCCAAGAGGGAGCAAAAGTGGCGGCACAATGGAGAAGAAATAGGGAATAATATTCTTTAAAATTTTTCTAAGAACTAAAGGTTTGGAAACTAAAAATTCCTTCAAGATACTTTCCTAAATATACAAGAATTAGATTTTCTTCCTCTTTCTCCTCCTAAGTGGCGGCATTAAGGCTTCTAGAAGCCTGGAAATTTCCTCAAAAATATTCTTCTAATTGGATTAAATATTTAAATTAATGGGATTCAATTTCTCTCTAAATAAAATAAAATAAGAGGGAAGTCTTGCTATACTAAAATTAAAAAACTTCCTAAATTAATGCCTTAACAAATAAATAAAATAAACATATAATGAACATTTATAAATATATTGCAAATATATAAATATATAACAGATATGCAAATATATATAAACAAATATTAAATTGTTACCAAAATTATTTATTATTTTAATTAATTACTATTCAATAATTCCGTACATAAATTTAGAATTAATTGTATATCTATATGTGCATATGTAGTTTTCCCAATTAATATTTTATGCTAAATATACTATCCATCATTATCTGAAGTAGTGATTTTTCAATCATCACTCAAGCATAACAATTTCCTTTATATACCAACTCAAAAAATTCATTCACAGCATGTCAAATATGCCTGTATGCAAGAATCCTCATGCTATGTGGATAATATATTTCGCTATTTCTAGGTGTATTTAGGGTGGGGTGTTACATTCTCCCCATCTTAAAAGAATTTTGCCCCCCCCGAAATTCTTACTATTGTTGGGAAATATGCCCTCTTAGACTAGGTTTCTGATGTAAATATCGAATATTTTAATAAAATAATTTATTCTCAGAAATTATTTGTGAATTAACATTTTATTTGTGCACAATTATGTTTGGAAAAGACCCATTGTGTTTAAGTAAGTGGTCCATGTGAATGGTGGTCTTTCACAGTAAGGTATGGATTATGGGTTACTTAACACACAAACGTTTGTTCTTAACCGATTAATGAGAATGAGAATCTCATCACATTTAGGTTATTGTGTTAAGAATTCCAAATGGGGAATGACTTACCTTTAGCCAGTAAATAGTCCACTCACTTCATAACATAAGCTTATTTCAAATACGTAGAATAGGATCTGTAGTAGTGGTTTCTGAAAGTACTATATGGTAGAAACATAGACTACTGCTGCTACAGTATGGACTAGTACTCTATGACTTGAGTATAAGTTGGCGGTCTAACGAAGCTGGAAGCATATACTTTGATGTGCTATAGTTGAGGTTCTATCTTAGGACCAATATACTTGCATGTTAGGTATGTGTGACTGGTTAGTTAATACAGACTTGTAAAATATAGTTTATGTACTATATCGCTTATTATGGTTGTCTGAATGATCTAAATATCCAAGGCCCTAGGAAACATGACTTGGATGTTTGCTTTAGGGTAGCTCCCTTGGAAAGCGGAAATAATTCAGGAAGTTGTAGATTATTAGACTAGAAGCCTAAAGATGGTAGATGTCATTTAGAGAGGTGTTGGTACATTTCTTCCTCTCTAATGTACGGTGATGTATAGAGGGGTATTTTAGTCATTACACCTGTAGGTCGGAGACTTTGTTAATGCGGCATTATCATTAGGGTCAATATTTCCTTGTAGTGATATTAGAAAATATTTAAAATGTAAATTACAGTTATTTATATGGCAAGGGTATTTTGGTCATTTTAGTAGCCAAGACGGTGTGTCTTTTGGTTCCCAGTATAGACCGTAAGTTCTAATTATATACATGCTAAGGAATTGGTCTTAAATTAAATTAAATAGAATTTATTTTATTTAATTAGCCAGATTTAATTATTGAGCTAGAATAAAATAAAGGTCCACAGAGAGAGAGAATTAATTAAATTAGTTTGATGAGTAATTAATTGTTCATGGCTTTGGCCCAATTTGAATAATTAAAGATTGACTTGGGACTAAATTAATGTAGTCTTGTTAATTGGACTAGTTTATTTGGGTTGAAAAATTAATTATTTATTGGGCCATTTATTTGGTTCTGATTAGAATAATTAATTTGGTCCAAAAGGCTAAACTAAGAGTCCAATGGGCCAAATTAAAGTCTCAGAAATTTCTGGACATTAGCTTGAGATAAGAGTCATTGATATACTTGTTAGTTTGAAAGAAAACAGAGGAACATGTTGCAGAAACGGAGAACAAACAGAGGCAAAGAAAAACCATTAAGAGCAGCAGTATGGAAGCATTTAGAACATACCTCTGGGTGCCCTAAACCTCTTAGGCTGTGAAAGAATGGATTGAACCTTAGGGACAACCCCTTCTTGCTTGCTTGATGAAGCTTCCGGTTGAAAACATGCTAACCTCCTACTCCGCCTTATTTGCATAAACGATGAATGCCAAAGCTTTTCGGTTGTCAGAATATTCCACTGCCTAAATCCTTATTGGTGAAACAAAGCGTGAAGAGGAATGATCTCAAGAGGAGGAATGAGTAGTCTCAACCTTCTCCTTGTTTTGTGAAAACAAAAACTTTGAGAAGGAAAATCCTCTCAACCTTCTTGGTGAACCAAGGGGTGAGGAGCAATCAATCTGACCTTCTTGATTCTTTGCTAATAAAAAGAACAAGAGAACTAAAGGTCACACCATCAAAAAGAGGAGAACCAAAGGTCACGAGAGGGAAAGCTTAAGGAAAAGAAAGGTTTTTTCCCCGTCTTTCTTCACCACAAGAGACGTGAGCCTTAAACCATATATGAGAATTCCAAACAATTCTCCAATTGCAATTGGAACCCATGAAGTTTTCAGAATTATAAATTAGCCCATCAACTTCTCTTTCTCGCAATAAACCTCATTATGTTATCAAACAACATCTTGAGTATATATTCCTCTTTAACTGAGACTAATTCCTCAACCCAAAATTAATTAGGATTTACGAGCTATTCCGAGAACCAAAAAGATGCATCGCATTGACTGCTAAAATAACTAAAATACCCTTGCTATATAAATAGCTATATTTTGCATTTTAAATATTTCCTAATATCACCATAAGAAAATATTGACCCCAAGGACAATGCTGCGTTAGCAAAGTTTTCGACCTACAGGTGTAATGACTAAAATACCCTTCTATACATTGCCGTACATTCAGAGAAGAAGGAGTATACTAACAGCTTTCTAAATGATATCTACCATCCTTAGGCCTCTAGTCCAATGATCCACGACTTCCTGGAGTGTTTTCGCTTTCCAAGGGAGCTACCCTAAAGTAAACATCCAAGTCATGTTTCCCAGAGCCCTGGACATTTAGATCATTCAGACAATCACAAGGGGCGATATAGTATAGAAACTATCTTGTACAAGTCTGTTTTAACTAACTAGTCACATATACCCAACATGCAAGTATATTGGCCCGACGATAGAACCTCAACTATATCATATCAAAGTATATGCTTTCAGCTTCGTCAGACCACCAACTCATACTCAAGTCGTAGAGTACTAGTCCACGCTGTAGCGGTAGTAGTCTAGGTTTCTACCATATAGCACTTTTAAGAAACCACTACTACAGGTCCTGTTCTACGTACTCGAAATACGCTTCGTACTCGAAATACGCTTATGTCATGAAGTGAGTGGATTACTCACTAACTAAAGGTAAGCTATTCCTCATTTGAAATTCATAATATAATAACCTAGACATGATGAGATTCCCATTCTTATCAATCGGTTAAGAATGAATGTCTATATGTTAAGTAACCCGTGATCTATATCTTACTATGAAAGACCTTCATTCACATGGACCACTTACTTCAACACAATGGGTCTTTTCCAAACGACATTGTGGACAAAAAAGTAAATTCACAAACGATTTTTGAAAATAAATTCTTTTATTCAAACATTCGATTTTTTATATCAGAAACTAGTCTAAAAGGATATACTTCTCAACAATACTATGATGCGTTGAGGTTATCAGGTTTTTTATGGGATTGGCAAATAAAAAAAAAAGGGAAAAATCATGATATATGTTGAAAAACAAGATGCACGGTTTTGTTTTTTTTGCAAGATTCTTTTATCCTCTCCAAAACTTCTTCTATGTGTGCATCATTGTTTGCTAGACAGAGAACTATTTTTTTCCCATTCCTTAGTCTTGTTAGTCTTCACCAAATGTGGATTAGGCAGACCATATATTGGAAGATCGAGAGAAAATTTGGCGTTTACATACATGCACAGACGCAGTAAGAGGCTTGCAGGAATCGCACCAGAGGTTTCCACTAGTGCATCTACCCCAGTTCTACATATTCTAGTCCAACCAATTTTGAGAACAAGAAGAGGTAAACATTTTTTTTTTTCACTGAAGAGCCGCTGCATTTTTGGTTCTTCTGTTCATTTGCTGTGATTTGCTTGCTATTTAATCTTCAACTATGTCATACGTCATAATAACTTTGGGTATTTCTTTCTCATCCATCTTTCTATTTCCCAAGTGGCATCTTGGATTCCATGATGTTCCCAAAGAAACTTAACCATTGTGATCCTTTTGTTCCACAGTTCCTTTACACTTCTCTCCAAGATCTTTATTAGCTTCTCCATATAACTGAGATTAGGTTCTAGCTGTAGGGGTTCCTCATGGAATATATGCTTAAGGTTCAATTGATACTTCTTAAGTTGTGACACACGGAATACATTGTAGATTCCTGACAATCCTCCCAGTAAATCTAACCTATACGCCACTACATCTATCCTTTTAATAATGGGAAAAGGCTCGATATACTTGTGACTCAATTTTTCCCCTTTTGGGTGCTTTAGTATTCCTCTATTTGGTGTTATTTTCAAGAAAACTTGATCCCCAACTTGAAATTTGAGCTCTCACCTTCGATTATCCACGTAGATATTTTGTCTGCTTTGAGCGGCCTTTAATCTTTCCTGTATTAACTTCACCTGATTAGCCATTTCCTGTAGGTTCACCTCTCATTTCTTGGTAAGCATAGCATTCTTAGACCATCCCTAGTATAACAACACCTGACACTTCTTTCCATATAGCGCCTCATACGGGGCATACCAATGGTAGCTTGATGGCTGTTGTTGTAAGCTAGCTCGGCATACGAAATCAAGTCGATCCACTTATCTAAAGTCTAAAATGTAAGCTTTGAGCATATTTACCAAAATCTGGATTATTCTTTTAGATTATCCTTCCATTTTCTGGTGTGCAAACATACTAAACTTCAGTGTTGAGCCAAGAGATTCTTGAAATTTGGCAAAAAAATAGGAGGTAAAGCGAGGGTCTTTATCAGAGACTATACTTGACGGTACTCTATGTAATCTTACTATTTTCTTAATGTAAATTTGTGCCAATCTTTCTATCGAATATCTTATATTTATGTGTACAAAATGTAGGAATTCCCCATGCAAAACTAGATTTGCACAGTGGAAAGAAAATGGGAATACCACAATAAGGATCACATTTATACATTAATGAAATTAAATAGGAGAAAGTAATTACTTATGGTGTCTTTGTAGTTCAAAAATTTCCTTTGCTCTGAGGCGCGATCCAGTAAACACAGAGAATGTCTTCCCTGTTGTTCAGTAAAGACACCACAATCCAAGTGAAGGATTGTCTCTAATATAGTCCACATGAGAATGGTGCTCAAGAATCACCAGATTTTTGTGCTACCAAAACTCAACTGGAGGCTAGGTTTTTTTCCAGAAGAAGAAGAATGCTGAAGAAGCTATTTGTTTATTTCCAAAATAAAATCTCTGTGTAAATCTTCAAAGATAATCAAATCCCACGAAGAGTATATTTCATATATATATATTTAGTTCGTCGACTTTTGATAATCAGAATCCATAACAAACATGGATTCTTAATTACCAATTGTTAATATAATTTTTTGTTAATTATAATGTGTCCACAAATTATAACTAATTATAATTTGACCACAACAACTTTTTCTTTTCACAATCAATCTTGTAATGTTATCAAATAATAAATTGAGTACTCAATTCTCTATTATGTATGACCTATTAGGTTTTCCAGTTTATTGGTAGCAAAATATGAATTAATCTAAACATCTTTAAGATTAATAATCCTTAATAATTTTAGAATTAACTTATTAATTCTAATAAGGATTGATTCATTAATTCTCTAATTAATAAATCCATATTCAGCAGATCATGAGCCGTATCTAACAACACATCATGACCACCCAAAAGTCCAATAAGTCAAGTGGTTTGATATGAACCTTTCAATAACAAATAACAGTGCAATAAACTCCTTTCACCATACAATATTTCATTCAATTTGGAGTACGAAATTAGTGCCAACTCCTTCCAGAATAATTAATTCTGGCTCGACCATTTTAGTACTTGTTTCCGGAATCTACTATTCAATATATGTATCAATTGGAACCATTTCTAATATACAATTTCCTTGGCTAAGGACTTTTTAAGTAGTAATTCCTACAAATGGCCGCTAGATATTCGTTCCTACTATTAGTGGTGAATCCTTTATTGATCATCTTAACTACTTTTATTTGCTTCATGTTGTATCCAATATTTATCCCATAGGTGGTCTTGTTAGGACTCAGAGATTAGAATCAAAGTCCAACACTTAGCAAATAATGTACCTTAGAGATCTCAAGTCTAAGGATACTTACATATTTACTATGACGAGATTCTATCACTGGCACTAAATAGTTATCCATGTGATTATCTCATAGTTAGGTCATCCAATATACTTGTCTAGGTAAAAAGCATGCAGGTGTTAACTTTTAGTATCACAATACTCATGGATGTAAGAACCACTGTCTAATCAAATCAATAAGTATTACACGTGCTAGTCTTAGCGTATTAACGATGTCTTATTTCATTAATACTACGACTAGAGATAATTTAAGTACGAACACTATCCAATATAGTAGGAACCCACATCATGATCTCTATCATGATTTTCTTAACACGATGTTGCGCTTTAGACTTTATCTAATAGTTATTTTATACGAAAGAACAAATAAAACAAACTTAAAGAGAAAGAATGCATTGTTTTATTTAATAATGCACAATATATAGAATATATGTGATTTTCTCTAGGGAATAATACTAACATAAAATGGACAAATTTAGTTAATCTATCCATCACTATCTAAACTGCATCCCGTTGCAATTTTGTCACTTGCAATCGGTGATAAAGTCTATAGTTATTTCTTCCTATTTCCATTGGGGTATGGGCAATAGTTGCCATAGTCTAGCCAGTTTCTTGTGCTTTACCTTTACTTTCTGACAATTAAGGCATGTAGTAACATATTGAGCAACTTCCTTTTTCATACCATTCCACCAGAATGTTTTCTTTAGATCTTAATACATCTTTGACTCTCTAAGATGTATCATGTATTGGCTCTTATGGACTTCCTCTAAGATTTTCCTTTTTATCTCTTTGTTATTTGGTACACACATTTGGTGTTGAAAGTGCATGACATCTTACTCATCTACTTAAAAGTCTTGTCTCTTTCTTTCCCTTTCATTTTTCTTAAATTCTTGGAAGTTGGGGTTCCTCTGCTGGGCTTCTATAATTTCATTTTTTAATTCAGGTATCACCTTCAAGTTTCTTATCTATATTCCTTCCTTTTTCACCCAACTTTCACTGGTAAAATGGCTTGTATGTTCTGTATCTCTTGGACTCGCAATCTAGCCATTCTTACCTTGCGACTTAACGTATCAAATACAACATTTGCTTTCTTCGGGTGCTAGTTAATTGGCAATCGTACTCTTCTAGGAATTCTATCAACATTCTTTGCCTCAAATTTAAATCTTTTTGCACGAAGATATATTTCAAGCTTTCAAGCTTTTGTGGTCGGTAAACACCTTATACTTAGCTCTCTACAAATAGTGCCTCCATTTCTTTAGAGCAAACACAATTGCTGCTAATTCCAAGTCATGTGTGGAGTAGTTTACCTCACGTGGCTTTAGCTTTCTTAAGGCGTAGGCGATAACATTATTTTTTTTTGTATTAGTACTGCTCCCAAACCTTCCTTAGACGCATCGGTATACAATGCATATGGTTTCCCTTCCTCAGGTAATATTAACACTGGCGTAGACAAAAGTCTTCTTTGCAGCTCCTGAAACTCTTCTCACACTTTTCATTCCATATATACGGCATGTTCTTCTTAGCAATCTTGTCATAGGAGATGTAAGTTTTGAGAATCCCTCGATGAACCTTCGATAATAACCAGCTAATCTTAAGAAATTATATATCTCTATGGTGTTCTTTGGTAGTTTTCAGTTGATAACCGCTTCCACTTTTGCTGGATCCACCTTAATTCCTTCATTAGTAATCGCGTGCCCTAAAAATGATATTGTGTTTACCAAAACTCGCACTTGCTGAATTTTGCATACAGTCTGTGTTCTCGCAATTTTTGTAGAACTAGTCTCAAGTATTCCACATAGTCTTATGAGCACCTTGAATAAATCAATATGTTATCTATGAAGATGACCACAAACTTATCTAGATAAGGTCTGAAGACTCGGTGTATCATATCCATAAAGGTTGCAAGGGCATTTGTCACACCCAAAGGCATCATGACAAATTCATTATGTCCATACCTTGTATTGAGTGCTATCTTAGGTATATCTTCTTCCTTAATCCTTACTTGGTAATATCCCTGTCTTAAATCTAACTTTAAATAGTAGCAAGACCCTCGTAGTTGATCGAGCAATTCATCGAGGAAGGGTAGAGGATACTTGTTCTTAATAGTTAGATTATTTAATCCTCTAGTTGATACACAATATCAATGTTCCATCTTTTTTTTTTTACAAATAACACTGGTGCTCCCTATGATGAGGTACTAGGGTGAATGTAACCTTGCTTCAGTAGCTCTTCTAGCTATTCTTTCAATCCATTAATTGCAGTAGGGCCATTTGGTAGAGGGTTTTCGATATAGGTTTTGCTCCGGGTACTAAGTTAATGACAAATTCCACATCTCGTAGAGGGGGTAACATTGTTAGCTCTATAGGAAAGACATCTGAAAATTTCTTCACTACCTTCATATTCTCAATTGTTATTTCATCTTTCGGCTTATTTATCAAGTAAGCTAAATATTCTTGACAGCCTTTCTTAATCAACTTCTGAGCTTTATCTCATGATATTAAGTACTTTACTTCTTTCACTCTTTTCCCTTGAGCTCCAACATATCTTTCCCCAGCCTTACTCAACCTGTGGAGGGTACCTTGCCAACCAGTCCATGCCTTCTACAACTGCCGTATTATTTCCTACGTCCTCCTTATTTAACACGAACACTTTGGATTTCACTTGTGATTTCTGGGCTTTGCTCCCTGCATTTTCGAGGGTATTACCTTGGTTACCCAACTAGGTGGGTACAACAGGCGCCTCTTGATTGGACCTCAGTAATTTCAACCAATGGTTCTATATGTGCAAAGGATCACCGCAATTGAAGCATTTCCTATTTTCTCGCTTGAACCAACAATCCTTCTCTATATGCTCCTTCTTACCACAATTGTGGCAAACCATTATGTTAGCGAGGGTGGTCCGCAGTTGCCTACCCTGATTATTCCACTGTTGGCTTGATGGTCTCTTATGCAAGAATCGTTTGTTATTAGCTGTTGGTGGCTTGTTAGCGAAGCATGCTTGTCATCATTTTTCGTACGAGTGGCTGCTTCTACTATGCAACATAAGTTGTAGGAGGGAAAGATGCCAATGCTCTTCTCAGCTTTAGCCTCAAACCTTTCATGAACTACTTTGTACAATTCTGCTTCGTGTTAGCTAGTCATTGGCAGTACTTTAAGAGTTTGTTGAATTGGGCAGTATATTGAGCCACCGTCATAGCAACCCTGTTTCAAATTATGAAATTCATCTTCTAGTTTTTTCACCACCCACTATGGAATAAACTTAGTCCTGAATGTTTCTACACAACTTTCTTAGCTATACTGCTGTTTGTTATCCTTCCAGTCCTGCTGAATTCTCTGTCACTAATCCTGTGCAGGTCCTTTTAGTCAGAAGGTAGCAAACTTACCCATGCGCTCCTTTGAGTAGTTGAGAGTGCAAAAAATATCCTCCAGTTGCTCTATATAGAGCTCCACCTTTTGCTCTTGCTTCACTTTCCTGAAGAACATTGGTGGTTAGAACTTTAGGAAGTACTCCAGTGCCTTGTTCTCTTCCCAAGAAGCTTGTTTCTCTGCCATGAGTTGCAAGATATCTGCTATTTTGCCAATGGCCTGCCCAAGGTTTACCTCTACAGGGGCCTCGAGTTCCACCTTTGGTTCTTCCCCACCCCTGACTACTTCCTCATAAGTGGGCTTTTGCTCATTCCCTAGTTTTAGGGTTTCTAACTCCTGTTCGATTACACGTCCGCTACAGGTAACCATTCAATGACGAGGAGGCATTATTTCTCTTTTTGACACAATTATCACACCTTTGTTATGGGGAATTATAAAAGGGAGTGCTTATATGCAAATACAGGCATGTGCTTCATAGTTAAATGCTACATGTCCATTGCACAATATAACTCAAACAAAGATTATACCTTTATCACAAAAGTTGACTTAACACGTAAAGGTGATCATAATTCAACAAGTGCATAAGTAATCATGGCAGATATTTCTTAACTTGGTACTTATGGTATGCATGATAACATGGAAGAAACGAATATCACTGCTATAAAAACAAAATTTTCCTTTGTTGCATAAAGTATAACTTAAACAGTATGGTTCCAGAAATAAATCCAACATAAGTAGCAATTTATTTAAATTGTTCAGATTAATTCTAACTATGCTATATTGCTCAAGTCCTCCCAACTTATTCCACTTTCTTGCTATCATCAAAATTACTGTCACTAGAGTCATTGGAGTCAGGATCATATGGCCATCCTCTGGTGTTCCCAGTCAGGTTTATTCGACTAAACAATCCATTCTTATCTTTCTCTCCCATGAAAATGAATTCTAAGGTTCTAGCCCTTTTGCTAGGTTCCCCAAGGCTTTCCTTAACTCTCCTTTTGCCCTTAAGTTTTTCTAATCTAGTCATTCGATGAAGTCTTTCCATATCTTCCTCTAGCTTACTCTTAGGTTCTTCATAATCTAACTCTCTAGGGTCATATTTGTCAGGTGCTACTATCTCAACCTCATCATCGCTGCTATTTGAGGTCTCATAATCATTAGGATTTTGGACTTCATCTTCACTAGCACTCTAAACCTCTTAGTCACTATCATTTTGGTAGGACTCTTCTCTCTCAGATGACTTTGATGAGGAGGGGATGTCTATGGGTTTCTGATAAGGACAAAATTTATCTATATTTTTCTAATTATTTGAGGGTATTTTGTGATACATTTGTTGTAATAATTAGGCATATTCCTTTATATTTGATCTTTTATCATTGGAAAGGTATTTTAAAATTTTATTGCAGAAAATGATGAAAAAATGACAAAATTGTCGCCGCTCGAACATGGCGGGCGATAACTGTGACCTATGGAGTCGGCATTGGCCCTATTCTAGCTAATAGGGAAAATTTTACAGAAAAAACAAAGTATGACCGGGCCGACCAGAGTACGGTTAGCGCTGGCTGTGACCCTCCGAGCTGGCACTAGCTCCACTCTGTGCAACATTGGCGAGCTTTCCAATTTTTGCACGGATTTGGTAATTTCCAAGAGTTTTGGTATTTTCCAATCTCTACTTGCAGCAGAACTCTTAGGGGATGAATTTTAGCATCTTGAAAGCTTATATAAAAAAAAAAAAAATACAAGACAAGAGTATGAATTCAAGGATCAAATTAGTAAATCACTTATAAAAGGAGGAATTCATCACATCAAGGAGCATTGTTCAAGAGAGTCTTCAAGGAAGAAGAAGGAGGCTTGTCTATGAGTTCTTTCTTTGACCTTTGTTTTATTTTTCTAGAATAATGATATATTCAATGGTTTTATTGTAATTTGACAATATTTTGAAATTCATGATTTGTGTATTAATTTAGCTATTTGATCAATTTTCTATTATTCTTGATGTTTGATTGCTTGTGGTTATGGAAGAATTGATGAAGTTAGATTTACTTCTAATTGACTTGGGAAACGACGTTAGGCGTTGATTTAATTTTATTAATTTCATATTTGTTATTTCTTAACGGACTTGGAAAACGAAGTTAAGACCAAAGAATTTAAGTAATCAAAGGCTAGTTAATTTCGCCTAGAGTATAGGATTGTTGACTAATTTCATGATTATGAGGAATTGTGTTTGTGCATCTTTTGGTTATGTTGGTTTAATTGAAAAATCTTTTAATTGAATCAAGAGATAGTGATTCCATGGATTGGGAAAGAAGTATAATCTATCTGGGTGAATTCATGATTTGGGAAACGATTGAACTCTACTTTATATTCCTTCATGATGCTAAGATGATGATTAATTGTGATAGTTGTTAAATGATTCATTGTCATGTTTTCTAGGATTGTTGTCTAAATTGCATATTCTTACATCCTTGAGTTGTACATATTTTTTTATTTTTATCTTTATTATCTTATCACTTTATTTGGTCGGCTAAATAATGAATGAAAAGTGATTAGTGTGTACTTGTTCATTTAAAGATTGATACTAGTTAATTCCCTATACTATACTTGTGATGAGTATATTTGCTCGTATGTGTATTTTGGAATTAATGTTTTGGATTTAAATTTGATAATTTTTATGCATCTAAAATTTACGCATCAGTTTGCTAGGTACGGGCGGACTGCCACATCTTGGAGGCTAGTTCCTTATGGCAAGTATAAACCATCTAACCATCCTACATAGATTAACATACTTAATTAGGCCATCAATAAATTAAAATACATAAGGACTTAATCCATAAAACAAAAGATGCATACCTAAACCTAGGCTTTGATATCACTTGGGACACCCCAACTACCTATGTAACACAAACGGGTCAGGGATGCCGCCCTATCCAATGTACAAGACGTCTTTATAATGAAAAGTAGGCATAAATCAAAATACTTAAAAGAATTAAACCATGGATCAAAATAATTTTTGCTCAAGATCTTATATAAAGCTCACTAGATAAATAATCTAACATTCAAAGTTTGCAAAGTTAGCTTGAAGAAAACCAAGTTCACAATCCTATTGTCAAAGTAATAAGATAAACAAGTCTTGCACTGCTAATCAATGTTCTCCCCACCTATGTGGAAATCGAGGTACCCTGAAAACTATGAATTTAAAATATTGTGATATAAGAAATCTCAGTAAGCCCTATGAGTGAATCAAGTCAGGCAAAACTTTTCATGATGCATGCTCAAAGTGACAGAAATATTTCTTTACACATATCCATGTCATCAAGCAAGAGAGTTGTATATTGAACAAATATTTTCACAAACCATCATATCACACTTTCCAAGACTTTCTGCTTGTGATTTTAGAGAAATCATTTTCCAACATTTCATTTAAAGTGAATGGGGGCAGAGGTGACTCTCATCCAAAGGTATAGCACAGTACTTTTCCATTCTATCGTGGTGAATGAGGCAAAGGTGATACACACCCCAAAGGTGTAACACAGCGCTTGTCCATTCTATCGGGTAGGTGTATGACCTACTGAGTGAGATACTCCATCTCTTACCCAATCCTATCCAGTTGTCCCACGTCTGGCCATCATTTCTCCTTAAACCCCGTCGCTAGCTGAGGACTAGCTCAACTTTTCTGTACTAGCGTCTCAATCAAAAGGAGTCAATCCCCCGGAGGTGGCCACCAACTGGGAGACCTTGTCAATCCGATCAAGACTAGTATAGAGCTCTTGTCTTCATTAAGTACTCAACGTTTCTACAATTTCACTTTCATAAAGCTTTCACAGCAACTTTTAAAGTTAGTATGTTTTTCATTATCATATTTCGCATAACATACTAAATAAGAGGAACCAATTGCAAAAATAAGAGTCATGCTATGATTTTCACAACTTTGTATGCATGAGTATGTAAACACAAGTTGTTTGCTTAATGCAAGAATAATTTGGCTCCAAAGACGGAATAATGGATTTAGAAAACTCCGAGACTAAAAGGTTTCCAAAATAAAAAGCTTCCTTTTATAGAAAGTTTCTAAAAGAAATAATTTACTCAAGGTTTCATGAATATATAGGAATTTGCCTTCTTATAAATAATTTTTATGAATGAAAATGCAATGCGACTTACCTTGGTCTAACAAATAAGTTTCTTAACAACAAAGAGTGGATCCTTACCCTTGGCAACCTTCCAAGTCTAAGAAAAAGTCATAAAAATAGAACGTCACAAACTAATCCTATATACCTTAAGAAAATGTACTCTATATTTATATCGTACTTTTAGCATCTCAAGTTCTTGCTAAAACCCACTAATATACAACAAGCAGTGACTTACATCCCTAAATGTCAGTACTCATTATCATTGCACATAAGAGAAGTATATAACTTAGTATTAGGAAGTTTCTTTAAGATTCCTAAGCTGTTCATAATTTCCAACAACTTACCCCATCTTTCCTAGAGTATAATACTTATAAAAATATACCAGATTGATCTTAAATTTTGTAAAATGTACCTTAATACATATAGAACAGAATACAGGTGTCAATTCACAAAAATTATACTTTAATCATGAAAAATTCTTTTCGTTACTATAGTATTCTGCCCAGAACAGACCAATTTTAAAGAAAAATTTGTAACTTTCAATCCACAAATAATAAATTTCCAAAATTTTCTAGTCAACAACTACACACATAAAGATATGTTTTCTCTATTTTGACCTTTTTCAGATTCGGAAATTTTCAAATAGAATTAGTAGCCTCAAACTAAGCATACAGTAAAATCGATAAACTCGGTTTTTACTTCCTCTGTTTTTCCAAAATTTACTGGGATCAAACCTAGGGTTTTCATGCTTGATTATTAAAATGAATAACATCCCAAACATGTCTAGTAACCAATATTGAAAGTCCTTGCAATAATAATTACATTGCTAATTTATTTTTTACCAAAACTAGCAACTAACACATATTTTCAAGAATTCCATCAAGTATAAAAGTTATTCCATAATTCAAGAAATCGACTTCTTAGACTTATTAACATAACAAAACATAAATATAGAGTAGATTTAAGTTGCAACAACAATCCTAGCATAAAACACATCAAGATCATTTAAGAACATATCAAGAAATCATTTTTTTTCTTAGAAAAATTCTAGCTTTTTATAAATACAATAATTCAAGAGAAAAAGTATTTTCTTATGTAAAAATCCTTTGAAAGAAGGTTTGTTTTTCCATATCACAATAAGTATAGGTGATAAACATGAATTTTAAACCAAGAAGTACATGCTAAGAATTCTTGAAACCTTAAACTCTACTCTTCCTCTAAGATGGCAGCACTAGAGGAATCAAAGAAAAGAAAAGCTCTAGATCATTACCTCTTGTTACACCTAGTTCAAACAACCTTAGAGAGGTAAGATTTTGTCTTGAAGCTTCTACTTCTCCCAAGAACCTCAAGTAATCGATCTAAGAATAATGCTCCAAGTGTGTGACTCTGTGCAAAAATTTTTCCGTAAGCAATGAAACAAAAAGTTTTGGCACAAAAGGGAGGATTTTCATGAGCTTAGGGAGAGAGTGTGTGTGGGATGGCTGCTAGGGGTTTTTAGGGTTCCAAATTTTGATTTAGTTAAGCTTTTCTAGATGAATTATATTAGGTTTAGGAATTTAAAAGAGAAAAAAAGAATTTAAGGGAAAATCCTATTTGCTCTAGGTTTTAATTAATTAAAAGGCTTCATTTAATTAATTTATCACAATCCTAACGGGTTTAGGAAGCTAGGTGGCTGGCCAAAAGGAAGCAAAAGTGGTGGTACAATGGAGAAGAAATATGGAAGAATATTCTCCAAAAATTTCCTAAGCATTAAAGGTTTGTAAACTAAAAATCCCTTCAAGATACTTTCCTAAATATACAAGAATTAGATTTTCTTTCTCTTCCTTCTCCTAAGTGGTCGCATTAAGGCTTCTAGAAACTTGGAAATTTCCTCAAAAATATTTTTCTAGATGGATTAAATATTTAAACTAAGGAAATTCAATTTCTCTCCAAATAAAATAAAATAAGAGGGAAGTCTTACTAAACTAAAATTTAAATACGTCCTAAATTAATGCCTAAACAAATAAATAAAATAAATATATAATGAACATTTAATAAATATATTGCAAATATATAAATATATAATAGATATGCACATATATATAAACAAATATTAAATAGTTACCTAAATTATTTATTATTTTAATTAATAACTACTCAATAATTCTGTACATGAATTTAGAATTAATTATATATCTATATGTGCATATGTACTTTTCCCAATTAATAATTTTATGCTAAATATACTATCCATCATTATCTTAGGTAGTGATTTCTCAATCATGACTCAAGAACAACAATTTCCTTCACACACCAAACTCAAATAATTTATCCACACCATACCAAATATGTCTATATGCAAGAATGATCATACTATATGGCTAATATATTCGCCTATTTCTAGGTACATTTAGGGTGGGGTGTTATAGATATGCCCTAAATAATTTGTACTAGTGCTATTATCACCTTATGTTTTATAATAATATGAGGTATCTCTTTTCATAAATAGCGTATTTTGCTATATGGTCATTAAATATGTGACTTGATAGTAAAACTCTATAACAAGTAGAATAGCTATTCTTAAATTGTCCCTAATTGATTATTATTTGGGGAACAATAATAAATTAATATTAGTATATTTATGATTTGATGGCTATGTTTACTAGTTATGGATATATAGGATATCAAGTCAAAATATAAATAAATATTAGAGAATATTATGTTAGACATGATCTACTATGAGAGTACTTCATAGGACAAGTCATAAGTATTTCTCTTTCAAATAGTGATATTACAAGTCTTTCAACTTGAATTCATCATATTTTCCTACATAATAAATCCTATGTCTTAACACTGTCTAAAGTCATTTTTTACCATATGATTAATAAAAGCGTTGTTAGATATAGGAGAGGAATGCGAATGATAGTGAATGAATTTGTCCCTCTCATTTTTGAGAGAGATATCTATGGACCCTTTAATAAGTTAAACTGTTAAAATGTATGACCGTACACAAATTTATCATTAAAAAGATATTAATATTATTTATTTGAACAGTTTACAAGGAGATCGAGAAATAATTAATTAAGCTATATAAGGATGACATGTTCCATACCCTACACTTAATCAGAATATCATGCGACAAAAGGACTAAATATCAATTTGTGGTTTGGTTCAAAGAGATCGTTGATCTTTATCTTAATTTAGATAGTTATAATGTTTTACTAGAAGTTGCTTATAACTTGTGGACCATATAAATTTGTTTTGGGCATACTACCTACAATACCCTGTCTAACCCTACCCTAGGTATGAGGGGAAATATGAGTATTCGATGGCATTTTGCATGTGCATATGAGTTTATAAACATACATCTATGTGTTTGATGACTATGTGAATTTGTATATGTATACTTGTTCTTGTGACTATATGTGTGTGTGAGAGTATTGACTAGAAAGCTTATAGTAGTGCTATGGATGACAGATAAATTTAATTTTGGGTTTATAATTTATGTTGGCATAAGAGATGCATGGAATGTAGGTGAAGAGAATTTGGTTGTGATTTATGAACACAAGAGTCATTGTGGTCTAGTAGATAAGGTATGGGAATTATCTCTTGATAACTCGAGTTCGAATTCTACCTCAGACGAATTTTTTTCTTTTTCTTTTCTTGTTTCTTGGCCAAAAATCCCCATGCTAGCCACCACTTGGAAAGTTTGAAATGCTATAGGATTGTTTTAATCTAGATAGGATCCAAAAATATTCAATTGCTTCTTTTATTCCTATATTATCTCTTAAAAAGATTTCTTTCTTCTAATGCTATATAACTTTATTAATTATTCAAATATGATTTTTGAGTGTTTTGGGTTAAGTTGGCCACCATTTTTAAGGGATAAATTCCCTCTAATTATTTCTTTCAATATTTAAATACTTTGAGATAAAATATGATTTTTATCATTAAATTTTTTTAGTATTTATCCTTTACCTTTCTAAAAGATTTACCTTAGATATTTCTTCTAGAAATTTTGAATTATATCTTATGCATATAGGTGTACTTGACTGAAATTTAGGGATGCTTAGCTGAATTTTATTTAGTTTAAAATTTTGGAATGTTTTATCTTTTGATTTAAATGGGATGTAAATACATTTTGAGATAAATATCTAAGCTATAATCTAAAGTACCTATTTTGTATATCTTCTAACCCTAGCCGACACCTAGGGAATTAATTTGCTAGAAATTCAATTTTTGAAAAAAAATAATAATGATATTATCTCTTATATCTTTTGAGAATTATTAATTTTATCTCTCCAAGGGCTTAGTATATCTTTTCTGGGTTTAATTTTTTTGGAAAATTCCAGCATAGGTGCCGCCGCCTGTGGAGCTATTTTGGCTCAACTCAAATGCTTGAAGTTAGCTGGGAAATCTTATCAAAAAAGAATTCTGCAATTTATCTCCCATTAACTAAAATTTCCCTTGAGCAAAATCATCTCTTCATCCCTTAATATTTCGGCCACCCAAACTCCTACTTCTCACTATAATCACTGGCCAACAAATCACCATTAAAAGTTGAAATTCTCTTTTTTGCACTCAAGCTAGTCGAAACAAAAGATATCTTAGGATAGGGTTCCAATCTTTTCAAAACACCAAACTCCTATCTTCTTTCCTTAGGTGGGATTTTCGTCTATCTAAACCACTTCATCCAGGCACCAAGCACAGTAGAATTTTGGCCATACTACACTATCACACATAAATAACCAACATACAAAAACAAACACCACTTCGCCAGCATCTCATATATCTCTCAGCCTACACTCTCACACTTGAAACAAGGAACCAAAACCAAGTACTTTTCAATCTTTTGTGCGGTCATATTGCTTACTATAAGTAATTGGATATCCTTAAGACTTCTCTACTCAAACCTAAAGATAAAAGATAGTACCTCTTGTTTCGAAACACAAGAAGATCAAACTCTTTTCCCTCACTCCCAAGGAGACTAAAACTTCTTCCTTCATTTGCACACAAAACTAAAAACACCAAGAGAATTCCTTGGTGTGGCCAAAATACATATAAGAACCCTTTGATTTCTCTCCTTTTTCATACAAATAAATCATCACACCATTCTAACCAACCAACCTCTTCAAGGTAATTTATTTTTCTCTCTCTCATCTTTTCCTTCTTTTCTTTCTTCTTTACTTTGCTTAGCCGACACAAGAAGGCTAACTTGGCACTCTCTCTTAAATGCACGGGCTCTCTAATGATCTAGGCCAAGTTCGCACTTTTATCCCAAAGGGATTCACTTTAGACAACAGGAGGCGACCTCTACTTGCATAACATATCCATTATTGCATTTTCTGGAGGTAATCTGAGTTTCTTAACCCTATTGATTAGGTATATGGTTTTAGGATATAATCTTGGTGTATGCTTGATGATTGGTTATGTATGGTCATTAGGGAGGATCGAGTTTACTTTTGATAAGGTCTATTAATTTAGAGCATGTATCATTCTGAATGGTAAGATTGTGCTATATTGATGAATGTAGAAAGGTTGAGATCTTTTGTTTTAGTTGAGCATGTTTTGATAAAAGTATGATCATAGAAGATTTGGATTATGCAATTGGTTGATCTTTGATGGTATTATGATTGCGAGCATGTGATGAGGAAGACTTTTATGTTATTATTTGATTGATCTATGGTTCTTTGATGAATAGACTAATTTATATAAGCATGAACATGTGAATATTTGGGATAGTTAAGGACTTTGTATATTATTTGATGAACCTTATGCTTAGTCAGAACTATGGATATATTGTAATACCCCGCCCAAAACCACCTTTGACTAGGGGAAAAAGTCATGCATTGCATAGCATCTTGCATTTTATGTGGTAGCTAGAATAATTTTATTTGCATGATGCATGTGAATTTTTCAGTTGCTCTTGCATTTGAATTAATTGATGTGAAATAGTTGTGTTGTTAAAGACTTGTTTAAGGGAGGTTTGATCGAAGATTTGGAAGGATGAGTATTGGGGTGGTAAGAACTTCTTGTGGAAAAATTAGCATTGGAGTTATTTTGGAATAGCGGGGAGGTTGGTGATTTCCTTTGGTGACCCGAGTTCGAATCCTACCTTTTGTGAAGTAAGTTTCTCTTCTTGAAATTCTTTTCTTTAGACCATTTCTTATCTTGGCCGAAAAAGAATTTAGCTATCCTAGAGAAATTTTAGTATTTTTACTCCAAGGAAATAAGTCTCTATATTTATTTCCTAAATTCAAGGACTTTGATGTGAATAAAGTTCACCTTTAATTTTCAGCTTGTGTTCCTTGGGATTTTCGAAAAAAACCTAGCTAGGAGCCACTTTGAAGAATTTCAAGTGGTATAAAACTCTTCTTGATGAATATTAGAGTTAGGGAATATATTAGGAAAAAAAAATCTTATTTCACTTCTTCAAGAATTCTAGCCATAATCCTTGTATTTATTTAATTATTTTAGAGAAATATTTTAACTAAAGTCTTAGATATTTTCTTTGGGTTTAAACGCCACTTCCATAGGAATAAGACTCTATATTTAACTCCTAAGTTCAAGGATTTTAGCTAAGGATGAAATTTGTTTTATTTTCAGCTTTTGTTCCCTTGAATTTTCGGAAACCATAAGCTGGAAATATTCTGGAAATTTTTCCAGATTTTGACCGCCACCTTGGAGCACCTTTAGCTCAATCCAAACTCTTCTAGGACTAGAGGAAATCTTATCCAAATCCTTGATAAAACTAGATTTTATTTCAATCCAAATTCAACTAGGATTTCTTCCTTTTCCTAGCTGAATTTCGGCAGCTTTGAATCTACATAAGCTGTCCGAAATTCCAACCATCTTTAGCTACAATCCAACTCTGAAAATCCTAGCTCAAAACACCTAGAACACTCCTTAATAATTCAACTACCTTAGCTGCACAAAATCAGAATTTTATTCACACAAAACACTGAAATTCGTCTAGCATATACACAGAAAATTCGGACAGCTTTGTGCAGGATTTTCGGCCAGCTTTGTGTTCCTACTTCAACCGAAATTCTGCACACAACATTCACTGAAAAACCCCAGCTGAACAAGCTAATTTCAGCACCCCAAACCCTCAAATTTCCTCTAGAAATTTCGGTAGAATTATAGTAGCCAAACCAATCCAAAACTTGCTACACTTGCACAAAATTTTCACAGCACTTGCACAGGATTTTTCAGTCATCAAAACTCACTCAAACTCTTCCTTGTTTGGCCCAAAATTCTGAACACATTCAGCCCTTCCTTTGATCAGTGTTTCGGCCAGCTTAGAGGAGCAAATTGCAAAATTTTTTCCTCCATAAAACTCCCCTAAAATCGGCAGCAAGGAGGTGCGCGCAAGCTGGAAATTTCGCCTTTGCTGTCCAAGAAACCTAAAGCCATTAGGAGTCTATCTAAACATTACCATCTAACCCTAAACCAATATTCTCCAACTTTAAATCATAACCACCATTTACCCTCTCCATTCTACACGAAAATTTCAGCAACATCTCTCTGCAAATTTTCGAAAGCACAAGAGTTATTCCAAGCAAAAATCGAACACACCTTAAGGTAAGCACAAATCATTTCAACCTCTTGATGCCGTTTTCTCTAATGATTCTTTTCTCTTTCTTCTACCCTTAAATCACGCCCTATAGAGGCTGATTTCCTCTTCTTCCTTAATTTTCAGACAAGTGAAGCAAAAGAGGTAGCTTCTCTCTTCTTCTCAAGCGAACTCGAGACGATCACCATAGGAGCATCGAGACCTCATTACCCGGTAGTTGCAAGGTAAGGGAATACCCTCCCTTGATGTCAAAAGTAAAGTTTAATGGTGTTTATTAGCGAGATAAACATGTGGTCGTAGTATTTGATCTTTGGGGATTGAATAGTTTACTTGGAATTAAATAGGAGATTGCGAATTGTTATGGAAATAAATGGGATTAGAGCATGTTTAAATTAATTGAGACCCTGATCATGATATTATATGGTTTAGATCAGGAGGATAATTGAGGAAAGCCAGCGGTGATTTTTATCGCATTTATCTGAGGCCTATCAAGTAAGTCATTGCATAAACTCTTTTATTAAACGTTGTGATGGTAAGTCCTTTTATAAACTGTTTTGTTAAATGTTGTGATGGCAAGTCCATGTTGTGAAGCTTTGTAAAGCTATTGTTAAACTCTGTTTGCTTGGGTTGTAAACGTGGATATTTATTCTTTAAACGGTTTTGTCAAACTAACGGTTTTTAGCAAGAAAACTATTCTTTTCTTTAAATTTTTAGAAATCTCTTTTAAAGAAAACCACGTTTTACAAAGCCAAGGTTTGGAAATATTTTGAATCAGGAATTGACGGATATGTTCGTTGAGTACTCAATAAGGGTAGGCTAACAATACTAGTCTTGGAGGGCTAGCGTAAGTCTTCTGGCAGGAGGCCATCTCCAGAAGATGAACTCTGCTTGAAAAGGCGACAGTGTTGGTTGGTCAGGCCAGTCTGAGCTAGCATTATGCCTGAAAGGTATTATTTATATTCCTGGCATGGACACTCGGATGGTTTTGTTGGGTGTAGAGATGGAGGAGTATCTCACCCGGTGGGCTGTACACTCACCTTGATCAGAACGCCCAACGTGTGGTAATCTGATTCGGACAAGGTGCACAAAGTGTGGTACCTTGGCCAATTTGTTCTCATGGAGCCCAACGTGTGGTGACATGATTTTTATCCGAGTGGAGGATTTATTTTGTACAAAGTGTGACAATGAGGAAATCCCACTCCTTGCGAAAAGAGATTGTTTATGACTTGCCAAATTATTTTTACAAATGTTTTACACTTTGCATACACGAACTATTTAAAAACACCATGTGCACACACAGGACTTACTGAGATTTATTCTCACACTGTTTTACACCATGTTTTCAGAAGATAGATTGTGCTGAGTCAGCGGGGCATGTAATAGTTGGAGCTTTTGCTATTTTCTCTATCCGTTCTAGGAGATATTTATTGCTTATGCTTCTAAATAATATTTTGTTTTATTCCGTTTTACTCCAAGTTGAGCCTAATGTAATAACAATATTTCTTTATTTATCTAAGTTGATCCTTTTGGAGATTGCCTTTATATTTTATACCTTGTTCTAAAGACCCCTTGTCCTACGGGACGGGGCGACATCCCCGCCCTTTTAGGGTACGTAGTCGTGGGGTGTTACATATATGATTATTGGTAGATTCTTAGACCTGGTTGATTTAAGTGACTTTAATTTTGCCATGTATCGGGATGGTTTATAACTATAGTATATTATATGGTTTTCGATAAAGGGTATTTCTGAAGTGAAAGATCATGGCAATTGATATTACATATTTGATTGATCTACTTCAAGTAAGTCTTGACATTAAATTTTTGTATATCAAAACTTTGAATTGCAAGTTAAATGTAGTTGTTGTATATTTTCGTGATGAGATTACTTGGGATCAAGCATGAACAATTTTAAAAAAGGTTTCCATCAAATTGTCATTTTAACTAAAAACTATCTTTTATCTATAAAATGATTTTTTTCAGCAAGTTATGTGAAAACCATGTTTGCAAGACCAAAAACGTTTATTTGTGTTTATATTGAAAATAGCTCTCAAGTGTTGCTAATATATTGACAACTCAATAAGGTAGGCCTTTAGTGCTAACCATCAATGGATAGGGCAAGACTCTCAGCAACAAGCCACCTCTGAGAGATGAGCTCTATCTGGAGAGGGTGATAGTCCTAGTAGGTCAGACTGGTCCAAGTTAGCACCTCAGTCCACGTGGATTGTTATCTCGGAGTGGACAATTGGTAAGTTAGGGTAAGAAATGTAGGAGTCTCTTACCCAGTGGGCTGATCACCCACTACACTATGATGCAAGGTTTCATAGTGATTTGTCATGATACAAGATTTCATGGCAAAGGCTATGATGTAGGATTTCATAGCTCATTTATTTTGCATGATTTCTTTTATGAAATTATGTAGCTAATTTTTTTGATGTAAACATGATAAACAACACTCATTGTTGTTTTTGGATAATGCTTGACTTGCAATCAATTTTTGATAAATGATTTCAAAGTGCTTACGTGAAATCTCATTTAATTATGCAAGAGTATACACATGACTTATTGAGATGTATTTCTCACACTTCTTTTGATGTCATTTTAGGACCTGTTAGCACTGACAAGGTTGGGCTTGACTAAGAGATTACTTCATTTGATACTTGTTTATTATTTATTTTGAGGGCTTAAATGTTTTGTTTAAGTAAAATGATTTGTGGACATTGTTTTTCCCTTCTAATGAGATTTTAAGTTATTTTCTACTTTAGTTCTTTTATTTACCTAGTTATAAAGACCTTTGGTTCATTAGACGGGGTAACATCTCCGCCTTTTCAGGTATATGTGTAGTGGAGTGTTATAAGTGGTATTCGTGTTAGGATTCATGGACTCCTAAATGCGAAAAACATCCACGAATCCCTTTTGAGGATCCAAGTAAACGATTAATAAGATCTAAGGTTTACAGAATTACCTCTCTTCAGCGTAATCGAGATTTTTTGACTCTGATTGTGCTGTCGTACGTGCAACCCAAACAATCACCAAATGCTGCACTGTAGATATATACAGCGAACTGACTCGTTACCCCTAGAGTGGTAGCGCCTAGGGTTTGAGGGGTTTTTTTTTTGTGAATAGAGGTACGAAAATTTTTTCAACAGAACAAAACTGTTGAGAAGACGGCTAGGGTTTTCTTAAAAACTCCCGATCTCTTAGAGTCCAAATCTGATAATATCTTATCATATTTTAATTTAAATTCAAATTAAATTAAAAATTGATATGATAAGATTCTGCCTTTATCTCGATAATTTAACTAATTAATTTATCGAATCAGATTTTTATAATCTGGACATCATCCAGATACATCAAATGTGGACATATTCCAGATTCATCGAATTTGGTATCAGAAAGTAACCTAACAAGTTCGCTTATTGTGTGACCCTATAGGTTCATTTAACACTGGCAGTGTGCCTAAATCATAGTTAAATGGCCCACAAGTTATAAGCGATTTCTAACAAAATATTATAACTATTCAGGTTAAATGAAGATCAGTGATCTCTTTGAACCAAATCACAATTTTATATTTAGTCCGTTTGTCACACGATATCTAGATTAAGCATAAGGCACGGAACATGTTATCCTTATTAAGCTTAATTAATTATTTCTTGATTTCAAGTAGACTATTCAAACAAATGATATCAATATCTTAGATTGATATATTTGAGTACGGCCATACATTTTAATAGTCTAACTTATAAAGGGGCCCATGGATATCTCTACCATAATTGAGAGGGACAAATTCCTTCTCTATCAATCATATTCCTCTCCTTAATTTATTCTATACCAATAGTAGTTTAATTTATTATCTGGTTAAAGACAACTTTAGACAACGTCAAAATATAGAATTTATCAAGTAGGAAACTATGATGAATTTAGGTTGAAGGACTTTTAATATCATTATGGCTAGAAAGTACTTATGACATGTTCCATGAAGTACTCTTACAGTGGGTCATGTCCAATACAATGTTCTTTAACATTTATTTATGTTTTGACTTGATATCACAAATATTCATGACCAGTAAAATATAGCCATCTGGTTACAAACATACTAATCTTAATTTATTATTGTTCCAATAATAATAATAATCGATCAGGGACTATTTTAGAGTAGTCATTGTATTTATTGTTGGGTTTTACTATCAAGTTACATATTTGATAACCACAAAACAAAATGTACTATTCATGGAAAGAAAAATCTCATATTATTATATAAAACATAACGATAATAGTATAAGTACAAATTGACTCTAGGGTATATCCCTAACAATTAGAGCCTAGTTTAGGCAATACATATATGGTTGATGAGAATTATTTATTTAAGTGTTTAAATCTTCTACTACCTCTAGTTTTTGTTTGTGTCGATGGCAAGAAAATTCACACAACTGGTAAAAGATTGCCTTTCATGTGTGGACCTAATATACCACCACCACCCGTACCCCCTCTACCAAGTGAGTCTGAATCTGAGTCTGAGCCGGAGGAGCCGGTACAGAAGAGTGAGGATGAGGGAGCTGAAGTGGAGGAGCCCGTTCTTGATCCACAAGAACAGGAAGAGGATTTGACCTTAGATAGTAATGATTTGGGAGACTTAGAATTTGAGGTGCCCAGGAGTAAGTTAGAAGAGTTCATGACTGAACGTCGTGAGCGAGTTAGGCGAGTAAGGCTGAGAGTGGACTTACAGTGGTAGAGAGTTCTAGGCGATACATTGGGGCTGTGGGGAGTTTCGGTTGGGTCACCAAGAAGTGTTGGTGTAACAACCCACAACCCCAGGACCTGAATGGTTGCGGATGTTACCCTGTTTAAGTGACAAGCGGTCTTTATAATGAAATAATTACGTAAATAAACTGAAAGCTTTAATAACTTCCAAAAAAAAATTGATCATAAACTTAGAATATAAGTCAACATTAGTCCTTACCAGCTTTCTAGATCATAGCTCATAAAACCCGAATGCCCAAAATACAAAGTATTTTCAAAACACATCAAATATCCTTTCTTAGGTCTTTGAGCCTATACAAGTTGAAGATCTATACAAGTCTACCTGAAAACATGAACAAAAAAATCGTGTGAGATATAATCTCAATAAGTCCTAGTGTGTGCTATGATAATTTTGACAAAATATTTTTTGTGATGCATGCTTAAAGCATTGGAGGTAAGTATAAGTGTATAAATAGTAACATGTTTATTGAAAATAAGTTTCTCTTGCTTTTCATCTTGTTCTTCTCCTTACTCCTCTATTTATAGGTGTTAAGAAGCTTACGTGAGAAGCCTTGCTCATATAAGAGCTTACATTATATTCTTATGAAAGGAACTTAGATAGGAAGCTTTGAAATACTATAGGAACACATGTAAAATGATTCATCACTTCTAGAAACCTTAGGGACACTTGGCATGGTGACTCTCTTAGCTTAGTCATCACATGAATTTTATAGAAACTTAGAGAAAGTGGTAGAAGCTTGGGGAATTCTAGAGAAAGTAATAGAATTTTGTAGAAAATTTTAAAAATTAGTAGAATATGTAAGAATGTAAGAGGAAGTAATAGAAGATGCATGAATCTTACATGGTCAATATTGGTAAAAGCTTGGTCAAACTCAGTTAAAGATGGTTAAAGTTGGTCAAACTTGTTAACTAAATTGGGCCACCATCACAAACCCTTGTGAACCTCATGGTTACTTTATAAAATAGCTTTTGGAAGTTAGAAAAAAACTTTAGAAACTTTTAGAACATAATATAATATAAAACAATAGAATAGAATAAAGTAGAAGCTCTAGAAATATTTTAGAAAAGTGTAGAATGTTTTAGAACATTATAGAAAACGAGATAATCAAAGTAAAGTCAAACACTCATCTTATCTTTATTAAAGTTGTGGATCCCGCACAATTAATATAAATGTTACTTATCCAAATTGAATTCTTCTTCCTAATAATAATAATAATAATAATAATAATAATAATAATAATAATAATAATAATAATAATAATAATAATAATAATAATAATAATAATAATAATAATAATAATAATAATATTTATTGTAAAAATAATATTACTTATATGTAATCATAGTATAATATTACTAATAGTAATAATAACAAATAAATAAAATATTCTTATGAAATATAATATATAGAAAATATAACATTTCTTATCAAATATTAAATTTAATATTTCTTTTCAAATATAAAATACATAAAATATAGTATTTATTATAATACATATGTAGCATATATCTTGCACAAAATATTTATTTCATAAATAATGACTTTGTTGAAAAGAAAAGAAAATAGTTTTATAAAATTCGATAAAATTCTCAAAAGAACACAAAGATAATAAAAATCTCCTATCTTAAGGATGCACAGGGTGGGATGTTACAATCTCCCATTTTTTAAAGAAATTCGTCCTTGAAATTTGTAAATAGTACAACATCTCCAATATCATTACTTCTAAACCACTCATCAATAATGTCTCCAAAACCATTATAAGCACTTCTCTCATTTCAATCATTCCTACAACCATATCTACAATCCCAAGATCAATATTTCCCAAAATCATAATCTAAATCATCAAAGTTTCAACCTAATCTCTGATGCCAATTATATTCCCAAAATCATTCACCTAAATTTTCCGACAACATTTATATCTCACAAATGTTAGTATTATGCCCTAGAGGCAATCACTTATATATTGTCTATAATATATTTATTAGTAAAAGACATTCTTTATCTTTTAGTTTAATTAATCATTTCGAGTATATGTGTATAGAACTGTTAGATAAAGTCCCAAGAACATAGTATAGTATTAAAGAAAATATGATAGAGATCATAATGTGAGATTCCTACTACACCATATAGTACTTGTGCTTAAATTATCCCTAGTCATAGTATTAGTGAGATAGGATATCATTAATATGCAAAGTCTAGCATGTGTTATACTTCTTGATTTGATCAAGCGGTGGTTTTCACATCCGTGAGTAATGCGATACTCAAAGTTAATATGTGGATGCTTGTTAAATGAAAAAAATTCATTGGATAACCTAACTATGAGATAATCAAATGGATAACTGTTTAGTGCCAGTGGTAGAATCTTATTATAACAAATGTGCAAGTATCTTTAGACTTGAGATCTTCAAGGTACTTTGTTTATTGAGCATTGTACTTTAATCCCAATCTCTAGAGTCCCTACAAGATCGCCTATGGGATGGATATTGGGTACAATATAAAATAAATGAAAGTAGTTAAGATGGTCAATAATGATTCATCACTCCTAATATTAGAGGCGTATATCTCGTGGCCACTTGTATGGAATCATTATTCGAGAAGTCCTTAGCTAAGACGACTATGTGTTGGAAATAGATTCAATTGATACACATGTCATGTAATGGATTTCGAGAACAAGTATTAAAATACTTGGACTAGAATTAATTTATATTCTAGAGAGAGTTAGTACTAATTCTATACTTTAAATTGAATGAGATATTTTATGGTAAAAGGAGTTTAATCCACTGGCGTTTTGCTATTGAAAGGTTTATGTCAAGCTACTTGACTTTCTGGACTTTTGGGTGGTCATGATGTATTGCGAGATACCATTCATGATATGCTAAATATGGATTTATTAATTAAAGAATTAATAAATTAATTTTAATTAAAATTAATAAGTTAATTCTAATTATAAAAAGATTATTAATTCTATTATGATAGAATTAATTTATATTAGCTACCAATTGACTAGAAAACCTAATAGGTCACACATAATAGAGGAATTGAAACTCAAGATATTATTTGATAATATTATAGGATTAATTTGTGAGAATAAATAATGATTATTGACTAATTATAAAGTGTTGTAATTAGTTAGGATTGAATTGAAATTATTAAATTCCTTTTAGGTGAATTATAAATATGTTATAATTCAATGGGCCTAATTGCGATTATTAAAACTCCAAGCACATAAAGAGGAAAATAATAGGCTTTCTAAATTCCTAAAAGGTTTAAGAAATCTACAGAAGTTGTTTCGTGTATCCAAGTATATATATGTGGATATATTTTGGACGAAGGATGGATGGATTTTTGAAAAAAAAAAAAAAACCAATTCCGTAGTTTTTCTTCCAAAAGCGAACAATCGAAGCCTTTTATGTTATTCTTCTTCTCGCAAAATTAATGCCTAATGTCGCCAAATTAAAACCCACTAGCATCGGTTGTTGAGTATAGTTTTTTGAGTGGATACGATTCGAGAAATTCCTATCTTTGGAATTTTGGTGGCTCGTTTTGATCAACTTTCAGAAGGTTTCGGCGCTTGAAGGAAAAATTTTAAAAGTTGCGTTTTTGAGGTAATTATTTTTTCTTCTATCTCCTAACCCGCTTAATTACATGCGAGTGATCATTTGAGTGAATTTCGTTTTATTTTTTCACTGTGTGTAAATTAGTTTTGTATGATCGAAATCCAACAGTGGTATCAGAATCATCTCGTGTATTTTACGGGTTTAATATTTTGAAATTATTTCATATATAATTTTGGATCTGGGAAAATTATTTTCACGATTTGTTTTGCAAAAAATCATTTTAGTGGGTTATTATTATTATTATTATTATTATTATTATTATTATTATTATTATTAATGATTGAAATTAGTTTCAGTAAAAAGATTTACGAAACTTTTGAAAATTGTTTCTAAAAAATAATAATAATAGAACAATAAAAATCGTTCTCAGGCTGATTTGTTTACATATAGAATGTAAATTGGAAATTGGCAACGACCATAAAACGGGAATGGAAATTGGAAATTCAGCATTCACATGTTATTCACATGGATATTGGAATTTGTTAACAGAAATTGTTTCCAATTCTTCATATTTATTTTCGCATGGATTCATAATAATATAGGATAATATTATGATATTATATCATATTGTTTCCAATATGCTTGTTACATTGTTGAATAGGAAATTGTTTCCAATTGCTGAACATGTATTCGAATTGATGGATGCGAAATTGGCAATTCGATTGTATTCAGTGGAATAGGAAACTGTTTCCGAAATTCCATGTCGGCTGCAATTTTTCAAGTAGCAGTCGAAATTGTGTCTGTATTAGGAAATTGTTTCCGCGTAGTGTACGATGAGAAGGGAACATAAGCCATGTAGTTTCGGCAGCCAGAAAGAACAAAAATGAAAATTGCCTAAGGAAACATGCGTTTCTCGAATGAAAAAAAAAAAGAAATTTATTATTATTATTATTATTATTATTATTATTATTATTATTATTATTATTATTATTATTATTATTATTATTATTATTATTATTATTATTATTATTATTATTATTATTATTATTATTATTATTATTATTATTATTATTATTATTTGCAGCTTTTGCAAAGCTTTAGACCAGTGCAATTTGTTGCAGCTGGTCACCGGCTCTAGAAAGCAGGTCCAGGCTTTGTCATACAAAAAAAAAAAAAAAAAAAATCATGTTTTTTTTTTACCCACTAAAAATGGTTTTCTAAATTACAAAAGGGGCCCAAGATTTTTCCTAAAATTCCATTTTGAGACTAATTTATCTTGTCTTTTTTTCCCCAAATAATGATTTTGAAATGTAATATTTTATGTTCATTTATTTTACTTAATTTATTTTAAGCATGATTTTGGTATGTTGTCTTGGTTATGGACTTAGACCAATTAATTTTAATTAATTTATGTTGTGTCATGCATTTTATAACTTTGTTTTGAATAAATAGGACCTGCTTGTCCTATCTTCTCTATTATTTTTGTGAAATTTCTCTTCTCATCTAACTCACATCGAATGTAACTCGATGTTTCTTTATTAAAAATTTATGTAATTAGATTATATATGTTAGATTAGAAATTATTTTTCAAACTCATAGAGATGGTCACCAAGACGAAGTAAGAAGATGGTAAGACTTTTTTTTTTCAAAACATGAATGAACACATAGGTTTGATTGAAATTAATATCCTGCATAGCTCAAGAAAAATAATCTAGAAAAGTCCATAACCAAGCCATGTAATTAAGTCTATTACCATTGTGTCAAAGTGTTGATATTTATGCATGCCAAATGTATGAACCACTAATATAACAAATCCCTCAATTAATATTAAATTTAATGCCTTTCATTAATATAGCAAGAATGAGAACTTTTTTCGAGACCAAGTTGTTGGGCTTTGACATCAAGTATGTTCAAGTTAAGGAATTTAAATTCCTGATTAATGAGTTGGGTTTAACTAATTTCTTTATTTTAGTTAGGCTAACTCAAGCATAAAGAAAATTAGAGGTAATATTGGATTAGCTTAAGGGCTTTAAGATTAAAAGATGTTAATTATCTAATGATCTGGTTATTACATTTGATGTAATTGGTATTGAATACCTACCATTAAATTTAAGGATGGTTTGTTGAGTAAACCCAAGGTTATTCTTAAAGAATTTGGATACCGATCTAAACGAATTTCTCGAATCAATAGTGATGGCTATTGATTTGAGTAAAATAGAGGAATAATTATGTGCTTAATTAAAGACATAATTATTTGACTGTTATGTGCATATACATTTTTCTAATTTCTCTAACTTTACATCTAGGTTATTTGCATCATGTCGACCAAGAATTTACATAGTATCTTGAAAACTAATAAGCTTACCGAGTTAAATTTTCTGGATTGGTATGGAAACTTGAGAATTATTCTCAAGTTGGAAAAGTTGCCTAAATGCTAGATGCTCCTATTTTGCCACCACCAACCTAAGAAACTCAAAATTGATGTGCATGCTGTGCAAAAAGAAGGCCCGAGTCCCGTTCTATATGTCAATGCCGACAACAATGAAATTTATAGTAAGAGAAAAATCCGTTAACTTAAAAAATTGTGAGGAAACAAAAATACACAAATACATGAAGAGGATGAAGTGTTGGCCAAGAATGAGGACTGGAGAAATGCAAATTATGTATCAACTTGACTCATAGGAAAGTGAAAGTTGAGCATAAGAGACACGCTGATACTCCAACCCTTATCCATAGCCCAATAGAAGTAGGAATAAGTTACAAAGGATGTTAACACTTGTTTGCTGATGAGCAGAAATCAAAAGAGTAAAGTCTAGATAATAGTAAACCATCACATCAAGATAATCTATATTATTGCAAAGTCACCGGTTACTCAAACCTGTTAGGAAAATAATGTAAAACAACTATCACAAGGTGCTGATTACAAGAAAATAGAGATAATTATATATTGGTTCAGCTCTCTTCTTACTCTGGAGTTGGTATATCATCATCCCTAACAAGGCTTGCGTTTTGGATTATAGCATTCCTTAGTTAGGTTTGTGTTTTGTTCTACTGGATGGTTTCATTGGGATATATGACATATTCCACGTACCTTAGAAGTAGAAGTATAAACCTGAACCAGATCATGCGCTAAACGGGGAACCATTGGTTCTGCAACCTGACTTGGATTATGTCGAGAAACTAGTAAAGATTTTGGACAGAAGTATAAAGACGTTTCAGAACAAGCAGAATCCTATGGTAAAAGTTTTGTGGGATTATTATTGAATGCAAGATGTTACTTGGGAAAACTGAAGATTGGATGAAGCGGAAGTACCCGGAGTTGCTTTAGAGGTATAAGAATCTGAATTTCGGGACAAAATTCTCTTAAGGATGGGAAGATGTAATACCCCGCCTATTTCTATCTTAGACTCATAGGGAGCATGGGCATTGGTTAGCATTTTATTATGAGTAAACGGATTGTCAAAGCCTTTATCTATGTGATCAATAGTTTTGCGCATTGGCTTGTGTGTGATTGAACTTGTGTAGAAGAAATATTCGGATTAGATATATGGTATGGCAATGAGGGATTTTGAGGATGATATCCTTTTAAGTAGGGAAGGATGTAACACCCCATTCATTTACAAGAAAAAAAAGAAGAAGGTGAATTTGCAATCATGAGCATATGTGATCATATTTTTACAATTGGAACGCATCTATTCATTTTAATTGTTATGATTGTTGAGATGCTCTAAATGTGAATATGATTGAATGCACTTATTTGCAAATAATTTGAAGTTATATCAGCTATACTAATGTAAGAAACTCTTCTTATATCCTTTGGGTAGCAAAATAATATTTAAAAAAAAAATTGTTTGAAATCTGTTGGGAGTGAAATTATAATTTTATATTCTTCATAGAGTAAATAAACATCCTTCTTATACATGGTGCATTTTTCATAAATAAGCTAAAGTCTTAGAAAGTCTTATTTTAATTAAGTATACTTATTTATTCTAAACTAGATTAATCTCTCTAATTTCATTTTAAATTCCTTCAAACCCTAATGTACCCAAAAGTGGGTAAACTTTCCAAAACACCCTTCTAAGTGCCGCCACTTATGTTCAATCTTCACCTTTTATTTTGTTTTAATCTTAGTTATTAATTTATATTAGATACAAGATACATCTTTTATAATATATTCTTATATATATATACACACACACACACACACACCAATGTGTGTTTATATATTGCTTAAATATGTATATATATTGAAAGTTAGTTATTTAAATCACTTTCAATCTCATCTCTTGATTTATATCTCATTACCAAATAATTAAATCTAGACCTTTGTTAATTAAAACACCAAAAATCAAACCCTAACACACCATAGAACTCCTAGATGGTTAGCTCTTCTCATTTCACACAAAATTTCAGTTTTTCTCTTCTCCCTAACTCTCTCTTGCCGCCGCCATCTCTCCCTCTTTATTGTTCTTCAAGTTTCTTCACTTAAACTCCACAATTCAAGTTAAATTGTTATAGATTAGGGAGTTTTAAAGTTGCTATTTGAAGTACTTATAAATATTCTAAAAGAAGGTATGATATTTGAACTAAGTCCTTTTAAAAAATGAAAAATCACTTTGCACAGATTGGGGAGGGGGGGGTTTAGAATAATTGATGGTTGTTGATGTTAATGTGAAGGAGTTATGGAGTATATGGTGATTATGTGTTGTGTTGATGGTTTGAGATTGAATTTGGGAGTTTGGGATCATATAAAAAGAGAACTGATGTTGAATTATGGTTTTGGAATTGAATGTATGTTCTAGAATTGCACAATGAATGTGGTTTTGCTTTTAGTTTTAAAAATATAAATTGGAAATTTTGCTAAATTATGATTCTATCAATTCTACTGTGTCTTAGAATCAATTTCCCATTAGATTCATGTTATTTATACATTTGAGTGATTTTCTATGATTTTTCAAGTTACCCTGCCACAGAACCATGAAACTCTATTCTCCAAGGAATGTTTGTTGCATAATTGAGACCCTTTGCGAATTCCATTTAATCTGAATTTTGGATATGTTAAACTATATGATCTTCGGGTTATTTACCAATTGGAATCATGAATTTGACCCTGTAAATTATTTTCTATGAATTTCGTAAGGGTATTGTCAAGCTGGCTTTCCAAAGATGCTGTAACGATACTCCCGTTTTGGAGAATTAATTAACCTACCTAGACATATTATTTGCTAATGAAATTTTCATAGTATAACCTACTCGTATCATAGTTCAGTTTTGTAGATTTCCATTAAGTTTTGAATAGTTTTTCTTATTTATCTAATAAGTCCGAATTGCTTTTTGTTTAGCCATGTTTTACCAAAAATGTTGATTCAAATAAACTTAAAGGAAACCGTGTTTTAGCGATACAATTGTTATTCAATCAATTTGATTTGATATAATGTTAATATAGAAAGGTTATGACATGATTAATTTAGTACTTTGATGCTTAAATGAATATGTGAATGTGTTATGCCATTTTATGACAACTATATGATAGCTAATAGTCATTTAAAGAGTTATTACATTGTGGAATTGCATGTTCTATATATTTTTATGAAAGTACTGAGTGTTTTTTTGCCTTGAAAACCTGTTGCTTGAATGCAAATTTAATGCTTTTGTGTTGTTTGATGTTGGGGGTTGGTGAGAGCTGGTTTAAGACCTAGTATAGTATAAGCATGCGATTATTTTGGAAGGCTTGTGCTAAGCTTGATGTTATGATTAGGAATTGACGAATGTCTTTATTTGTGTGATAGCTTTGGATGTTAATCACGTTGGGAATCAAGAAAACTAAGTTGGATTAGCCCTATTTTACTTGTTTTTGAGGTAAGTCCTTGCATAAAAACTTGTTTGTTAAATGCTCACATTTACAAGTGTATGATGCAATGCTGAATCAAAATATGATTTCTTAGAATGCAACATGGTCTAGATGTTTTTTTTATACAATGGCTTTACTAAAATAAAAATTTTCCAATAAAACAATATTTTTGTTCATCAAATAATTTCAAGCAAATTATTTGAGAAGCACGATTGCTGCACCAAGACTTGAAAAGAGATTATTTGTGATTGATCCTTGTGCATGATTATAATCTGTTGATTTGAGAATAACCCTTCAGTGTGATAATTTTCGATTAAGTACTCAATAAGGGTAGCCTACTAAGGCCAATCTTTGAAAGTTTGGGTAAGTCTCCCAACTGGTGGCCACCTCTGGGAGATGAGCTCTACCTGTATAAGGCTACAATCCTAGTAAGTCAGGCAGGTCTAATAGGGGCTAAATTCATCACTATTTTTCTAGTTATTTGAGGGTAATTTGAGATACTTTTGATGTAATAACTAGGCATATTCCTTCCTATTTGACATTTTACTTGCAAAAAGTATTTTTTGACAAATTTATGCAGATTTAAGTGAATTTCAAACAAAAAGTTAAAGATTCCAGATTGTACCTGGTGCCAAGTCTAGTTAAGGCACCAGGAGCTAGGTCTATTCTGGAAAAAAGTAGCTAACAGTGAAATCAGATTGGACTCGGTGCGAGGAGGGTCGAAAGGACCCGATGCCAGGTTCATTCTGATAAGTGTTGGTGAATTTTTCTTTTCCAAGAAGATTTTGGTAATTTCGGTTTGATTCTTTTGTGAACTCTTTCAACTACGGAAATTAACTTTTGGAGGCACTTTTTGGCAATTAGAACTTCTATAAATATAAGAGAATAACATTGTACAAAGGTGTTTTCATAGTTTTCAATTCTTCAATATAATATCTGTATAAATCTTGTAGAGAAACATAAAGATTTAGGAGGATCAAAGGAGAATTCTTGGAAAGAAGAGGAGGTTGCTCAAGAAGGTTTAAAGGAAGAAGAAGAATGATTACTTTTCTATGAGTTGTTTCTTTTTCTCTTCTTTATAGTTTATTAACAATTTGAGATTAGTGTTTTAATTGTCTTTAGAGGATATTCTTTTGGATTCATAATTTTGTATTGGTTTTAGTTCTTTGATCAATTTATTGCTATTCTTCGTATTTGATTACTTGAGCATAATATCTTGTTAGATTGATTAGTTCTCTTCTAATTAACTTGCAAAATGATGTTAGGAGAGAATGCCCAACTAATTAATTCAATACTAGTTATTCTTAATTTACTTAAAAAAAAAAGTTAAGGGTAAAGATTAAGTACTCAAAGATTGGTTGATGATTGCTAGAATATAGATTCGTTGGCTAATTTCATACTTTAAATCATCTAGGATATAAGGATTTGTGTGAGGATTGATTTCAATGTATCTTTTGAGTAAATTGGTTTAGACATATTATATTCACTAATTTAACTAGAAGATAGTGATTCCATAGATTGCAAACGAGGTAGGTCTAATCTAATCCTTTATGATGTCAAGATAATAATTCATTGAAAGAATAACTAGTTAATCATTATTATGTATTCAAGTATTTTTATATATCTACATGTGTTTTCTCCTTGTTCTCACTCATTAATTATTCTTGTGACTTTTCTTATGTGACTTAATTTTCTCTAGTATATTAGGTTAATAGGTTATTTACTTCTATTTATTTGTTTTATTGGCTAAATAATAAAGATTTGGGTAAAGTAAGGTGGGAGCCTAAGTTCTCATAGATTTGATACTTGCTATTCTCTATACTATATGACGGGTATACTTGCCCTTATGTGTGGTTTTAGTGGTTAGCATTTTATTAAAACTTGATTAATTGTGTAATTTGTTAGTAATATTTTTGACATGAAAAAACACGCATCAAGTTTTTGACACTGTTTTCTGGGATGGGCACTATTGAAAACACTCGAATCTTATTGATTTAGCCTTTGTTGTATTTGTATATATCACTAACTTTTATGTTTTGGTAGTTTTTGAATATTTTTTATTTGTGTATTTTTATTTATTTATTTTTGTTATTTTTGTTTGTTTTTATTTTTATTGTCAATTTGATTTTTGTTTTTCTTTAAGTGCGAGATTCAAAACATCATCATGGACAACTATTCATGGACACAATGTCAAAGGAGCTATAATGATGATACGTTGGCAAGGTTGCAAGTTTGGATTAATGTTTTTACTGAGACGTCACGTGAAGCTTCAGTCAAATCCTTTGTTGCCAACACAAACATGTCCATTAGGTGGCATGAAGAAGGATCCTAGCAAATGAGCACTACAAGAACACAACTAGCTAAGTTAGTTGAGGATGCCATAAAGGCCCATACATTTGAACAAGAGAATCTCCAAGGAAAGGAGAGAGGATATGAGGAATAATTGCCCAATATGGAAAGAGAGGTATTCGATTATCCTCTATTTGAAAATAATTCTAATTTGTGTTTGTCACATGATTTTGTAGGTTCTTCTCTATTCTTGGAGGGCAATTGTCCAAATGATGATGTATGGAGTTTACCATATATCAAGAAGTTAGATTTATCCATGATTCATCATAAGATGTCCTTGATGGATATTGACAAACTCTTGTTAGTGTTGTACCCTAAAGGCAATCACTTATACTTTGTATAAGATACATTTGTTTTATAATACAAGACATTTATTTTTCAGTTTGTTTTCTTTACTTTCATGTAAAATAATTGTTAGATAAAGTCCCTAGTATAACACTCTATTAAGGAAATCATGATGTGAGATTCATACTACACTGTATAGTATTAGTACTTAAATAATTCCTAGCCGTAGTATTAATGAGATAGGACTTCAATAATGCGTTAAGACTAGCACGTGCTAGACTTCTTGATTTGATCATGCGGTAGTTCTTGTTAGGGATATGCCCTAAAATAATTTATACTTATACTATTATCATTATGTATTATGTAATAATACGAGACATTTTTTTTCATTAATAGTGCATTTAGTTTTGTAGTCATCAAGCACGTAACTTGATAGTAAAACCCTATAACAAATATAATGACTATTCTTAAATTGTCCCTAATCGATTATTATTAGTGGATCAATAATAAGTTAAGATTAGTATGTTTGTGACTTGATGGTTATGTTTTACTGGTTATGGATATATGTGATATCAAATCAAAACATAAATAAATGTTAGAGAATATTGTATTGGACATGACCTACTGTGAGAGTACTTCATGGGACATATCATAAGTATTTTCTAGCCATAATGATATTAGAAGTCCTTTGACCTGAATTTATCATAGTTTCCTACTTGATAAATTCTATATTTTGACGTTGTCTAAAGTTGTCCTCAACCAGATAATAAATTAGACCACTGTTGGATATAGAATAAATCAGGGAGAGGAATATAATTGATAGTGAAGGAATTTGTCCCTCTCAATTTTGGGAGAGATGTCCATGGGTCCCTTGACAAGTTAAACTATTAAAATGCATGGCCATGCTCAAATATATCAATTTGACATATTAATATCATTTGTTTGAATAGTTTACTATGAGATCAAAAAATAGTTGATTAAACTTAATAAGGATGACATGCTCCGTGCCTTATATTTAATCTAGATATCGTGTGACAAAAAGACTAAATATAAAGTTATGGTTTAATTAAAGAGACCACTGATCTTTATTTAACTTGGATAGTTATAATGTTTTGCTATAAACTTCTCATAACTTGTGAGCCATTTAAATGTGATTTGGGCATACTACTAGTGTTAAATGAACCTATAGCATCACACATTAAGCGAAAACGTTAGGTTATTTTTCTAGTAACTAGGTTCAATGTATCTGAAAATATGTCTAGACATATTTTTTCGGAAATTTGTCTTTTTTCAGAAGTTTAAATGCTTTTAGTGGGAGTTTCATATCAATTTTAATTTAATTTGAATTTAAAATAAGATATGATAAGATATTATGAGAGTTGGACTCCAAGAGGTTCGTGTGGTTTTAAAAGAAAACTTTAGCCATCTTCTTGTTAGAGACTTCTCATAAAAATATTTGTGCCTCCATAACCAGGAAAAATCAAGCCTCTCAAAACCCTAGGCGCTAGTATTCCCGAGTAACGAGCTGGTTTCGCCATATATATCCGATAGAGGACATTCGCATATTATAGTATCTGGTGATCGTTCGAAGTGCACGTATGCCTGAAAATCTGAATGCAGAGGTCTTGCTTACGGCAATACAAAGGTAATTTTATAACCCTAGATCGACCTTAATCGTTTGGCTTGGGTCCTTAGAAGGGATTCATGGATGTTTTCCGTGTTTAGGAGTCTATGAATCCTAACAGAAGTATCAGAGCAACTTGCTAAACGATTAGGTTAATTCATCTGTGTTAATCGTTTTGTTGAATATATGTATGATATATATGTGAATGAATGGATTTTGTTTAATTTAATTGGTGTATATTAGCATGTTCACATGATTATAATTTTAGAATACTTAGCATGCAAACTGCTAGAATTTAGTTTATTCTGTTTGTCTTAATTGGTTGATCAAAGTAGATTATTTGTAGATTGTCTGTAAACTAGTCTATTTTAATATGATATGGTATTGTTAGCATGCTATCTATCATTCTAAGTTGCAAATTATTTGTATTAATCTGCCATGATAATTTTTTTCTGTATTAATATAGTTAAAAGGGAACATAAACTGTCTGTAATATGGTAACTCACAGCGACTATTATTAAGGGGTCCAAACATTAATTTGATTAATATTAAAAAATCGGAAGGCAAAATCTCATTCAATGAGAGAAGGAAAAATCGTTTAGCAGGACCTCCGCCAAGGGCACAGCCCCATGAACCCCGACTAACTATTCGTTGTGTTAGCGTATTTTGATTGTAGTTGTGGATTGTTTTGAATAGTGCATAGCATGGCCCATTTTACCCAATGTGATTCGTAGGTTTTATTCTGGTTGTTTTGAGTTGTAATTTTTTAAATACGACCTACGTGTCATTTTTCATTGTTGTAAAATTGTAGTTGCTTCCTATAATAGGAATTATTTTATTTTATTATCCAATGTAAAAGAAGATGGAGGCCTACAATTACAACCAATGAGGAGTATGCTCAAGGCATTAGAGAATGCTGAAAGAGTTCATAAACTTAGATTGACCATCTTGATCTTCACTTTACTCGTGATGATCAGTATAGGTTATGGGCCATGTTATGTCACTTTTATTTATGTTTTGCATGCATATTTGATATGTTTATTTCATGCTTACTACAATCAAATTTCTGTTTAAAAAAAAATAAGTTTAAAATGCCTTCCAAAATCAAACACTTCTAATTACTTAGATCATCATATGGTCATTCCTGCCAAAGTAGGATGCTTTTGATTATCTAAGTGAGACAAGATGGAAAATGGTTTTCCATTTGTTTGATATGGTTTATTTAACTGGGCTATCAAAATGGTTTTGGGCCTAGGGCATTATATGAGATTTTTAGTCAGGTTATTCGATGTCCATCTCATTAAATTTGAGTTTTATTTAATTATAAGATTAAAGCCAAAGCTTACTTGTGATTAAAATTAAATATTTAATTTTTTTTACCCTACTAAGAAACATCAAAATGTTGAAGTTTAAATGCTTTTAGTGGGAGCTTTTTATCAAGGCCTCAAAATTAATTATGTTGCATATTTTTGTATGTAGATAATGGTAACAAATAGTTAGAATAACTTATTGTGATATGTGCTAAAAAAAAGACAAGCTTAGTGGGACTAACTTTCTTGATTGGGCACGTAACTTAAGAATCGTTCTTCAGTAAGAAAAAAAGCTCTATGTTCTTGAAAATCATATTCCTCCCACTCCAGTAAATAACGCCCTATGAGCTAAAAAAGATGCTTATAGTAAGCACAAAGATGACTCTAACGATGTTACTTACCTTATGCTAGCAACCACGAACTTTGAACTTAAAAAACTATTTGAAGAAGTAGAGGTATATGACATGATCGTACATCTCAAGTAAATGTTCTAGGAGCAAGCACGACAAGAGAGATTTGAAACTCATAAGGTGTTAAATGCATATAAGATGGCTTTTGACATCTTGGTAAGTGCTCATGTCCTTAAAATGAACCCAGAGCTGAGGTAGAGGCACTTGTAGGTGAGGAGCCTGAGGAGGATTTCGAGATGGACCCAGAGCTATTGGCTTGGCTTCAACTAGATACGGATGTAGATGAGGAGGTTGATGCAACAGAGTCTTACATAGTTTCGACTAACTCAGGACCTCTTGTTTCGGACAGCAATGATGACGAGTAGGAGGATGAGATGTAGACACATAGTATGATATATACTGTTTAACTGTTATATATGACTGTGTGTGTGGCACACATATTTTGCATGGACTTTGTGATAAAAGAGAACGAATATATGTCATGTTTTGCTATATGCACTGTGTTGGGAATATTCCCTCTTAGACTAGTTTTCTGATGAAAATATCGAATATGTTAATAAAAGAATTTATTTGTCAGAAATTGTTTGTGAAATAATATTTCTTTATTTGTGTACAATTTCGTTTGGAACAGACCCATTGTGTTTGAATAAGTGATCCATGTGAATGGAGGTCTTTCACAGTAAGGTATGGATCATTGGTTATTTAAACACATAAACAATCGTTCTTAATCGATTGATGAGAATGTGAATCTCGTCATGTTTAGGTTATTATGTTATGAATTCCAGGTGGGGAATGGCTTACCTTTAGCCAGTGAGTAGTCCACTCACTTCATGACATAGGCGTATTTCAAATACGTAGAACAGGACCTGTAGTAATAGTTTCTAAAAAGTACTATATGGTAAAAACCTAGTCTATTACTGCTACAGCGTGGACTAGTACTCTATGACTTGAGTATGAGTTGGTAGTCTGGCGAAGCTGGAATCACATGCTTTGATATATTATAGTTGAGGTTCTATCGGAGGGCCAATATACTTGTATGTTGGGTATGTGTGACTAGTTAGTTAAGACAGACTTGTACAAGATAGTTTCTACACCATATCGCCCCTTATGGTTGTCCGGATGATCTAAATATCTAGGGCCCTGGGAAACGTGACTTGGATGATTGCTTTAGGGTCGCTCCATTGGAAAGAGGAAACACTCCAAGAAGTCGTGGATCATTGGACTAGAGGCCTAAGGATGGTAAATGTCTTTTAGAGAGGTGTTAGTACATTTCTTCCTCTCTAATTGTACGGTGATGTGTAGAGGGGTATTTTAGTCATTTTCACTTGTAGGTCGAAGACTCTGCTAATGCAGCATTGTCCTTGGGGTCAATATTTCCTTATTGTGATATTAGGAAATATTTAAAATGTAAAATACATCTATTGATATAGTATGAGTATTTTGGTCATTTTAGTAGCCAAGACGATGTGTCTTTTTGGTCTTCGGAATAGCCCGTAAGTCCTAATTAATTTTTGGGTTGAGAAAATGAGCTCAGTTGAGAGAGTTTTATTTTATTCGGGAAGTCTAATTTATTATTGGACTGGAATAAAATAAATGGAGAGAAATTTATTTTTTGGTTTAATTGGTTAATTAATTATTCAGGACCTGGGTCCAGTTTAAATAATTAGAAAATTAACCGGGACTTAAACTAGAAGAAAATAATTATTACTTAATTATTTATTGGGTATTTAATTAAATCCCAAGAAATAAATAATTAAAGTTTAATTATTTTTTGGTTCATTAATTATTTATTGGGTTATTTATTTAATCCCAAGAAAAATAATTAATATTTATTATTTTGAATTTTTTGGGTCCAGGAAAAATAATAAATATTATTTTGGCTCAATAGCCTGGACCATAGGATTTTTCCGGACACAGTTTAGAAGAGTTTGGAGTGAAGCCAAAATTTATTTTGTAAATAATATTCGGGTATTAAATCCCGAGAATATTATTTTTATCAAGATAATTATTTTTAGTTTCATGACTCTTGACTTTCTGTGTGAAAAAATAAAATAAAAGAAAAAGAAAATGAAAGGTCTCTCTCTCTCGTGACTATTTATTTCTTGGCTTTTGGCCTTCTCCACTGGCTTTTGTTTTTAACAGAAGAAAGCCAACATAGAGAATGGCCAGTGAGCTGGAAAACAGCTGATCATTTTTCCTTTCAACCCTTCGTTGCTCACCAAAGAGAAATTTGGTGTGGTCATATTCCGTGAGCCGGAAAGGCAAGCATGCACTGGAGTATTCATCTATACCGGAGGAAGAATTCATGGATGTAATGCACTGGACGTTGAAGGAAGAAGCTGTTTTTGTGCTTCAATTGAGTCAACCTCATTCTTCAAGTTTTAAAGGCTCCAACAAGTATGCTTTTATCCCACCATGCTATGCCAATACTCTGTTTCATGTTCATGATTCTCCATTACTGTCCACGGTTGAAATGCATGCTCTGTGAATGCCAATCCTTCAAGTGGTATCAGAGCATGAATTTGATTGACTTAGGGAGCATGTTAGTTAATAAAAATGGAGAAGAACATTGTTTGGAGCTTAAATATGTGGTCCTTCGCTTGAAATGGTATGGGACATGGTCTCTGTAATTTTTCACAGTGCGTTATGTGAAATTTGATTTTAGAGTTTGGATAATGTAAATTCAATTTAAATGGGTATAGGTGGTTGTTGTTTTGGTTTGGATGAGTTTTTATAATGAAATATGTCCAAAGAAGCCATTGCAAATGAAAAACGAAGAAATTCGCGCGGGCAGAATGCAGAAAAACTCTCTAGAGAAGAAGGCACTGTTCATAAGCCGTTGAAGCCGAGCAGAGCCTCCACTGTTTTTGGGTCACAAGCCGTGCTGATCGAGCCGCTAAGCCGAGCCAATTACTTTAGAAATTGGAGCCGTGCAAACGAAATTGAATTGCAATTGTCACCGGGTTGCGCGCGGGTCACCGGGCCAACACGTGGGCCATGCAGTGAGAGAGGCGGTGGGTGGCTTCTTCTCGGGTTGTGGCTGCTGGAGATCATGTGCGGCTAGTGTACCGGGCGCCCGGTGGACCGCAGTGCATGCGGGCACGGATCCGGTGTAGTGGACCGCCAGTAAAAAAAATATATTTTTTTTGAAAATTTTAATTTAGGTCCCATACCATGCGAAGTTAATATTTTTGCAATATTTTATATTCTTGGAATATATTTGCATGAAAAATATTAGTAAAGGATTTTAGGATTAAACAAGACAATTAATTAATTAATTAATGTGTTTAATACTATTATTTGGACACATAGGTTTAAAAATAGAAAAGCATGAAAACGTTTACTGTTTTCTAGCATGCTATTTATTTTGTGTACCTATGTGCGCGGTTTCTCAAAGACCAAAGTCTTTGGGAATATTTATGCAAGGAAAAACAATTTTCTTTTAAAAAAATAAATGGTTATTTTAACTTGAACAAAAATTAATCCTTGGCTATTTTCTTAAAGGATTTAATCCTTGGCATAGAAAATATATTGGATTTAGATATTTTTGTAAGTTAAAATAGAAAGCCATTTTATTTTATTTTGCAAAAGAAAATTGTTTTGTTAAGTAAAAATAGAGACCAAAGTCTCGATAAAGTTTTAATTGGAAAATTTTTGAAATCATTAAGTTTTAACTTAAATGAAATTAATCCATGGATAAATTCTCTCAAAGGATATAATCCTTGGTATTGAGATTTTAATGGATTTGGATATTTTATTTTTAAGTTAAAGGAAAACTTAATGGAAATTTCAAAAGGATATTTTTTCAGAAAACTTTATTTTAAAAGATTAAGCAGGAGAGGGGTTCCAATAGCTCCACGGCTTCTATCACGGTCCTCATTAGAGATCGTGGGTCCTCTCGCATCACCCTGGGAGTGAACCCGTATAGGATGGGGATACCACAAGGATCTAGATTTAACGGAAGGATGTAATTAATGACCCGGGACACGTACTATACTCGGCCAACCCACGTTGGAGGTAATAATGCGAGGAATGTCCATAGGAAATAGGGAGGAAATGGCCATCCCACGATGAAGTTATCCTCTAGATCATTACCTAGAAGGGAAATTGATTTGTGGTGGTTATTACACTTAACTTAGGGAACTGTTAATCTTCCAAAGAAGCTATGTCAGTTTTCCTAAGAGCCAAATTAATTTCTGTACACAAATTTATTTTCACAAACTAAATCATTTCTTTTATTATTCAATTTTTCAAAAATGGTGGGAGGTTCTTTTAGTCATTTGGCCGTTATTCTTTGTGAGAATAAATTAACGGGACCAAATTATGTGGACTAGAAGAGGAACCTGGACATAATACTCACAGTCGTGGAGTATAAGTATATCCTTTACAAGACTTACCCTGTAATCGGGAATGGTTCCACCGACAATAGAGCGAGAGGCTGTGAAGGCATGGAAGAAGGCTAATGAAATAGCACGTTACTATATACTAGTCTCCATGTCTAATGTGCTCCAGTCTAAATACGAGCACATGGCTTTTGCGTATGACATTAGTCATTGGCTACTATATTCGCAGATAAGAGCCGGCCCGCAAGGTAGGAGGTTCTTCGAACTATAATAAACTCTAAGATGGCTGAGAGAGCTTCAATCAGGGAGCATATGCTCAAGTTGATTGCTGCTTTCGAGGAGGCAGATATCTTAGGGGCTATCATTGACCATGGGAGCCAAGTGGACATGGTTCTCGAATCTCTACCGATTTCTTTTACTCAGTTCAAACTGGATCACAATATGAGTTTGACTGAGTTGATAAAGGAACTCTAGATGGCAGAGAAGGTATTGAAGTCACATTCAATGGCCATGATTGTTAGGACTTCTTCCTCAAGAACAGGGTCCAAGCCCAGAAAGTTCAAAAGGAAGAAGGGTACGCAGTAGCCCAGCCCAAGACCCAGCCCAAAGATAAACCGAAGGGCAAGTGCTTCAAATGTGGGAAGAAGGAACACTGGGAAAATGTGTGTCCAGATCTTCAAGCCAAGAAAAACCCCACATGTAATGTTCTCTATCTAGAGTCTAAATCAATGGTTAGATCAACTTCCACTTGGATTGTTGATTCAGGAGCTACTGATCATATCTGTAACTCCTTTAGGGGTTTAGAAAGATAAGTAGACTCAAGAAGGGCGAACATGGATTATAAGTGGGAATTGGAGCACAAGTCTGGGCCCTTGCAGTAGGAGAGATGGATATTGTTTTTGATTGTATTAATAAAGTGGTTTTAATAGATATTTTATATGTACCTGGTTTTCATCAAAATTTGATTTTAGTTGCAAAACTTATAAATCAAGGATATTCTGAATCTTTCCATTTTGGTATTTCTATCAGTAGAAATGGAGAAATATTATGGACTGGGCACATATATGGAAATCTATTCTATTTAAACCCTATCAACAATCAATCAAATAACGCTCAATCTGAACCTTTAACTATGAAGAGAAAGACCAATATCAATGACTCAAATCTTTGGCATCTGGGGTTGGGTCACATCAACTCAACTAGGATTTAGAGGCTAATCCATGATGGGCTTTTGGGCTCATTAAGATAGGATGATTGGCTTTAGTGTGAATCCTGCCTGATGGGAATGGTGACCAAAAGGTCTTTTATCCCTAAGGCGGATAGGGCCAAGGAAGTACTGAGTCTTTTTCACACTGATGTGTGTGGTCCGTTGTGTACACCAGCTAGAGGAGGTTTTGAGTCTTTCATCACTTTCACAGATGGTTGTACAAGGTTTGGTTACGTTTATCTGATGAGATGCAAGTCTGACTCTTTTGATAAATTCAAGGAGTTTAAGGCTGAAGTGGAGCGTCGGACAGGTAAATTAATCAAGACCTTACAATCGGATCGTGGTGGAGAGTACCTCCTAGGTGAATTCAAAGACTACATGGTACATCATGGGATAGTGTCCCAACTTTCTGTGCCGGGGACACCCCAGCAGAATGGAGTAGCTGAGAGAAGAAACAGGAAATGGTCAGAAGCATGATGTCTCATGCTACTCTTCCAATATCTTTTTAGGGATATACCTTGGAAACAGCGGCATACATTCTAAACTTGGTGCTTTCCATGTTAGTACCTAGGACTTTCTATGAGATGTGGACTAGGCGTAAGCCAAGTTTGAATCATCTTAGGATATAGGGTTGTTCAACTTATGTACTAATCAAGGGAGATAAGTTGGAACCAAGGTCAGAATTATGCTATTTTGTTGGGTATCCAAAAGGAACAAAGGGTAGTTACTTTTTTCATCTTAAGGAGCAGAAGGTATTGGGTAGTACCAATGCTAGATACTTAGAGGATGATCAAAGTACTTCCACGAAAAGGTTCAACTAGGTTGGAACTCGAGGAGAAGTTATCTTCGGAAGCAACTTCTTCTGACTCGATTATGGAACAAGAAGAGGCACAGCCTTAAGAGCCTGTACAAATGGTGCCTTGTCACAGTGGGAGAATGTCTAGGGTTTCAGATAGATGGAATGGAGAAGCTTTTGAGCTGGTCTCTGACCATTAGGAACAAGACCCCACTAGATACGAGGAGGCAATTGCTGATGCTGATGCAAATCTATGGCATGAAGTAATGAAAGCCGAGATTAAGTCTATGTACTTCAATCAGGCTTGGGATCTTGTAGCTTCACCTGAAGGGATAAAACCCATTAGGTATAAGTGGGTATACAAGAGGAAGAGGTGAGTGGATGGAAATGTGGAAACCTTCAAAGCTAGGCTTGTGGCAAAAGGGTATACTCAGAAAGAAGGGATCGATTATGAGAAAACCTTTTTCCCTGTGGCCATGCTTAAATCCATCTATATCCTCCTTGCCATCGCATGTCACTATGACTACGAGATATGGCAAATGGATGTCAAGACGGAATTTTTGAATGGACATCTTAGCGAAGACATCTATATGTCCCAACCGGAAGGTTTTATTGCTGAAGGCCAGGAACATATGGTTTGCAAGCTTAAGAAGTTCGTTTATGGATTTAAGCAAGCATTGAGAGCGTGGAACATTCGTTTTGATGAGACTGTAGAGTCTTATGTTTTATTCAAAACGAGGATGAACCATGCGTGTACAAGAATCTTGAGGGGTTTAATGTGGTTTTTCTTGTCTTGTATGTGGATGATATTCTATTCATTGGAAATAATGAAGGTTCATCTACAGAGGTTTGGTTATCTAGTCCATTAAGTATGAAGGACTTGGGAGAAGCCAACTACATTCTCAGGATTAGACTTCTTAGAAATAGGAAGTAGAGAATGTTAGGATTATCCCAAGTCGCATACATTGACAAGATGCTGGCCAAGTACAGCATAGACTTATGCAAGGGATCTCTAAACCCTTATAGATATGGGTTGTCTCTTTCTTCAAGGGACTGTCCTAAGTCTCAAGAAGAAAAGGACAGAATGAGTAGGCTTCCCTACGCTTCGGATGTGGGAAGTCTCATGTACGCCATGCTATGTGCTAGGCCAGATATCTGTTTTGCCATAGGCTTAGGTAGCAGATATCAGTCAAACCCTAGAGAGGTTTATTGGCATGCTGTAAAGCATGCTCTTAAGTACCTCAAAGGAACCTTGGAACCACAAGGAGGGGAAGCATATAGAAAGGTAGTACCACCTGATTCGAGATATCTAAAGACGGGATATGGTGGTAGTACAGAGTGCCTCAATGAACAATCTAATAGATCCATTCACTAAGCCTTTGGCTGAGGGTCTTTAAGAGACACTTAGATGCCATTGGGGTGGGCACCTAAGTGTTGGGGATATGCCCTAGAGTCAATTTGTACTTATACAATTGTCATTATGTTTTATATAATAATATGAGGCTTTCCCTTCCATGAATAGTGAATTTTGTTTTGTTGGTCATCAAGTACGTGACTTGATAGTAAAACCCTACAATGAATACAATGACTATTCTAAAACTGTCCCTGATCGATTATTATTATTGGAATAATAATAAATTAAGATTAGTATGTTTGTGACTTGATGGCTATGTTTTACTGGCCATGGATATTTGTGATATCGAGTCAAGACATAAATAAATGTTAGAGAACATTGTATTGGACATGACCCACTGTGAGAGTACTTCATGGAATATGTCATAAGTACTTTCTAGCCATAATAATATTGAAAGTCCTTCGACCTAAATTCATCATAGTTTCTTACTTGATAAATTCTATATTTTGACATTGTCTAAAGTTGTCTTTAACTAGATAATAAATTAGACTACTTGTTGGATATAAAATAAATCAAGGAGAGGAATATGATTGATTGTGAAGGAATTTGTCCCTCTCAATTATGGGAGAGATATCCATGGGCCCCTTGATAAGTTAGGCTGTTAAAAATGCATGGCCGTGCTCAAATATATCAATCTAAGATATTGATATCATTTGTTTGAACGATCTACTATGAAATCAAGAAATAATTGATTAAGCTTAATAAGGATGACATGCTCAGTGCCTTATGCTTAATGCTGGATATCGTGTGACAAAGGGACTAAATATAAAATTATGGTTTGGTTCAAAGAGATCACCGATCTTCATTTAACCTGGATAGTTATAATGTTTTGCTAGAAACCGCTTATAACTTGTGGGCCATTTAAATACGATTTAGGCACGCTACCGGTGTTAAATGAACCTATAGGGTCACACAATAAGCGAACTTGTTAGGTTATTTTTACGGTGACCAGGTTCGATGAATCCGGATGATATCCAGATTATAAGAATACGACTCGGTAAAATAATTAGTTAAATTACCGAGATAATGGCAGAATCTTATCATATCGGTTTTAATTTAATTTGAATTTAAATTAGAATATGATAAGATATGATTAGGGTTGGACTCTAAGAGGTTCGAGGGTTTTTTAAGAAAACCCTAGCCGTCTTTCGATAGTCTAATTTTTCGGTTGAGAATATTCGTGCCATTCTCTACCAGAGAAAGAAAAAAAAACCTCTCAAACCCTAGGCGCTAGCACTCCCCGGGTATCGAGTGAGTTCGCGGTGTGTACCCGTAGAGGACGTTCGCATACTGCAGCGTCTGGTGATTGTTCGGGTCGAACGTACAACAGCGCAACCAGAATCGAAGGATTTCGATTACAGCAACCAGAGGTAACTCTTAATCGTTTACATCTTCTTAATCGTTTACTTGGGTCCTCGGGAGGGATTCGTAGATGTTTTCCGCGTTTAGGAGTCCACGAATCCCAACACTAAGGACTTGCCTAGTCTTAGATTGCAAGTGGGGGATTGTTGGGAATATGCCCTTTTAGACTAGTTTTCTGATGAAAATATTGAATATGTTAATAAAAGAATTTATTTGTCGAAAATCGTTTGTGAAATAATTTTTCTTTATTTGTGTATAATTTCGTTTGGAACAGACCCATTGTGTTTGAATAAGTGATCCATGTGAATGGAGGTATTTCACAGTAAGGTATGGATCATGGGTTATTTAAACACATAAACAGTTGTTCTTAATTGATTGATGAGAATGGGAATCTCGTCATGTTTAGGTTATTATGTTATGAATTCCAGGTGGAGAATGGCTTACCTTTAGCCAGTGAGTAGTCCACTCACTTCATGACATAGGCGTATTTCGAATACGTAGAACATGACCTGTAGTAGTGGTTTCTAAAAAGTACTATATGGTAGAAACCTAGTCTATTACTGCTACAACGTGGACTAGTACTCTATGACTTGAGTATATGTTGGTGGTCTGGCGAAGCTGGAAGCACATGCTTTGATATACTATAGTTAAGGTTCTATCGGAGGGCCAATATACTTGTATGTTGGGTATGTATGACTAGTTATTTAAGACAGACTTGTGCAAGATAGTTTCTACACCATATCGCCCTTTGAGGTTGTCCGGATGATCTAAATATCCAGGGCCCTGGGAAACGTGACTTGGATGATTGCTTTATGGTCGCTCCCTTGGAAAGCGGAAACACTCCAGGAAGTCATGGATTATTGGACTAGAGGCCTAAGGATGGTAGATGTCTTTTAGAGAGGTGTTAGTACATTTCTTCCTCTCTAATTGTACGGCGATGTGTAGTGGGGTATTTTAGTCATTTTCACTTGTAGGTCGAAGACTCTGCTAATGCAGCATTGTCCTTGGGGTCAATATTTCCTTATTGTGATATTAGGAAATATTTAAAATGTAAAATACATCTATTTATATAGTAGGGGTATTTTGGTCATTTTAGTAGCCAAAACGATGTGTCTTTTTGGTCCTCGGAATAGCCCGTAAGTCCTAATTAATTTTTGGATTGAGAAAATGAGCTCAGTTGAGAGAGTTTTATTTTATTCGGGAAGTCTAATTTATTATTGGACTGGAATAAAATAAATGGAGAGAAATATATTTTCTGGTTTAATTGGTTAATTAATTATTCAGGACTTGGGTCCAGTTTGAATAATTAGAAAATTAACCGGGACTTAAACTAGAAGAAAATAATTATTACTTAATTATTTATTGGGTTATTTATTTAATTAAATCCCAAGAAATAAATAATTAAAGTTTAATTATTTTTTGGTTCATTTGGGTTCATTAATTATTTATTGGGTTATTTATTTAATCCCAAGAAAAATAATTAATATTTATTATTTTGAATTTTTTGGGTCCAGGAAAAATAATAAATATTATTTTGGCTCAATAGCCTAGACCATAGGATTTTTTCGGACACAGTTTAGAAGAGTTTGGAGTGAAACCAAAATTTATTTTGTAAATAATATTCGGGTATTAAATCCCGAGAATATTATTTTTATCAAAATAATTATTTTTTATTTCATGACTCTTGGCTTTCTGTGTGGAAAAATAAAATAAAAGAAAAAGAAAATGAAAGGTCTCTCTCTCTCGTGACTGTTTCTTTCTTGGCTTTTGGCCTTCTATACAGGCCAACCTTTTCTTGGAGAAGTGCCTATGATTTGAAAACTGGGATAATGATTTGAAGTTTAAAATAACGTTTTTAAAAAATGATTAAGTTCTGAATAAACTTTTCTTCAGAGAGTTTTGGAATTGTTTCCAGTGAACAAATGATATGCTATTCCATAAAAATTTTATGTATCATATTCTTCATAAAGCACTAGCACACACGGGACTCACTGGGTGATTCATCACTCATACGTGTCTTTTATCTTACCTTTTGTAGGATCCAGAGTTGAGCAGACCTACGGATGCAAGACGATACCACAAGTCGGCAGTTTAGGTCTGGACAACTTCCCTTTTGATCATGTACTGTATTCTGTTATAGATAGAGATGGCATGTATTAGATTCTCTGATATCTGTATATGTGTGACCATCAGTGTGGGATTTTGTTGAGTTTGGACTTTATATTTGTATTTACTCTATTGTTTTCGTTATAAAGACCACTTGTCCGGGAAACTGGACAGGGCGAGACCCGATGTTGATAATCTTCTGCTATTGTCTTTAGTAGGGCTGTTACAATTGGTATCTGAGACTAGTTTTTTAGAACTGTGGTATCGTTATAGGAATTGATAGAACTCTTTTATTATATATGTATGACTGATAGAAGCGATAAGGGCAAGTGCCCAATGGACAAGTGTAGTAATGAAGCAAAGAAAAAGATAGGTGAAAGCTTGGGTGTGATGAAATCGGGAAAGATCAGGAAGATCTTTCGAGCGGGTGTGCTGGGATATTTTCTTGTGACAGGACCTGGACCTGGTTGCTATATGTACCTCGTCTCTCCGGGAGTAGGCTTGACCTAGCGGTACCTGACATTACTCCATTTGCGCGAGACCTTAGTGTGGAGGGGACAGCTACTCCCGAGGGAACATCATCACCACAAGAGGAGGAGGGTGGCGATTCTGATTAGATTAATGATGTTGGTGAGCTGTGCCATTAGGAAGATGATGACGAGGAGGATAGTATCCCTGATGGTGCAATATTATCTGATGATGATGAGGAGGTGTTTGGTGGGGATGTACCTGAGGTACTTGAGGAGGAGATACAGGATTTAGAGGTTGTTGATGCGGGAGCGGACTAGGAGATATTTGAGGTAGAGGCACCTGTAGCTGAGGAGCCTTAGTATGATTTAGAAATGGACCCAGAGCTATTGGCTTGGCTGCAACCAGATACGGACGTAGATGAGGAGGTTGATGTAGCGGAGTCTTTCATAATTTTGACTGACTCAGGACCTCCCATATTGAATAGCGATGATGACGAGTAGGAGGATGAGATGTAGATACATAGTATGATATGTACTATTTAACTGGTGCATATAACTGTGTGCGTGGCACAAACATTTTATATTGAGTTTGTGATAATTGAGAATGAACATATGTTATGTTTTTCTATATGCATTGAGCCTATGTTTATGATTGCTTTTGAGCCATGTTACATTGTTATATCCTATGAACTTTACAGATGCCTCCTAAACATACCTCCGGACGATTATCGCGGGTTACTCGAAATAGCCCTGAGCCATTGGTGAAGGAACCAAAGGCAGAAGGTCCCCACCTTACAACTTTTGACCATCCTATGTTTCAAACTTTTCAAAAGATGGTTGATACAATCTAACAGCTGACTGAGACTGCTACTAGAGTAAACGAGAATGCTAGGGTGAATGAGGGTATGAGTAAGGAAAGTCAGAAAAGCGAAGTTGAATCGAATTGAGCCCTTGAGTGCTTTTTGAAATTTCACCCTCCACAATTTCATAAGCGACCTGATTCAGAATATAAGGTAGAAAATTGGATTCAACAGATGGAAAAGATTTTTACATTCTTGAATTATTTGGAGCAAAAGAAGGTACAGCTTGCGACATTCCAATTGATAGGACCTGCCCAAGATTGGTGGGTATGGGAGATGTATTAATGAGAATGGGAGTGGACAGATTTTTAGGATAGTTTTAAGAAGGATTTTATTCCTATTTGGGTGGTAGAAAGAAAGGAGGATGAATTTCAAGTTGTTCAACAAGAAGGTTGTACGGTATGGCAATATGCTGCTGAATTCAATAGACTATCAAAGTAGTGCCTGCTTTTAGTCCATTCAGAAGTAGATAGGGTTAGACATTTTGTGAAGAGCTTATGGCCAGAGCTGAAGAGAGTATTAGCTAGTATGGCTCCCACCAATTACAACGCTGCAGTAGAGCTGGCCTCTAGAATGGAAATGGTTGATATTGAGTAGGCAGGTGAGAGGAACCGAGGTTGATTTTAGAGCATGAATTAGATGAGACTTGAGGGTTCCGATGGCAGAAGAAAGGAAAGATGCAAAGGAGGGGCGGCTCGACTGGCCCGATTGGAGGACCGCCCTCTATTAAATGCTTCAATTGCAGAGAGTAAGGCCACAAGAGTTTTCAATACCCTCACCCATGGAGGATAGGAGGATGGAATTAACCTGGAAGCAACAATCTAGGATAGAGGTCAGGATTTGTTAGAGAAAACCCTGGGCAAGCTTCTACCTCCAGAACTGGACCTCCTAAATTGCAAGTAAATGCTCGGGTAGTAGCATTAGAGAAGACAGACAATTAGGCTATTGTGGTAGAAGGTACGCTCCTTATTTTTGATAATATTGCTAAAGTATTGGTAGACCCTGGTTCCATGCATTCTTTTGTTGCCAATTCGTTTCTTGATTCTATGGGGATAAAAGGGGAAGAAATTTCATATGAAATGATTGTCAGTACTACATTGGGAAAGTAATGAATAGTGGAAAAATACACAGGGATTGTAAGATTTTGGTAGAAGGTGAATTTTTGAGAGGAGATTTGATACGTTTGTCTATAGAGGATTATGATGCTATCTTAGGCATGGTCTGGCTATCCCAGTATCATGCTCATGTTGACTGTAGACATACGGTAGTACGTTACCATTGGCCTGGGAAACTTATATTGGAATTTGTAGATATAGCTGGAAGGAAAAGTATTGCTTTTATTTTAGGACTCAAGGCCCGAAAGATGATTAGGAAAGGGTGCACATGATACTTAGCTTATGTAATTTACAAGCCAAGAGAGGTTTAGAAGCCTGAAGATGTGCTTTTTGTAAATGAATATTTAGATATTTTTCTAGTGGAATTAAAGGAGTTACCGCCGGAGAGAGAAATAGAGTTTTACATTGACCTAGTGCCATTGGCAGAACCCATTTCAAGAACCCCTTATAGAATGGCAACTACAGAATTACAGGAGTTGAAGAAATAACTATAAGATTTAAAGGAGGAAGGATTTATTCGACTAAGTACCTCATCGTGGGGAGCACCTGTATTGTTTGTCAAGAAGAAAGATGGGTTATTGCGAATATGTACAGATTATTAAGGATTGAATGTAGTGACGGTAAAGAATAAATGTCCGTTGCCTATGGTTGATGAACTGTTTGACTATCTTTAAGGAGCTGGATATTTTTTGAAATTATACTTGAGGCAAGGATATTACCATGTCTAGATTTATGAAGAAGATATATCGAAAACTACATTTAACACTCGATATGGGCATTTTGAGTTTGTAGTGATGCCTTTGGTGTTACTAATACCCCTGTTATTTTTATGGACTTGATGCACTGAACATTCCTGTCGTACTTAGATAATTTTGTGGCTATATTCATAAATGACATTCTGGTGTACTCTAAAGATTCCCAAGAACATGAACAGCACCTTCGGAAAATATTGGGAAAGTTAAGGGAGGCCAGATTGTATGCAAAATTAAGTATGTGTGAGTTTGGATTGCAGGAAGTAGCATTTTTGGGACATGTGATATCCAAAGTCGGGATTACACTAGATCCTACCAAGTTGAGGTGGTGACAAATTGGAAACATGTCAAGACTCCAACTAATTTTTGAAGTTTCCTGGAATTAGTAGGGTATGGAGATTTATTGAGGGATTCTCTAAGATAGCATCACCTTTAACTTGACACACCTAAAGGATAGTTCCCTATGTGTGGTCCGGGAAGTGTGAGAAAAGTTTTCAGGAACTGAAAAAGAGGTTAAGCTCTGCTCCTGTTTTGACATTGCCAAAGATGGGTAAAAATTATGAGGTGTACACAAATGTGTCAAAGGAAGGATTGAGAGTAGTATTGATGCAGAAGAGAAATGTGATAGCCTATATCTCTAGGAAATTGAAACCCCATGAGGAGAATTATCCTACGCACGACCTAGAGTTGGCAGCTACTATATTTGCTCTTAAGAAGTGGACGATTTATTAATATGGAGCTGAGTTTGAAGTTCTCATCGATCACAAAAGTTTGAAGTATATTTTTACTCAGAAAGATTTTAATATGTGACAACGTCGATGGATGGAGTTCCTAGAAGAATTTTAGTGTCCAATCAAGTATCATCCTGGGAAGGCGGATGTTACAAATTCTAGAATTGGAAACATTTACTGTAGATGGAGAAATAAGGCTGAGTAATATTTCCATTCAACCTAGCTTCCTACAACAGTTGAAGGAAGAGCAAGATAAAGAAGAAGAGTTGCAAAGGTTGGTGGAAAAGGAGGTAAATAAAGGAGAAGATGAGTTTCGAAGGGACATTGATGGAAGAATTTATTACTGAGATCGGTATTATATCCCAAAATAGTTAACGATAAGGCAAGACATTTTAACAGAAGCACATCGTAGTAAATATACTATCCATCCAGGAGCCGTAAAGATGTATTAGGACTTGAAACGGCATTATTGGTGGATTGGTATGAAGAAGGATATCTCAGATTTTGTTGCTTGATGCTTAACTTGTGAGCAAGTGAATGCCGATTAGCAACGGCCTAGAAGACCATTGTAGCCGTTACCAATTCCATCATGGAAATAGGATGAAATTACTATGGACTTCATTACAGGATTGCCTATGGCGGTAGGATAGCGAGATACCATATGGGTAATAATGGATCGGCTACTAAGTCCACTAATTTCATCCTTTTTAATCAATGGGATTCTTTAAAGAAGTTGAACAAGATCTATATGGAGGAAGTAATCAGACTTCACGGAGTACCCTCTAGTATTGTATCGGATCGAGATCCCAGATTTACTTCAATGTTTTGGACAAAGTTGCAACAAAAATACGGGACAACCTTAAAGTTCAGTACAACATCTCACCTACAAACAGATGGACAAACTGAATGAGTAAATAGGGTTTTAGAAGATATGTTGAAGGCTTGCGGTCTAGATTTTGGAACCAAGTAGATTGATAATTTAGCATATGCAGAATTTGCCTACAACAACAGTTATCAATCAACTATTGGAATGGCCCCATTTGAAGCTCTATATAGAAGGAAATGTTAGTCGCCATTATATTGGGAAAGTTTCGGACGGAGAACGGGTGAACAAGATACTTTTGATCTCGAAAAGGTTCGGCAGGCCGTGGAGCTAATCAAACTAAGATGGATGTAGCGTAGAGTAAACAAAAAAGTTATGTGGATCGACGTAAAAGATTTTTGGAATTTGTTGAAGGGAAGTATGTATTCCTGAAGTTGACTCCACAACGACAATTGGGGATTAATAGACAAGGAAAGAAATTGGCGCCTAGGTATGAAGGACCATTCCCCATTATCTAGAAGTTTGGGAAAGTAGCTTACTGGCTGAAGTTACCTATAGAGCTTCAAGGAATTCACGACGTATTCCATGTCTCCTAACTTTGGAAATATCTGGGTGACCCTACCCACATCGTCAATGAAAAACCCATTGAGATGACTCCAACCTTGAAGTATGAGGAAAAGCCTATTTAAGATCTTGGAGCACGCTAAAAAAGAACTACGGAATAAGAAAATCCCACTTATAAAAGTGTTGTGGAATCATCATCTTGTACAAGATGCAACTTGCAAAACGGAGGCAGAGATGTTAAAGAAATACCTAGAACTATTCCAAGTGTAAGCCAAATTTCAAGGATGAAATTTTTCTAAGGAGAGGAGAATGTAACATCCCACCTTTTTATTTTCGATTGGCTACTATTTGTAATAGGATGGAAATTTGTATTGATGTATAGAACAAAAGTTGCTTGGTGTAATGTGACGAATACTTTGGTAAAATAAAATTTTGTTAGGACCTAGATGTAATTATTAGATTTGTTCTACCTATATCCTAAATTTTTAGAAGGATATTATTATTAAAAAAAAAGAATTTTAGGGTACTCTGAAAAGAGAAATTGATCAGTGTGGTGAAACGCATGTTTTGGTGTGAATTATGCTACCCAGGGTATCGGGGTCATTTTTGTCATTTTGATCGCGCACGCAACTTTGACTGCAAATTTGATCAAGTTGAGAAGAAATTGAAGAATTTAAGTGTTACCAATGGATTCAGTGAAATTTTTGGAGTTGAATGGTGAAATAAAATATTTTTTCGTTATGAACCCGATTTTGGTTATTTTTGAAGAAAATAGGAAAATGCGGTTGAAAATGAGATGTGTGGCTTCTTGTGATTAGTGGCCAAGGACAAGTGTTAAATAATAAGTGGATGTATTAAATATTCATGCATGAAAGACTTCTTAAATAAGCTTTGCAAAATAATTAAGAAAAATGTAAAAAAACGAGATCGCGACACGTGTAAAGTTGCCACCATTCATTTAATTGAGCAAAATTCTATTGGTCATTATTTTGACCAAGAATGGTGGTGGATTTGGGGGGGTGGGGGGATCAGGCAGCATAAGAAGAAGAGAAGAGAGAGAAAAAAAGAGGAAATAAGGAAGAAAAAAGTTGAGAAAATTAAGGAAAAATTGAAAAAAGAGAGATAAACTATTTTCCATGAAGAAGTTGGAGATTATTGGAGTAAATTCAAGCTAGAACACCTTATATACAAGGTAAAATCCTGTGCTTCAAGAATTAAAGTTGTGGATTTCGTTACGGTGATCGTTTTGATATGAATTATAACATGAAAATGTGAGATTTGTGATGATTAAAATGATTATTGTGTACTATGTGAGACTTTGTGTGTGCAAGTTTGTGTACCGGTTGGATGAAGGATTCATAGGCTATATTTTGTATGGTGAATAAGGGTATTTGAATGGTGATTTAAAGGGGGTTCATGATTGAGAAGAAAGATGGTAGAGTTGGGATAAAAATGGGGATTAAACGTTAAATAAAATGGATTATGATTGTTTGTGAACATTGATGTTAATTATATGTTATTTGCATAAGAATTTAGTGACTGTTTTAAACCTAAAAACTAGAAGAATTATGGTTGTTTGAATGGAGATGAAGTGGGCTAAGGGTTATATAGGTGTTATGAATCAAGAAGCACAAATAAGTGAAGTTGTTTTGTGAAAATGGATTAAAATCTAGAAAACTATTGGGGTTGTTTTTGCCAAATAACAAGTCCTCAGGACTAGAACTCTAAAAAGGGCCGATGCAGAATTAAATTTAAGAATCCTATGGTCATTTTGGTATGTCATAGCTCCAAATCAGAGTTGTGAGTTGAAAGTTATATCCAAAACAAAATCATGTGTCAAAGGAGCAAAATTTCAGAAATTTTGCTAAGAATGTGGTTAAACTTAAGGATGATTAATTGTGTGATCTCAGATGAAATAATTGGGTAAATATGAAGTGAACCCATTTTTTATGAAGGGAGAAAAGATGTGGAAAAATAAAAATGATAGAATCGAACATACGATGAAAAAATGATGAGAACGAAAATTGAACATTTTCCTTAATCGTCGGCCCCCGTCGGTTAACCGTCGGCTAAACGTCAGTAGGACATCAGCTACCCGTCAAGCACGTCGGCTAACTGTCGACTATTTTTCGATTGAACATAAATTGACCCGCAAATGATGTTTGGTGTATGTTTAGCGGTAAACGGCCAACGGAACGTTGAAAACGGTAGAGATAGTGACTAAATGGCCATGAACGGGAAGAGTTACTTAGAACACGAGGTGAGTTCTTTGGATTTCTAAAACCCTCTCGAATGCTAGTGTGCTTTGTTTTTCCATAAAATGCTACATTTTATACCGGTTTGGAAATTCCTGAATATGTTTAAGGTTTATCTGTGCAAGATTTGTTTTATGCCATTTTGGGCTTGAATGAACTTCATAATTTCCCTAGAAACCTCAATAGATGATTAAAGCATGAATTTTGTGAATTTAGTCCTTTTTGGTTTAAATACTTTGAATTTTCAAAAAATGGTAATTTTTGAAATCGGATATTCATAAATTGACTGGAATGCCCTTATTAGAACATTTTATGGAAATGTGTTTAGAAACTTTGAATTTAATCCATTTTTAGGATTAGAATTCTAGATTTCTTGAAATGAGTTCCTTTTGAAATTGGGTTTTTGGAAAATGATCCAAATGTCCTTATTTGAATGTTTTATAGAAACCTTTAGAATAGGGTGTTCGGTAAATGGCCAAAATACCCTTATTGTAACTTTTGTGAATGCTTTTCAAATTGGGTAAGGTTAAAATGGCCAGAATACCTTTGAAAAGTCTTTGGAAATTGGGTACGGATAAAATGACTTAAATACCCTTGGAAATGACTTTTATGATCGAGTATGGGGAAAATGATCCGAATACTCTTGGAATATTATTTTATTGTATGAAAAGAACTCTTTGCCCTGTTTTGACATGGTTTTGGAAAATGATCTCTTAATATGAGATTAACTTTTGAAAAATGACATTTTGATCCCTAAAATTATTTTATTGGCCTAATGTGCCTATGGAATGAATTGATTGGCCCTGGGAAGCCTATGCAAATGATGATCTTACTTGCAAGTCAATGGGATTAAATTCTAGAAAATGTGATTTTGCCCAAAAAATATTTTGATTTGAAAATTTTGCGAGATCAGATAACCCATTGGCCTGATCAGTCAAACGGGGTTGGAATTGTTAACGTTAAGTACTTAGAAAGGACTTTGATTTTTGTACTAGACTACGTTAGAGTTAGACGGGCCTTGCAACCTGGCCTAGTTTTAGGGATTGTCTTGCTCTAAACGGGGTGACAGGACATTGAGATGAGTCGTCCTGAATAGCCGTTTAGTAGATGGAAATTGCCGCGTCTATGGGCATTTCTTGATTTGAGTCATTTGCTGGATGTCGGGCGGGGACATTTGGTGTGTTTAACTCCTTGCCACTTCGATGGTGATTGACGTCAGGATTGGGACCCCGGCTTATGGTGGCAAGAGTGTACTGCAGTGCACTAGGTATACTGCAGTGCACTAGGTATACTGCAGTATACTTGAGTAGAAGTATGTTGCGGTGTACTTATTCTGGTGATGCACGATTGAGTACTAGAGGCTACGGTCTTGGTACAATGATACGTGGCACTGAAGGCAATGACTGCGGGACTTACGTTCAGGCTGACCTTTTATTGGAGAAGTGCCTGTGATTTGAAAACTGGGGTAATGATTTGAAGTCTAAAATAAAGTTTTCCAAAAATGATTGAGTTCTGAATAAACTTTTCTTAAGAGAGTTTTGGAATTGTTACTAGTGAACAAATGATATGCTAGTCCACAAAAGTTTTATGTACCCTCTTCTTCATAAAGCACTAGCACACACGAGACTTACTAGGTGATTCATCATTCACACGTGTCTTTTAACTTATATTTTGTAGGATCCAAAGCTGAGCGGACCTATGGATAGAAGGACGATACCACAGAGTCAGCAGTTTAGGTTTGGACAACTTCCCTTTTGATCATCTACTGTATTCTATTATAGATAGAGATGCTATGTATGAGATTCTCTGATAACTGTATATGTGTGACCATCAGTGTGGGATTTTGTTGAGTTTAGATCTTATATATGTATTTACTCTATTGTTTCCATTATCAAGACCCATTATCCAGGAAACTGGATGGGGCGACACCCGATGTTGATATTCTTTTGCTGTTGTCTTTAGTTGGGCTATTACAATTGGTATCTGAGATTAGTTTTATAGAACTGTGGTATTGTATAGAAATTGATAGAACTCCTTTATTGTGTAGGTATGACGGATTGTAGAAATAAGGGCAAGTGCCCAATGGACGAGTGTAGTGATAAAGGAAAGAAAATAACAAGTGAAAGCTTGGGTATGAAGAAATCGAGAATGATCAGGAAGATCTTTCGAATGGGTGTGCCGGGATATTTTCTTATGATATGACCTGGACCTGGCCACTATATATACCTCGTCTCTCTGGGAGTAGGCTTGACCTAGCGGTACCCGACATTACTCTGTTTGTGCAAGACCTTAGTGTGTAGAGGACATCCACTCCCTAGGGAACATCATCACCGTATAAGGAGGAGGGTGGCGATTCTAATTAGATTGATGATGATGATGAGGAGGATAGTATCCCCGATGGTATAGTATTGTCTGAGGATGATGAGGATGTGTTTGGTGGGGATGTACCCAAGGTACTTTAGGAGGAGATACTGGGTTTAGAGATTGTTGATGCGGGAGTGGACCAGGAGATATTTGAGGTAGAGGCACTTGTAGCTGAGGAGCCTCAGGAGGATTTAGAGATGGACCTAGAGCTATTGGCTTGGCTACAACTAGATGCAGATGTAAATAATGAGGTTGATACAACGGAGTTTTACCCAATTTTGACTGACTTAGGACCTCTCGTATCGAACAATGATAATGATGAGTAGGAGGATGAGATGTAGATACATAGTATAATATGTATTTTTTAACTGGTGTGTATGACTGTGTGCGTGGCACACACATTTTGGTTTGAGTTTGTGATAATTAAGAACGAATATACGTTATGTTTTGATATATGCACTGAGCCTATGTTTGTGATTGCTTTTGAGCCATGTTACATTGTTATATCTTATGAACTATACAAATGCCTCCTAAACAGACCTCCAGATGATCATAGTGGGTTACTTGAAACAACCTTGAGCCAATGGTGGAGGAACTATAGGCGGAAGGTCCCCACTTTACAACTTTGGACTATCCCATATTTCAGACATTTCAAAAGATGGTTGATACAATCCAACAGCTGACTGAGACTGCTACTAGAGTAAATGAGAATGCTAGGGTGAATGAGGGTATGAGTATGGAAAGTCAGTAAAGCGAAGTTGAATCGGATCGAGCTATTAAGTGCTTTTTGAAATTTTACCCTCCATAATTTAATAGGTGACCTGATTCAGAACAGGAGGTAGAAAATTAGATTGCATAGTTGGAAAAGATTTTTGTAGCCTTAAATTATTTGAAGCAAAGGAAGGTTCAGCTTGCGACATTCCAATTGAAAGGACCTGCCCAAGATTAGTGGGTAAGGGAGATGAATCAACAAGAATGGGAGTGGACAGATTTTAAGGACAGTTTTAAGAAGGAGTTTACTCCTATTTGGGTGGTAGAAAGAAAGGAGCATGAATTTGAAGCTGTTCAATAAGGAGGCCGTACGGTGGGGCAATATACTGCTGAATTCACTAGACTATTCGCTTTTAGTCCATTCAGAAGCAGATAGGGTTAGACATTTTGAGAAGAGCTTACGGCCAGAGCTGAAGAGAGTATTAGCTAGTGTGGTTCCCACTAGTTATAACGCTGTAGTAGATATGGCCTCTAGAATGAAAATGGCTGATATTAAGTAGGCAGGTGAGAGGAGTTGAGGTAGATTTCAGAGCATGAATCAGATGAAAAGAAAGATGAAAAGGAGGGAAGGCCCAACTGGCTCGATTGGAGGACCTCCCTCATTTAAATGCTTCATTTGCGGAGAGTTAGGCTACAAGAGTTTTCAATGCCCTCACCCACGGAGGATGGAATCAACTTGGAAGCAACAACCAATAACAGAGGTAAGGATTTGGAAGAGGAAACCCAGGGTAAGCTTCTACCTCCAGAACTGGATCTCCTAAACCGCAAGTAAATGCTCGGGTAGTGGCATTAGAGAAGACGGACAATCAGGCTACAGTGGTGGAAGGTACGCTCCTTATTATTATTATTATTATTATTTTTTATCATACTGCTAAAGTATTGGTAGACCCCGATTCTTTGCATTTCTTTATTGCCAGTTCATTTTTTGATTCTTTGGGGATAAAAGGGGAAGAAATTTCATATGAAATGATTGTCAGTACTCCATTGGGAAAGTAAATTAATAATGAGAAAATACATAGGGATTGTAGGATTTTTGGTAGGAGATGAATTATTTGGAGGAGATTTAATATGTTTACCTATAGAGGATTATAATGCTATCTTGGGTATAGATTGGCTATCCTAGCATCTTGCTCAAGTTGACTGTAGACAAAAGGTAGTACGTTACCATCGACCTGGGAAACCTATATTAAAATTTGTAGGTAAGGCTAGAAGGAAAAGTAATGCTTTTATATAGGGGCTCAAGGCTCAAAAGATGATTAGGAAAGGGTGCACAAGATGCTTAGCTTATGTAATTAATAAGCTAGAAGAGGTTAAGAAGCCCGAAGATGTGCCTGTTGTAAATGAATATTTAAATGTTTTTCCAGCGGAATTGAAGGTGTTACTACCGGAGAGAGAACTAGAGTTTTCCATTGACCTAGTGCCATCAGCAGAACCCATTTTAGGGACCCCTTATTGAATGGCACCTGCAGAATTACAAGAGCTCAAGAAATAACTACATGTATTAATGAAAAAAGGTTTTATTTGACCAAGTATTTCACCGTGGGGAGCACCTGTATTGTTTGTCAAGAAGAAAGATGGGTCAATATGAATGTGTATAGATTATTGAGGGTTGAATGCAGTGACGGTAATAAATAAATATCCGTTGCCCATGGTTCATGAACTGTTTGACTAGCTACAAGTAGGTGGATATTTTTCGAAATTAGACTTAAGGTAAGGATATTACCAAGTCCGGATTCAGGAAGAAGATATACCGAAAACTGCATTTAATACTCCATATGGGCATTTTGAGTTTGTACTGATGCCCTTTGGTGTTACTAATGCCCCTGCTATTTTTATGGACTTGATGCACCGAACATTCCGGCTGTACATAGATAATTTTGTGGTTATATTCATAAATGGCATTCTGGTGTACTTTAAAGATTCCCAAGAACATGAACAACACATTCAGAAACTAATGGGAAAGTTAAGAGAGGCCAGATTGAATGAAAAATTCTGTAAGTGTGAGTTTTGGTTGCAGGAAGTAGCATTCTTGGGATATGTGATTTCAAGAATAGGATTACAGTAGATCTTGCAAAAGTCGAGGTGGTGACAAATTAGAAACGTCCCGAAACTCCAACTGATTTTCGAAGTTTCCTGGGATTAGCAGGGTATTATTGGAGATTTATTGAGGGATTCTCTAAGATAACATCACCTTTGACTTGACACACCTAAAGGATAGTTCCCTATATGTGGACTGAGAAGTGTGAGAAAAGTTTTCAGAAACTGAAAAAGAGGTTAAGCTCTGCTCCTGTTTTGGCATTGCTAAAGATGGGTAAAATTTATGAGGTGTACACGAATGCGTCAAATGAAGGATTGTGAGGAGTATTGATGCAGGAGAGAAAGGTGATAGCCTATTTCTCCAGGAAATTGAAACCCTATGAGGAGAATTATCCTACGCATGATCTAGAGTTGGCAGCTATTGTATTTGCTCTTAAGATTTGGATGAATTATTTGTATGGAGCTGAGTTTGAAGTTCTCACCAATCACAAAAGTTTGAAGTATATTTTTACTCAGAAAGATTTGAATATGAGACAATGTCGGTGGATGGAGTTCCAGAAAGAATTTCGGTGTCCAATCAAGTATCATCCTGGGAAGGCGAACACCATAGCCAATGCCCTTACTAGGAAAGCGAATTTATCAGCTCTTCGGATTATTTGTAACATTTGCTGTAGATGGAGAAATAAGATTGAGTAATATTTCCATTTAACCTATCTTCCAGCAATAGTTGAAGGAAGAGCAAGATAAAGATAAAGAGTTGCAAAGGTTGGTGTAAAAAGAGGTAAATAAAGGAGAAGATGAATTTCGTAGGGACATTGATGGAATCATTTATTACTAAGATTGGTATTGTATCCTAGAATAGTCTACGATAGTGCAAGACATTTTAACAGAAGCACAACAAAGTAAATATACTATCCATCCAAGAGCCGTAAAGATGTATCAGGACTTTAAATGGCATTATTGGTAGATTGTTATGAAGAAGGATATCTCAGATTTTGTAGCTCGAATTTTAACTTGTCAACAAGTGAACGCAAATCAGCAATGGCCTGGAGGATCATTGTAGCTATTACCAACTCCATCATGGAAATGTGATGAAATTACTATGGACTTTATTATAGGATTGCTAATGGCTGTAGGACAGCGAGATACCATATGAGTAATAATGGATCAGCTGACTAAGTCCGCTCATTTCATCCGTATCAATCAATGGGATTCTTTAGAGAAGTTGAGCAAGATCTATATGGAGGAAGTAATTAAAATTCACGGAGTACCCACTAGTATTGTATTGGATCAAGATCCCAAATTTACTTCAAAGTTTTGGACTAAGTTGCAATAGAAATATTGGACAACCTTAAGGTTCAGTACAACAGCTAACCCACAAACGGATGGACAAATTGAACGAGTAAATAGGATTTTAGAAGATATGCTGCGGCATGCACTCTAGATTTTAGAACCAAGTGGATTGATAATTTAGCATATGCCGAATTTGCCCACAACAACAGTTATCAATTAACTATCAGAATGGCCCCATTTGAAGCTTTATATGGAAGGAAATGTCAATTCCTGTTATATTGGAAAAGTTTAGGATGGAGAATGGGTGAATAGGATGCTTTTGATCTTGAAAAGGTTCGGCAAGTCGTGGAGCTGATCAAAACCAAGATGGAGGTAGCGCAAAGTAAATAGAAAAGTTATGCAGATGGACGTAGAAGAGATTTGGAATTTGTTGAAGGGGAGTATGTATTCTTGAAGTTGACTCCAGAACAATAATTGGGGATTAATGGACAAGGGATGAAATTGTCACCTAGGTACATAGGACCATTCCCTATTATCAAGAAGATTGGGAAAGTAGCTTACTGGCTAAAGTTACCCATAGAGCTTCAAGGAATTCATGACATATTCAAGTCTTCTAACTTCGGAAAAGCCTACTAAGATCATGGAGTATGCTGACAAAGAACTATGGAATAAGAAAATCCCACTTGTAAAAGTGTTGTGGAACTATTATCCTGTACAAGATGCAACTTGGGAAACGGAGACAGAGATGTTGAAGTAATACCTAGAACTATTCCAAGTGTAAGCCAAATTTCGAGGACGAAATTTTTGTAAGAAGAGGAGAATGTAATACCCCATCTTTTTATTTTTGATTGGCTATTATTTGTAATAGGACGATAATTTGTATTGATGTCCAAAACAAAAGTAGATCGGTGTAATGAGACGAATACTTTGGTGAAATAAAATTTTGTTGGAAGTTGGATATAATTATTGGATTTGTTCTACCCGTAACCTAAATTTTTGAAAGGCTATTATTATTAACAAAATAATAATTTTTGGGTACTCTGATAAAAGAAATTGATCAGTTCGATGAAACGCACATTTGGTGTGAATTATACTACTCGGGGTATCGGGGGCATTTTCGTCAATTTGCCCGTGCCCGTGACTTTGATTGCAAATTTGACAAAGTAGAGAAGAAATTGAAGAATTTAAGTATTACCAATGGATTTAGTGGAATTTTTGAAGTTGAATGATGAAATAAAATATTTTTTAGTTACAGACCGATTTTGGTTATTTCTGAAGAAAATAGGAAAATGCGGTTGAAAATGGGACGTGTGGCTTCTTGTGATTGGTGGCCAAGGATAAGTGTTAAATAATAAGAGGATGTATGAAATATTCATGCATGCTAGACTTCTTAAATAAGCTTTGCAAAATAATTAAGAAAAATGTGAAAAAAAATGAGATCGTGACACGTGTAAAGTAGCCACCATTCATTTAATTGAGCAAAATCCTATTGGTCATCATTTTTACCAGCAGCATAAGAAGAAGAGAAGAGAAAAAAAAAAAAAAAAGAGAGAGAGGAAATAAGGAAGAAAAAAGTTGTGAAAATCAAGGAAAAATTGGAAAAAGAGAGAAAAACTATTGTTCTTGAAGAAGTTAGAGATTTTTGGAGTAAATTCAAGCTAGAACACCTCATATACAAGGGAAAATCCTATGCTTTAAGAATTAAAGTTGTAGATTTCATTATGGTGATTGTTTTGATATGAATTATAACATGAAAACGTGAGATTTGTGATGATTAAAATGATTATTGTGTATTATGTGAGACTTTGTGTGTGCAAGTGTGTTTACCGGTTGGATGAAGGATTCATAGGCTATATTTTGTATGGTGAATGAGGGAATTTGAATGGTTATTTAAAGGGGGTTCATGGTTGAAAAGAAAGATGGTAGAGTTGGGATAAAACCGGGGATTAAACGTTAAAGAAAATGGATTATGATTGTTTTTTAACGTTGATGTTAATTATATGTTATTTGCATAAGAACTTAGTGGCTTTTTTAAACCTGAAAACTGGAGGAATTAAGGTTTTTTGAAGGGAAATTTAGTGGACTAAGGGTTATATAGGTGTTTTGAATCAAGAAGTACAAATAAGTGAAGTTGTTTTGTGAAAATGGATTAAAATCCAAAAAGTACTGTGGCAGTTTTTGCCTAGTAACAAGTCACGGGGACCATAACTCTGAAAAGGGCCATTGTAGAATTAAATCTAAGTATCTTATGATCATTTTAGTATATCATAGAGTCAAATAAGAGTTGTGAGTTGAAAGTTATGTCCAAAACAAAATCATGTGTCAAAGCAGCAAAATTTCAGAAATTTGCTTAGAATGTGGATAAACTTAATGATGATTAATTGCGTGATCTTGGATGAAATAATTGGAAAATATGAATTGAATCCCTTTTTTTTTTTGAAGGAATAAATGATGTGGAAAAATAAAAAAGTAAGAATCAAACAAATGACAAAAAAAAAATAAAAATGATGAGAACGGAAATTGAACGTTTTCCTTAATTGTCGGCCCCCGTCGGCTAACCATCGGCTAAACGTTGGTTAGACGACTGCTACCTATTGGGCATGTCGGCTAATCATCGGCTATTTTTTGGCTGAACATGAATTGACCCAAAAACGATATTTGGTGTGGGTTTAGCAGTAAAAGGCCAACGAAACGTCGAAAATGGTAGAGACGGTGACTAAACGGCCGTGAGCAGGAAGATGTTATTTAGGACATGAGATGAGTCCCTTGGATTTCTAAAACCCTCTCGAAAGCTAGTGTGCTTTGTTTTTTCATGAAATGCTAAATTTTCTACTGTTTTGGAAATCCCTGAATATGTTTAAGGTTTATCTGTTTAAGATTTGTTTTATGCCATTTTGGGCTTGAATGAACTTCATAATTTGCCTAGAAACCTCAAAGGATGATTACAGCATGAATATTATGAATTTAGTCCTTTTTGGATTAAATACTTGGAATTTTCAAAAAATGGTAATTTTTAGAATCGGGTTTTCATAAATTGACTGGAATGCCCTTATTAGAAGATTTTTATGGAAATGTATTTGCAAACTTTGAATTTAATCCTCTTTTGGAATTAGAATTCTGGATTTTTTAAAATGAGTTTCTTTTGGAATTGGGTATTTGAAAAATGATCCAAATGTTCTTATTAGAATGTTTTATAGAAACTTTTGGAATCGGGTGTTCGGTAAATGACCAAAATACCCTTATAACTTTTGTGAATACTTTTCAAATCGAGTAAGGGTAAAATGACCCAAATATCCTCAGAAAGTCTTTTGAAAATCGAGTATGGGTAAAATGACCCGAATACTCTTGTAAACTTATTTTGATGTATGAAAAGAACTTTTTGCCCTGTTTTGACATTGTTTTGGAAAATGATCTCTCAGTATGAGATTGACTTTTGGAAAATGACATTTTAATCCTTGAAATTATTTTATTGGCCTAATGCGCCTATGGAATGAATTGATTCACTCTGCGGACCCTATGTGAATGATGATTTGACTTGCGAGTCAGTGGGATCAAGTTCTGGAAATTGTGATTTTGCCCAAATAATGTTTTGATTTGAAAATTCTGCGGGATCAGATAACCCATTGGCCCGATTGTTAGATGTGGTTGGTATTGTTAACATTGAGTACTTAGCAATGACTTTAATCTTTTTACTAGCCTATGTTAGAGTTATATGACCTTAGCAACCTGACTTAGTTCTAGGGATTAACTTTGTAACACCCCGCTACTTAGGCCCGCCAGGGCCGGGGATGTCGCCATGTTCAAAAGACAAGGGGTCTTTATAACACACAAATAAAATAGCGGAATAAAAATAATACTTTAACTTAAAATTTATTAAAACGCAGAATGAATCCAAGAATTCCCAAAAGAAAAACAAATCCATAAATAAAATCATCCGCTCTCAACTTCCCAAAGCAATACATAAAAATAAAAGACAACATTCTTTTCCAAGGCAGATAACACTAGCTACTCATCCCCACAGTAGGATCGACCTGAAATCATGGTAAAAAGGTGATAAGACAGAAATTTCAGTAAGTTCGTGTGTGCTTTGGGTGTTTAGTGAAAACAGTTCGTGGATGCAAAGTGTGAAATCTTTATAAGAGAAATATTGGCAAGCAATAAACATTAGTCAAAAGCAAGAGTGGTGTTTTGGCTTTTCCAAGCATACATAATCAAAAGTGCACAATAAAATCAACCACTCGAAAAGGGTGGTCATGGGTTACCACACGTTAGGCCCCATAACCGGATGGTCAGCATGCCACACTTTGTGCATACTGCCGGTCAGAATGCCACAATTTGTGCAGACTGACAAAAGTAGGTGATTGGCCTACTGAGCAAGATACTCATCCTTCTCTATACCCAAACAACAACCGGGTGTCTATTCCGGCAAAAACACAGTCACTTGACTGAAAAGAACACTGCTAGCTTGGACCGGCATGACTAAGTAGTACTAACGTTTCTCTAAGTTGAGCTTATCTTCTGGAGGTGGCCTCCTGCCAGAAGACTCACTCTTGCTTTTCAAAACTAGTACTACTAGCCTACCCTTATTGAGTACTCAACGAACGTATCCCACTTGGGAGAAAATGAACAAAACACAGTTTCACATGAAAATGGCAATTAAGGGTTTCCAAAATCCTTGTCAAAATCAATTTTAGAAAGAGCTTTGAGTTTGAGTAAATCTGCATATTGATTTTCAAATAATTCATTTGACTAAAATAAGAAAGGAGTCAATCCTCAATTGCCTTTATAGAAATGAGTGTCCTTGCACTCTACATTTGGCTTGCCATAAAAAAAAAAAAAAAAATCATTTTTGCATCAAACAGGTTTTATGCAGGAGCTTACCTGATCCTTGCTCAGAACAAAGGTCTCCAACAGCTGACTTAACCCCGCATGGGGTAAATACAAACCACAATCAAACTCAAGCCAAGATTCACTTTCACAAATAAAACTAACTTAACTTACTACAATCATGTCCCTAGTGTCCCAAGCTTTAAAGCTCGATAATAAATAAAAGGGGTTTATAAAATAAATATAGTTTGATATTAAAATAACTAGAGTTTGGAAAATTGGTACAATATGTTGAAGGTTTAAATCTTGCTAAAATAATTTAGAGTTTATTTGATGAAAAGTCCTAGGTGGTACTAGATAAAATAATAATTTATTAATAATTAATTGTTAGAAAATAATTGATAGTTATAATTAGTTGAAAATAAATTTTAATGAGTCTTGCTTGAAAAATAATAAATAAATTTTAATAGGTTTGATTAAAAGATAATAATTAAATTTTAATAATAAATATTTTACCTATTATAACTATTTTCATAAAAGGCTTTATTTGATATTATAATATCTATATATTTTATTTTTCTAGCAAAAACTATTATTTATTTGACTAAAATATCCTTTATATATATAATAATCTAAATATACCATTTTTAGGGTTTTTTCGAAATTACTTAGCAAAATCATATTATTAAATATTTTATTCATGAAATAAAAATTAGCTTAGGGACAACTAGATCATGATCATATTTCTATGGCTAACCACAATCATGAATATATAGAATCCTTCAATTCATCAAATCATGCATATATGCATAGATTTAAATTAATCAAGACATGGTCTAACCTCTACTAGCATAATTATGATCATGGCTTTAATAATCCAACACGCATATAAATCCTATTCACTAATAGTGGCATAATCTCTAGCATACTTTATCACAAACACTACCTATGACATGCATCAAGCCTCAAATCATCATACTATCAACCAAGACAATCCTTCCATGCATACGTCCCATCTCTTTCACAGTCATACATATATTCATGCTTCAACCCCAACAATACATACACAAATCCTATCTCCATCCACCTTCTAACAACATCACCTTAGAGACATGAATCTAGGATTTAAAAGAAAGATGGAAGGCACTTACTTGGTTGATGAATGCCTTGAAGGAGTTTAGAATGGATCTCAACTCCTAGATGTCTAACTTTGTCCAAGGGAGATGGTGAAAACATGATCATGAGAGGAGAAGCCATCCGGCCAAGAGAAGGGAGGTTCGGCCATGAGAGAGAGAGAGAGAGAGAGAGAGAGAGAGAGAGAGAGAGAGAGAGAGACCATTAGCATGTTTATTCACATATGTTCTCACTAGAGATCAAGATTGGAGAAGATGAAGTTGTTAGAACAAACTTTACCTTGAAGGTGTTCTTGAACCTTCACAGAATTTTCTGGTTTTGATCCGAAGTAGCGAGTTCATTTGTGGAGTTTGATGTTAAGAATGGTGTTGATGGACTCACGGTAGTGAGTAGGTCAAATCTGGAGATTTTAGAGAAGGTTTGAAGTGGTTTGGAGGGGTATTAGGTGAAAGGAAGAAGTAGGTGTTCTTGGTGTAGTGTGTGTGTTCTTGAAGGTTGAGGGAATTTGAGAGAATTTGATTTGCAACTGCCGAAATTCTGTGAGAACTAGGGCTGGCCGAATTTCTGTAGGGTTTAGGAGGTTGATTTTCTGATTTGGAAGGGAAAAGGAAAGGCTAGTTGTTACAATCCTTGAATAATATTTTTGGGAAGCAAATTTGGAAACTAGATATCACAAGAATCTCTTTGATTATGGAAGAGCTTTTGGAAGTCTGCCATGGACGAATTTCTGGCAGTGTTTTGGCTGAATGAGAGTTGGTTGAAGGAGGCTTAGGGTGGTCGAAATCATGGAGTATAATGGTGAAGAGAAGGTCTGGTTGTTTGAGATATATTTTATGGAAATTTGCTAAACTATGGTGGTTGGAATTTTGGTAATCAATCAAGCATAATTGTAGGGATTTGTTGGAGAGATTTTCGGACAGCCATGGCTGAGTTTCGTGCTGAAGCTTAAGGGGAACAATGGAGCTCTATTACTGAAGCTTTAAGGAAGGTTTATACAGAATAAGGTTGGTGTTTCGGCTGGAAGAGAAATAGGGAACAAAGCTGGAAAATTTTCCTGCACAGAATTTTCGCTGGGCAGAATTTTCTGGACAGAGTTTTGGCTGCCATTTCCAACCATCTTGCAGAGAGTTTGAAGGGGAATTTCAGGGGCTTTCAAGGCTGGTTTCCATCTTACTTCATGGAGGAAAAACATGGCTAAGGTGCTGAACAAAAACTAGAAGAAAACTACTTGGTTTCAGATCTCCAAAGTTGCGAATCTGCTCAGAAAATTGTTTGGTTTTGCATAGTATTTGTGCAGTCCGAAAATGGCCAGAAAAATTCAGATTTCAAGCTGATCAAAAGGGCCATTTTCTGGCAGCATTTGGTAGGGAATAATGGTTAAGAATTTCGTCACCTTGAAGGCACACAAAGCTGGAAAAATTTCAGTTCTAAGCATGAAGGGAAATGAACCTAGCTAGAGTGAATTTTTAGAAAGTTCACTAAGGAATTTAATTCACATGAAATCTTTCCCCCTCTTCCATTGTTTCGGTCCATATGATGTATTTTACTAAGACATTTTGAACCTTCAAAGCCACAACACATTGCTGGAATTTTTCTAGAATAAAATTGGTTTGAACAAATTGAACAAACTAATGAATTGAGAAATAGGAAGGATTGGGGTTCAAGAGGGAATGAATTCCCTTTAGAAATTTCGAGTAGAGTAAAAGAGTAGGATTTGAAGACTCCTATCATGTCTCTCATAGGACAACATCTCTACCCTACTCCAAATACCACTAAGGCCGAAAATGATACTTCCCAAGCAAGAATAAAATTTAACCAAGCTAAAGCTCTTATGATGGAATTTGAACCCAAGACCTCAAGAATTAATTCCAAAGCTCTAACCACTACACCACAACAACTCTTGTTCTTATTTCCTCACTAAAATTCTTTTCCTATTTAATTCCCATGCTATCTCCATATTTTCACCTCAAGAAAAAATTACCATTTTGCCCTTCTCACTCAATAATCATAATCAAGCCCTCTAGACTATAAAACATAAATCCAAAGCTCATAAAATCATACAAAAATATATTTAAACATGCAAATAAATATGCTATGCATCCTAACACCCTTACTCTAAGGTTGGTTTTGACTGGGGTTTCACAGTCTTGCTTCAAATAGGGTGATAGGACATTAAGATGAGTCATCCTGGCTAGTCATTTAGCAGCTGGCAATTGCTACATCTGTGGGCGCTTCTTGATTTTGAGTCATTCTCTTGATGTCGGGCAGGGACACTCGATGCATTTGACTTCTTGCCACCTCAATGGTGATTCACGTCAGGATTAGGACTCCTGGCTTATAGTGGCAGGAGTGTACTGTGGTACACTAGGTATGCTGCGGTATACCTGGGCAGATGTACGCTGCGGTGTACTTATTCCGGCGATGCACGATTGAGTACTGGAGGCTGTAGTCTCAGTACAATGATACATGGCGCCAAAGGCAAAGACTGCGAGACTTGTATACATACTGACCTTCTATTATAGAAATGCCTGTGATTTGAAAACTAGGACAATGATTTGAAGTTTGAAATAAAGTTTTTCAAAAATGATTGAGTTCTAAATAAACTTTTCTTTTTGAGGGTTTTGGAAATGTTTCCAGTGAACAAATGATATGCTATTCCACAAAAAAATTATGTACCCTATTCTTCATAAAACACTAGCATACACAGGACTCATTGGGTGATTCATCACTCACATGTGTCTTTTATCTTACCTTTTGTAGTATCCAAAGCTAAGTGGACCTATAGATAGAAGGACTATACCACAGAGTCGGCAGTTTAGATCTGGATAGCTTCCCTTTTGATCATGTACTGTATTTTGTTACAGATAGAGATGACATGTGTGAGATTCTCTGATATCTGTATATGTGTGACCACCAGTATGGGATTTTGTTGAGTTTGGACCTTATATATGTATTTACTCTATTGTTTTTGTTATAAAGACTTCTTGTCCGGGAAACTGGACGGGGCGACACCTTATGTTGATATGCTTCCGCTGTTGTTTTTAGTAGGGGTGTTACATAGGGTTTCAAGGCAAGGGCTATGATGCAGGGTATTATTGTCTTGTTATTTTGTTGATGAGTGGTTAAACTTTTATGAGAATTATTTTGAATGCTATTGTGTATTTCTATGGAAAAATTACCACTCAATATTTTGGAAAAGATAAGCTTTGACTTGCAAACATGTTTTATAAAGTTTCCAAACGTGCATACATTAAATACTTAAAATATCATGAGCACACATAGGACTTACTAAGATGTATTTCTCTCACCTTTTTATATCATGTTTTCAGGGTATCAGCTTCAAAGGTGGTGACTCTCTTTTAGAGATTGGGATTTGTTTTTATGTTCTGTGAGCTTGTCGATGTATTTATTTTGCAATGAATAAGACTTGTTCAAGTTTTCTGATGTAATAGATTTAGATAGTTTTACTTATTTATTTAGTCTTATTCCTTCTTAGTTTCTATTTTACCTCATTTTAAAGACCCCTGGTCTTGTGGATGGGGCTACATCCCCACCCTTCTGGGTACATAGGTAGTAAGGTGTTACAGGGACTGTGACATAGCATCTTGTATCATGCTGGCGTCAATGAACTTTGAGTTATAGAAGCAGCATGAGCATATAGATGCTTACCCATTGTCTTCTTTCTTAAGGAGCTATCTGATCAATATGCATGAGCAGAGTGATACGAGATCTCGAAATAGCTGTTCTAATCTAAGATGGTTGAGGGTGCTTCTGTGGCCACTCATAGGCTAAAAATGCTGGGCTTGATTGAAAATCTTGGATCTCTTGATTTTGTGATGGATCATGAATTAGGTGTTAACTTAATTCTACAATCATTACCAAGTAGTTTTTCAGAATTTGTGATAAAGTACCAAATGAATAAGATTGAGTCCACTATACCCGAGCTGATCAATTTTTTCAAAACTACAGAATCCTCTATGAAGAAAGAACCCAATGTAGTTATGCTAGTAGATTTTTCATTTTCTAAGAAGAAAGTTCTAAAGAAGAAGAAGAAGACTCCTATTAAGCCCAAGATGGCGTGAAGAAAAAGGAGGTAGCCACTAAGGGCCTATGCTACCACTGTGGAAAGATGGGCTATTGGAGGCACAGCTGTAAAGCTTACCTACAGATCATAAAGGAAAAGAATGAGAAAGAGAAGCTTGCGGGCACTTCTACTTCTACTCCTGGTATGTTTATGATTGAGATTAATACAGTATTTAAAAATGAGATATAGGTATTAGATACCGGTTGTGGATCTCATTTATGTAATAACTTGCTGGGATTAAAGGATGGTAGAAGGTTAGAAAAGGGTGATGTGGACCTACATACTGCAAATGGAGCAAAACTTGCTGTAGGGGTTTATCATCTACACTTGCCTTTTATATTAGTCTTAGAACTTACAAACTATTATTATGTACCGGTTTTACTTAAGAATATTATCTTAGTTACTTGTTTGGATATGAAAGGTTTTCATTTAATTTAAAAAATAAAGGTTGTTCTTTTTCATTAAATGATATCCAATATTCTACTGTAACTTTGATAAATGGTTTGTATATTCCAAACATGAATGATCCTATTCTTAACATAAACAATAAGTAACAAAGAAAAGATAACTCAATCTCATCTTACTTATGGCATTGCTATTTAGGCTATATAAATGAGAATCGGGTTTCTAAGTTACACAAGCTTGGTAACTTAGGGTCATTTGATTACAAATTATTTGGCACATGCAAATCTTGTTTACTTAGAAAAATGGTTAAAACTCCCTTTTCTAGAAAAGGGGAAAGGGCTACGTGTTATTAGAACTTATACATAATGATGTATGTGGTCCAATGTCAATACAAGCAAGAGGAGGTTATTAATATTTCATTACCTTTATTGATGATTGTTCACAATATGGGTATTTGTATTTAATTAAATACAAATCAAAAGCCTTTGTTAAGTTCAAAGACTTCAAGAATGAAATAGAGAAAAAACTTGGTAAAAGTATTAAAACTCTAAGATCTGATTAAGGAGTTGAATACTTAAGCAGAGAGTTACAGAGTTATATAAGACTTAATTGGATATTATCTTAATGGACTCCATCATACAAACCACAACATAATGGTGCATCTGAGAAAAGGAATCGAACCCTTGTAGGTATGGTATGGATCATGATGGTTTTTGCTGACTTACTAAAATTATTTTGGGGACATGCACTGGAGACTGCTATTTATCTACTAAAGAGAGTTTTGTATAAAATGGTTGGTACTACCCAATTTGAGTTGTTCTTTGGTAAAAAACCGAAGTTATCTCATATGAAAATATGGGGTTGCCTACCTTTGTTAAAAGACTATAGTTAGACAAACTTGATATTAAGTCTGACAAATGTTTGTTTGTTAGATATTCGAAAGAATCCTTTAGATATTACTTCCATCTCCCTTCCAAAAATAAAGTGTTTGTTTCAAAACATGTTGTTTTTTTAGAGAAAGAGCAGATACTTAAAGGGGATAGTGGGCGTAAAATTAAACTTTGTGAAGTTCAAGAAGAACAAACAATCATAGATCAACTGTCTGAACCCAGATCCATTGAGCGAATAGATGAACCATCGTCTACACAAGAACCTCATAGGTCGCATAGGATACGTATGGCATCTAAGAGATATGGATTTTTCATAAGTGACCACAATGACATATTCCTCATAGATGAGTCTACTATTTACAAGGATGTTCTAAATAGTTTAGAATTTGACAAATGGCTCGATGCTATAAAGTCTAAAATAGATTCAATGTATGACAACCAAGAATGGACATTGGTTGATCCACCCGAAGGAATATAACCTATTGGGTGCAAATGAGTTTAAAAAAAAAATTGATATGGATGGTAACATAGTTACCTATAAAGCACAACTTATTGCTAAAGGTTATCGTTAACAACATGGTATTGACTATGACAAAACATTCTTGCCAATTGCCACACTGAAATCTATAAGGATACTCCTGTTAGTGTTGTGCCCTAGAGGCAATCACTTGTACATTGTATATGACACATTTTATTTTAATAAAAAGGCTTTATTTATATTATAGTTTTTTTTGTTTACTTTTAAGTAATATAACTGTTCGATAAAGTCCCTAGTACAACACTGTGTTAAGGAAATCATGATAGAGATCATGATATGAGATTCCTACTACACTGTATAGTGTTAGTACTTAAATAGTCCCTAGTCGTAGTATTAATAAGACTGGACATCATTAATGAATTAAGACTAGCATGTGTTAGACTTCTTGATTTGATCAGGTGGTGGTTCTCATAACCGTGAGTATTGAGATACTTAAAGCTAACATATGAATACTTGTTAATAGAACAAGTTCATTGGATGACCTAGCTTTGAGATAATCACATGGATAACTATTTAGTGCCAGTGATATAATCTCAATATAGTAAACGTACAAGTATCCTTAGACTTGAGATCTCCAAGGTACTTTGTTTGCTGAGCTTTGTACTTTGATTCCAATTTCTGGAACTCGATCAAGGGCCGCCTATGGGATAGCTATTAGGTACATTTTGAAGTAAATGAAAGTAGTTGAGAGGGTCAATAAAGGATTCACCACTTTTAATAGTAGGGGCGAATATCTCATTGTCACTTGTAGGAATTACTACTCGAAAAGTCCTTGGCCAAGGCAACTGAGTATTGGAAACAATTCTAATTGATACACATCTGGAGTAGAGGGTTCCTAATACAAGTACTATTGTATTCGGGCCAGAATTAATTCTAGAGGGTGTTAGCACTAATTCTGTACTCCAAACCGAATGAGATATTGCATGGTGAAAGGAGTTAATTGCACTGAAGTTTGTTATTGAAGGGTTCATGTCAAGCCATTTGACTTCCTGGACTCTTGGGTGGTTATGATGTGTTGCATGATATCGCTTATGATATGGGAATATGGGTTTATTAATTGATGAATTAATAAACCAATCCTAATTAGAATTAATAGGATTAATTCTAATTAATTATAGATTATTAATTTTAAAGACATTTGGATTAATTCATGTTCGCTACCAATTGACTGGGAAACCTAATAGGTCACACACAATAGATGATTATATATTCAAGATGTTATTTGATAACATAGTGGGATTAATTGTGAGAAAGAGAAGTTGTTGTGGACAAATTATAATTAGGTATAATTTGTGGTCCAAGTTGTAATTGTGGAAACTTGATGTTTCCAATTACAATTTAGAAATTATAATTGTTTTAGAATTTCAGATTGTCAGTGGATTTTGGAATATATATTGGATATGCTCGAAACCCTAATCCAAGGATGATTCGCACGAAAATAGGAGCCATAAAACAAAATGTCTTCTTCTTCTCTCTCTCTCTCCCTCTTTCGTTTTGCTGAAAATGAAAATAGCCCTAGCAACTATCTTTTTCTGCTAGCACAGAAATTTTGGTGCTTGAGTATTCCTCTGTGTAGATTACTGTTAGAAATAATCACATATTGTGATTATAGTGGTTAGACATCCAACTCTCGTGGAGTTTGCATAAGAGGATTGTTAGATCGCGCCTCGACTTGAAGAAGATCAATTTTGTTCTTCGGACGATCACCCAAAGGTAAAAGCTATTACATTTATTATCATTATGTCTTATTTTCCACACATAGATGGGTCTTGGGAGGGTATCTTGTTTTATTTTCCGTTGCGCCGTATACGATACGAGCCGGAGATACCCAACAACTCCTAGGACTTACTACCCATTATGATTATGAGGTCTGGCAAATGGATGTGAAAACAACTTTCCTAAATGAAAATCTAACTGAGGAAGTGTATATAACACAACCTGAGAGTTTCAAATCAAAAGAAAGTTCAAAAGTGTACAAGTTGCAAAAGTCTATATATGGACTTAAATAAGTGTCTAGGAATTGGAACATTTGTTTTAATGAAACAATTAAAGAATTTAGTTTCATTCAAAACTTGGATGAACCTTGTGTATACAAGAAGGTTAGTGGGAGTGCAGTTGTTTTCCCTAATGCTATATGTAGATGGCATATTGCTAATAGGAAATAACGTCTCTATTCTATAAACAACCAAGATTTGGTTAGCAAAGAAGTTCTCCATGAAAGATCTTAGATAAGAGACCTATATTCTAGGAATAAGAATCTATAAAGACAGATTACAAAAGGTTGCTTAGTCTTTCACAATCTACAAAGTGCTAAAGAGGTTTAGGACAAGTCATTAGGGTATACTGATGCTAGTTTCCAATTTGATAATGATAACTATGAATCACAATCAGGCTACGTGTTCTATTAGAGCACTATCACTTGATTTATGAAATTATTGATAGAAAAGATATAAAGATAGAGAGAGTTCACACGGATGAGAATATAGTGGATTTGATCACTAAGGCATGCCCGAAAAGAAAGATGATAAACATGTTGAGTCATTTGGCATTCGATGCATGAATGATTGACTTTAGTGCAAGTGGGAGTTTGTTAGTGTTATATCCTAGAGGCAATTACTTGTATATTGTATATGGCATATTTATTAGTAAAAGACATTCTTTATCTTTCAGTTTAATTAATCATTCCGAGTATATGTATATAAAATTATTAGATAAATTCCCAAGAACATAGTATAGTATTAAGAAAATTATAATAGAGATCATAATGTGAGATTCCTACTATATCATATAGTACTTGTGGTTAAATTACCCCTAGTTATAGTATTAGTGAGATTGGACATTATTAATGTGTAAAGTGTAGCATGTGTTATACTTCTTGATTTGATCAAGCGGTGATTCTCACATTTGTGAGTATTGTGATAATCAAAGTTAATATGTGGATGCTTGTTAAGTGAACAAGTTCTTTGGATGACCTAAGTATGAGATAATCACATAGATACCTATGTAGTGCTAGTGGTAGAATCTCATTATAGTAAATATGCAAGTATCTTTAGACTTGAGGTCTCCAAAGTACTTTGTTTATTAAGCGTTGTCTTTGATTCCAATCTATGGAGTCCCTACAAGACTACCTATGGGATGGATATTGGGTACAACATAAAATAAACGAAAGTAGTTAAGAGGATCTATAAAGGATTTATCACTTCTAATAGTAGGGGTGCATATCTCATGGCTACCTGTATGGAATTATTACTCGAGAAGTCTTTGGCCAAGGCAACTACGTGTTAGAAATAGTTTCAATTGATACGCATATTGAGTAATGGATTCTGGGAACAAGTATAAAATATTTGAGCCAAAATTAATTTATATTCTGGAGGGAGTTGGCAGTAATTTCATACTCTAAATCGAATGAGATATGGTATGGTGAAATGAGTTTATTGTATTGACGTTTTGCTATTGAAAGGTTCATGTTAAGTCACTTGACTATCTGGAATTTTGGGCGGTTATAATGTATTGCTAGATACCGCTCATAATCTACTAAATATGGATTTATTAATTAGAATATTAATAAATTAATTGTAACTAGTTGGCTACCAATTGACTAGAAAACCTAATAAGTCACACACAATAGATGAATTGGTCCTCAAGATATTATTTGATAATATTATGGGATTAATTTGTGAGAATAAATAATGATTATGGGTTAATTATAAAGTGTTGTAATTAGTTGGGGTTGAATTGCAATTATTAAATTCTTTTTTGGTGAATTATAAATATGTTATAATTTGGTGGGCCTAATTGCGATTATTCAAACTCCTAGCCCATAAAGAGGAAAAGAAAAGGCTTTCTATATTCCTAAAAGGTTTAGGAAATCTATAAAAGTTGTCTCGTGTATCTAAGTATATATATGTGGATATATTTTGGATAGAGGATGGATAGTTTTTTTAAAAAAAACCAATTTTGTAATTTTTCTTCCAAAAAGGAAAAACCAAAGCCTTTTGTATTATTCTTCTGCTCGTAAAATTAATCCCTAATGTCACTAAATTAAACCCACTAGCATCAGTACTTGGTATCGGTAGAGTACTTGGATATGATTAGAGAAATTACTATTATTAGAATTTTGGTGGCTCGGTTTGATCAACTTTTAGGAGGGTTCCGTGAGCAAAGAAAAAATTTTAAAAGCTACAATTTTGAGGTAATTAAATTTTCTTCTATCTCCTAACCTGTTTAATTACATACGAGTAATCCTTAAAGTGAATTTCGTTTTATTTTTTTCACTGCGTGTAAATTAGTTTTGCAAGATTGAAATCCAACACCAAATCGATAACCTATGGTTCTGATACTATTTGTAACTCAAGTCAATATCTCTCAAACATATTCACCCAAAATCTCAACCTTAAACTTTGATACCAATTGTAACACCTTATAACTACAAAGCCCAAATGGTTGTAGATGTCACAACGTCTAAGTGACAAGGGGTCTTTATAATGAAATAATTAAGTAAATAAAATGAAAGCTTTAATCACTTCCAAAGGAAACTTGATCATAAACTTAGAACATAAGTCAACATTAGTCCTTACAAAGTACAAAGTATTTTTCAAAACACATCAACTATCCTTTCTTGGGTCTTGAGCCTATACAAGTCGAAGATCTATCCAGGTCTGTAACATCCCATATATTCCAGCTGTAGTGGGCCCTGTCTTCGTGGGATGTCGCCCTATCTAAACTCCCTAATAAGGGGTCTTTATAAAGGACCAATAACTTAATTTGCAACGGAATGATACTATAACTTCAAAATAGGAAATGCATTCATTGGAAAATTCCATAATAGATGGACTTCAAATTCTTCATACAATATTCTAAACTCACAATATATCATACAACATTTCATGTTGCTTAGTTTTGCTCTATCTCACTTCCGTTGCACACTCTAATCACCAACCTGCATGATAGAACCTAAAAACATGTAGGAAAATGTGTGAGTCCTAAACACTCAGTGAGTCCCATGTGTGCTTGTGATTTTTAGATAAAACAGCTTTCATGGTATTTTCTCAATAGTACAACTTGCAAACATACATGAGATTTTTTAATTAACACATAACAAACATTATCCTCACATGGAGATTAATAGTCCCACTATCTTTCAAATTTACAGTGCAATCACCTCCGGAAGGAACATTAGTCTAACCAGTAACATTAATACTATAGGAACATTTGTCCTATGAATATAAGCATAACATATTTCACAATGAGAATGAATTCAGTGGGACACATAATATCCATGCTCACAAAATGTTGATTTTCATATATTTTAGAAAATCACTTGCAAAACGGTATTTTGTAAATAAATGAGAACTCACCTTACTTTCTAGTTCTAATTCCTCAAGTCAAGCTTCATGAATTTGATAAAATCAGTATTACTACTTCTCTTTTCTCTCCTTCATTTATTTCTCTCTCTTCCTTCTCATTTTTCTCATTTCTCTCCTTTCTCCTTTCTATTTTTGGATCTCTCATTCTCTCTTCATTTCTTTCTTTTATTTCTTTCCTTCCTTTCTCATTTTTGCCACTTCCTCTCTCTTACTTCTTTCTTCTCTTGTTTTCTTCCTTCTTCCCCTATTTATAGATGTCCAAGAAGTTTAGGTGTCCACTTAGGTGGTATGCTTTTGT